>OZ012685.1:57178739-57778739 GCA_963942565.1 Maea johnstoni
ATATATATATAATATATATATATATATATTATATATATATATATATATAATATATATACATACATATATATATATATATATATATATATATATATATATATATATATATATATATATATATATATATATATATATATTCATATATATAAGAAGAATCCTAATTGATCACTCTATAATTGAAATTGATAACGCTATCACCTATCTAGATGGGATGCCATTTCCTCAGTCTGTGAGAGGCAGGACCGAGCCCATGCGACTATTGTAATTTCCCACACTATCCCAGTTATGTCAACAGCTCATTATCTTTGAGAATCAACAGTGATACTGCACAGCGAGTGGATATTGCAGTATAATTTCAGACACACGTACTTCGCCGACTTCTGAATTACTATTTCGTCCGATTAGAATGGTTATAATTGATAAGAGAGGGGGATTTTGTTCGCGTTTTGCTTGCAGCACGATACGCTATCGGGTCACGGTGAAATGACTCGTATCGTTATTTGCCTGTGCCAGCTAATCCCATTCCTTTAATCCGGATTAGCTACCACCGGAAACCAATTTACCTGGTTCCCAGACTGGCTTCCAGGTGGACTTCCTGTCGTACATGCCCAATGACAAGAAGTTCTCATGAAGTGGTTGTTTACGCTATAGATAGGACTGTGAGATAAGGTCTCAGGACGAAAAGTTACATTGCAACGTAAAAAAACAACTTCAAACCAGGCGATTCTGCTTTTGTTTCGTTGTTTCATTTTTGGAAACAATTGCAATGTTTGTGAGTTTCTGGGAAAATAATGGGAAAATGGCATCAACTTCCTTATCCGCTTTCTTGATGCCAAACTAATATATGGCCACCTAGCGTCAAAATGAACACACTAATCTACTCACCAACTACCTCTGTACTACTACTGTACTAGCACAAAAGCAAGCGAAACACATTGGAACTGATCATTTCGAAGGACTAGATGTATTCTCCTTTACATGTGTTCAACTGTGTAATACCTAAACACTTGAGGTAGCTTTTGTATTGTCGCTGTTTTTTGCTCAGTTTTTTCTCCTTGTATTTACCAGGTAGCTTATATAAACTATATACTGTCTGAAAGGTCTTCGGATGACGACTCTATTGTGCATCATATAAGTATCCTACCAGTGGAGTGTAAGATGTGAAGGGTAAAAATTGAAAAGAAAACACGTATAGTTATATCAAACGGAGCTCCCGTCCATAATCAGAGATTAATACTGAGGGCAGGGTGTCTTTTTATTTTTGCTCCGTTCAAATTTTATAAACACTTATTTTTGCTTTTTCTTGTAAATGAGAAAAAATGCTTTCTCAACTAGAATGCATAACTTCGAACAATGTTATAAAATTGAAAGAGTTTCTAGATATCATTCCCTCCGTATAACTTCTAGTTTTTTCTATATAATGCAAGATTTTGAGCAAATTCATCAACAATTGATATCCAAAATGCGTGTTTGGAGTGACCGTATTTTGGTTCAATTTAAGGAAAGGGACCCAGAACCTCTCCTACTTTATAAAAGTCTATCTGACAAACCCATGTCAGATTCCTTTACACTTCATCTGATATGTTGCTGTGTGAACGCGTAAACAATCACATTTGGTCTGATTATGAAGAAAAGGGTGCGAGCTATAACATATTTGCAATCTCAGGATGACCCAGTATTCACACATTAACCAATAAACCATAAGATAATCATTAGCAAGTGTAAATCTTTACTAATCAACGTGTAGGAATTGGTGACGGTGCATGTTTTGAGTCTCAACCCTTCTGATCTAGATTGTGCACATGGTCTTAGTTACATTACATCTCTGATCATAACTCATCATAATGAATATTAGATATGTAAAGACTATTTGAAGAGGGACTGTTTATCCCATCTTGAATAACACATTTCACTCAAATACTTAGATACTCAAGATATTACTTTGAAATCAAGATATGTTCATACGTGTCGGGCCTTGTGCATGCTCAAATGTTAAGGAACCGAAAAAAGACCCCCTAAGACTGACCCCCTTCAGTAACTGGTGTCCACCGACATATTTCTGCTTGCAGAATAGCACCAGGCCGGTGTGTACCTGTTATGAATTTACCCAGAAAGTAAACCAGCAGTTGCTATCATTGCCCTCTTTTTTTTCAGTCAGGTATCATAGATTGGATACTTTGTAATTTCGTATTGACATTTCAAAGGGTAAAGCTATTGCGTTGGAACTTGTAAGTACTCAATACCGTGTGGATAAGGGTTATTTGATCTTGAGAAAGTCGGTTATCAAACAGAGTTAAAGGGTAAAACGGGAATCATGAAAGGATTATACCTGTCACCAGGTGTCTACACAAATCATCTATACATGTATAGTACAAACGAGCATCAGGTTCGAACTTAAAGCTGGTCTATCGGTTACATTAACCTTGGATTAAGAAAAGAATGGATATGTAACGAGAGACCAATTACTATATGCCCTATAGTTACATGCTGGCCTCATGCCAGGACTACCAGATAAGGCAGCAGGGCGAGGTCACATGGGAACAAGGACCAATCAGGGCTCTTGCATCGATTACATTACAGAGAAACCTTATCTCCACCACCTGCTGGGGGTGCCCAGAGCACCTATTAGCGACTATCAGTTGACACTGGTTGAGGCTAGCATGTTCAGGTTGACCGGCTGGTTTCCATTCCATGTGTTTGGTCTTCTAAGCATTAACAGACTCTTAGAAATGAGTTAAGTTAAGGCTTAGATGACCAAACACATATCCAAGGTTATGGATGACTATGGATGAGTTATTTGGCCGTTCTAAATGTGTACGGTTACAACTCATAAGTGTGTTCGATAATGCTGTCAAAGTTCCTGTTCTTTCGATGTGTGTATCCATGTGAATTTTCTTCAGTATTTTGATGTAATATTTTTCATGCTATCAGTGTAATCTATAAAAACATTATAACCATTATTATTTTTAATATTATTATAATTATTATTATTGTTATTATTATTATTATTATTATTATTATTATTATTACTATTATTATTACTGTTATTATTATTATTATTATCATCATTATACTATTATTATTATTATTATTATTATCATTATTATTATTAGTAGTAGTAGTAGTAGTAGTAGTAGTAGTAGTAGTAGTAGTAGTAGTAGTAGTAGTAGTAGTAGTAGTAGTAGTAGTAGTAGTAGTAGTAGTAGTAGTAGTAGTAGTAGTAGTAGTAGTAGTAGTAGTAGTAGTAGTAGTAGTAGTAGTAGTAGTAGTAGTAGTAGTAGTAGTAGTAGTAGTAGTAGTAGTAGTAGTAGTAGTAGTAGTAGTAGTAGTAGTAGTAGTAGTAGTAGTAGTAGTAGTAGTAGTAGTAGTAGTAGTAGTAGTAGTAGTAGTAGTAGTAGTAGTAGTAGTAGTAGTAGTAGTAGTAGTAGTAGTAGTAGTAGTAGTAGTAGTAGTAGTAGTAGTAGTAGTAGTAGTAGTAGTAGTAGTAGTAGTAGTAGTAGTAGTAGTAGTAGTAGTAGTAGTAGTAGTAGTAGTAGTAGTAGTAGTAGTAGTAGTAGTAGTAGTAGTAGTAGTAGTAGTAGTAGTAGTAGTAGTACGTGCATTATTTCACAGTAGACGGCACCCCAACCTCGTCAACCATACTAACAGCAGTTTCAAGGATTTCCATAAGGATTGAAAATAAAGGAACATTTAAGTGCGTCTCATACGTAGACGGAAATACAGAATCCTGGAACTATACCCGAACCTCGCACCATTGCCAAGTTCAGAATATCTAATTGCTATTGCCAGGTCATGTTTTTTAAACAAAAAATAGCCCTGATAAAATTGAATTATGAATTATTAAATTATTTTATCTCCTCCAGTCATTTGATGATTTTAGATTTAAGGACCTGAAATAAGTAACACTAAGAATTTTTTATATTTAAAAAATACACTTAAGACTGCTTAGATATAGAGAAAATGGCTAATATCTTTCCTGCTTATGTGCAAGCCTATGAGAACCTTTCCAATAATTAGTCTCTTACTTTCTTGAAGCGATGGCCTAGACATTCACAGATGCGCTGATTATGAGGAATACTAGTAGTGTGAGCGGACTTCAACATTTGTAAAAATCCTGATGTGACCCTTTTATCAAAAATTATCTCAATAAACCACCTGATTGACCAGGATTATAAAACTTTGGTCATACAGAGAGTCCATCATAAAGCTATGAATTTTACAACACTCAGTTACATAGACGGCCTCCCATCCTAATGTATTGATTCGTATAGCTGTTCATTCATTCATTTCTTTTTGGATGGGGGGGGGGGGGGGGGGGGGGTAGTTCATTTTAATAGCACCAGAACATTAAAAATGAAAATCGGGAGTACCCATTTCAAAAATGAAATCTAGTGATAATTTCAGGGTAAAAATTCTGAGTAACTATTAAAAATGAAACCTAATGATAATATCAGGGTAAACAATCTCAAAACATTGTAGCTCGGTCTACTTAAAGAAAGATGCCCTAGTATAGCGCTAGAAGGATTACTAACTATTACCCCCCCCCCCCCCCCCTCTGTCCCCCAGACACACCCTGGGTGGATAGATAATCTCCTGTCAGCATCAATGTCAACAACCATGTTCGCGTTTTCGTTCGGGCGCTTAATCCTCAAATTTTCTCACAGAGTAATTTACAGGAAGAGAAATTAGCTAAAGGGCACGATAAGAAAGCTACAAGCAGATTATAATCATCGCTAAGCCTCGCCCTGGCTTTGTCGGCCAATTAAACTCTACGCCCAAAACAAATAGCTGATAGGGTGCAGTATTTATGCCAGGATGGGATTGGTCGGGATCTAGTCCAGCCCACACGACTGGGACCGCATCATCTCTCTACCTGCTAAGTCCACCTGAAAAGGTGTGCACTCACTTGGCAAAAACGCCATTGTTCACGCATATCCCCATCTTAGACTCAGTGATTGCAGTTTTTGGGGTCTGCACTTGAGCCGTCTGAGTTCCTGTGAGTGAGCGAGAGAGAGGGCTCTTGGACCTTCTTGTTATTAGAAGGAGATTGATCAAGATGGTCTGGACGGGCGTTGAAGTGGCACTTCTTCGATTTGTGTTGATTTTTCAATTGTCACCGGCGATCTCTCGAGTGTCAAGCGCCTCAATACAAGATGGATTTGACAGCGTCTGGCCGCCGTCTGGTCCTGCCAAGGAGATGCTTCCATCCAAGACGTCTTCGTCGGAGAAGGGAACGCACGAAGAGACACTGAACAGCGCATCCTCACGATATCTGCTAGGCGTCTACAACAGGCTACGAGTGGGAGAAAGTCTTCTACAGGCAACTGGCGAGCAGAGTGTCAAACCTCTGGCTGTGCTGCACTCTGACACTGTCAGAACTCTCAAGGCGACAGGTAAGAGTACTCATGCTTTATCCTTTCGTTATTAACCCTTATGCTGCTGGTGGCCAAATTGGCAAATACAAAATGATGCAAAAACACCATGAAAAAATTACTGAAACCCTGGCACATGGGTACTCAGTGGTCGCTATCCGATGAATACCAACACGTACGACAGGATTTAAATGTTTTTCAAAATCTTTACGTTCTTGTGTTTTTGACAAAAATGGCCTTCGCATTGGAAGTGTTAAACGGAGATTGAATGCTATGGTACATATTTTTGACAGCTTTGATGCACGTATACCACACTATGAAATTTGTTCTTTGACATATTCTCCCTTTTCGGTTATTTTGTTAATTAAACAAATATTAGATGTGTATATTTGCATGCGCACCTATGTCTTTGGTTTAGTTTCGATTGGTTCCATAAGTGTGCCGTCTAAACCGCCTACTGAAGAAATATATATTTCTACTCAAAAACGACAGTGGGCTCGGAGTTCTCAACCGATGTGATATTGTTTAGTCTGACACAAATGTAAACACCACGCGAATGAAGCTTCAGCGTGAATGGAGGTTGCTGCGTATAGTGTAAAAATCTTACCAGCAATTTCTCTCCTGGTAATCACATAAATGAAAAGTGTTTCCCATTAATTTAAGTGTTGTTTGGTAGTTTTGTGTCGGAAGATGTAAGAGAAGCGTACATTTCTAAAGTATTGTAGGACGAGTTGTTGAAAGAATTTGTAAGAACATTTCTCGTTCATAGAGATTCCGTTAGAAAGTTGTTTTGACAGTAAAAAAGCAAGTATCGAAATGACCAGCCATTAGGGTAGCTATAAACGAGCGCGTAAACGAATTGCTTCTTAGATAGTTCCCGTTTACTAACATCTTTGAACATAACTTATCAAGTAGAGTAGTATTTGAAACACACACACGTGGAGATAAGTTCTTGAACCCAACAGTGGATGTACAGCTATCAGTCAAACAGTTTTCAAAAATGATACTTTTCATCAAGTTATTTAATATATGTCAGGTACATCTATGCTACTGATGAGAATGAGTAAGGCCTAAGAAGTTGTTTGTTTCCTGTAATCCTACCCTAACAAGTTTTTTATTCAGAAAAATCCCTACCCTAAAGATTTTTTACCGACCTACCTACCCTACCGACCGTGACAGGAAACAAACATTTTTTCTATGTCTAAGCACGCGTCAATTACACAATTGCACTCGTAACATATTTTATTTTTATTTTCTTACAGTAACCTGGGTAAGAGGTCGTCAACTGAAGATGACGTTTAGTACATCGTCCGTTCCATCCACAGAGAAACTACAGCTTGCCGAATTACGCGTGCGCCATCCGCGTCGTCACTGTGGCAACAGTCACCATGGCAACCGCATGATCAAAGTAAAATATTTCAACGAACAAGGAAAAAGATTTGCAAGTAAGATATACCCAATCGAACTGTATAAAGACAGCTCAGAAGATATGTCCGCCTTGGATGTCACCCAGGTACTTCAGGAAAGTCACGGCGTCGCAGCTAATGTTGAACTCATTCTGAAATGTGATAAAAGTAAAACAAATCACAATAAAGTCGTCAGGACAAAACGAGATATTTTTCACGGTATGGAGTCGGGCGATGCGTTTATTCTTATCTTCTCCAAGAGCGGGGATATCTTCAAAAACCTAGACACCGCCTCGAACTCGAGCTTAATCGATACACGTCCGAAACGAGAATTGGAGACGGCGCTCCAAACGAAGGGCGGTCGAAAGCGCAACAAGAACAAGAGAAAAGACTGCAGCAGACGAAAGTTCTACATCGACTTCAAAGCTCTTGGCTGGTCGCAGTGGATTATCTATCCCAAAAGATTCAATGCGTATTATTGTGGAGGCGAGTGCCCCCTACCGGTGGACCAGTACTACGAGCCCACCAATCACGCTGTCATGCAGAGTCTGATGAAGCTGAGGCGACCAGATTCTCGTGTGCCCGCCCCCTGTTGTGTACCGGGGAAACTAAGCCCACTCAGTATGTTATACTTTGAAAACGAGGACATAGTCGTCAGGCACCATGAAGGTATGGTCGTGGATCGATGCAGTTGTAAATAGTTTTTGTTGTAAATAGTTTCTGGGGGGAGGGGGCGGGGTCTTTAATCCTTTAATACTCACAGCAGCATGGTAATATTGATGAAATCGTCACGCTAAGTAAAAGCGAATTTTGGAAAATACGTGATTGAGAAATGTAAAGAAGAACATTCTCTACAACTCTCCTTCAAATATTTTGTAAAAGAATTCCCAATTCCAAAGTTACTGTCCAAAGTATCAAAGATGCAGCCGACACTTTCTGGAGGAACTGGTCAGCTAACTGCATGATGGGGCTCTCTCGGCGGGATCTGGTTATTTATTTCTATTCGCTTATACAGGGTATAGACAAGCTATGAGTAGAGAATGGAAATTTATATTACATGAGAGCAGGTTTAAGAGAGACTAGATTAGGAAATTGACCAAAAAAATGTCCAATGCATAACCACATATCTTGTAGTGTATAGGTTCAAGAACTGATATTTATTTGAATTAATGTACATTGTGGTATACAGGATGGGGATAAACATTTCTGCGCGTATTGTTTACAACCTTTAGTATTTTTTATCCATAAAGAATTCGATCCAGTGGAGGTCCGGTTGCATGTAAACTGGCAGGAATCACTTTGATACTATTTGAAGAGGAATTGTTGATCTGAACTCAATCTTCAACCCGTCTTCAAATATTTTGCAAATGTATGATTCATTGTTGAGTCATTTTCACTGAAAGAATTATAGCATCAAGGCTAACGGGTTTACAGGGAATGGGTTAAGTCATGTTTTCTTACCAAAGCCATAAGGTCATAACCGGATTTGAGTAATGATCCCATAAGCCTATCTAAGTGGTCAAGGCCTTGCGGGGGCATTCGGTGCGTTCATTGACATGTGGGACTAAGTACACGTATCCTGGCGAACGGTACCAAGGGAAGGACCCCCCCCCCATACTGGGGTACAACTCAAGCTTGTGAAGTCCTCTTTTCTGTTTCGGCCATATATTGTTTAGAATGGCAATCTATCTATAATACGATGGTGCAGGTGTGAACGGCAGATTTCTTTTTTAGTCCTGTAATTTTTGGAAAGATATCGGAAAAAAATATATAATTTTATTTTTTCTGCCGTTTATACCAGCGTACCTTTGAGTTTCATTGCTTTTCATTTCTAGTTAAAATCCGATGTAAATAACCTGCCCTCCCTTAGAGGCTGTTCGAATGTGCGCATGCATACAGGGGTAGCTCCGAGTCGTCTACAGTTCAGTACCGAAACCCTAGCACCCCTCCCCCCTGTTTGCTGATTTCTGATATTGTATAGCGTGGTGCAACACTGATCAGTCACTATTAAATACCGATGCATAAAATAAGTTTAAATATTATTTAACTAAGTCGTCTAGTACCCGTTACGTTGCGGACAGAAACGTCTACAAACTTAATATTGTCAAGTGCATTTTATGCAAAAGTTATCTACGATTATATCCAACAAACGCAGTGCTTCATAGGGCTTAAAGGCATGTTCTTTGAGTTTTGCTCTTTAAAAGTGTTTTTATTACTAAAAGGACCTAGCACTTAAGCGTTTCGTAATGTAAATTTTCACTTCTCTAATAAATAAACGAAAGCCGGAATGCATCAAAATTACGAATGTCATTTAAATGGAGGGACTGGTACGTTATTTATTTCGTCAACAGGACCATGATATATGTATATTCTTCTGACGAAAAAGTGTCGTTCCGAATATTTCTGCAATGTTGCGTAATTATTCGTTATTATCGCTAAGAGTGTATGAACACATGTATGCAAGGCATGGCAAAGCTTTAAGAATGACTATGTTAAAGACCTTATATCACCTACATGGTGCTGACTCAAACCGTGACCTACGTGACCTACAGATCACGCTGGTAACCATATCGCTATGTATATATTTCCATATTGTTATCCTTTCATTTGTTTTAGTTGTTGATATTAAGTTTTGTATATTTAATGCATATTTATTTTTGAAGCGCATAATGAACAAGTTGAATGTAAATATGCTTACCAAATATGTATATAATGGTAATAAAACCGTTTTATAGAGAATTTTTTGTGTTGAGCTATTGTTTTTCCTCTGTATTCGAGCCACACATACCCATGAAAAAATAAAACTGGCCATGTATTTGCGTCACTCCAACAGCAAAAATCTCAGAGTTAATATCTTCTACATCAATAGCGTCTTTACAATAAACTTTATTGTAATTGTTCGGTTTCGCCACAGAAACCAGGTTGAGTTATATTTTATTGTCTTGTTGGCCCATAATAAAGCTTAGTCAAATAGCAACTGAGATGATTGACAGTATGACAAAACCACGGTACTTGTGTTTGGTCATCTAAGGTATACTGTAGTCTACAGTCTTTTCGCACATTTCGTAACAAGATGAGGATAAAGATAAAAGTTAACCCTTCAATTTTTCAAAAACGTGCAAGAAAAGCGTCAATAATTTTTCTAACACTTTTTGGAAGGCGTGTATTCCCTTTTGTAAACGACAGTAGGTCCCTTCAAAAAGTTTTTATTTTTTGTGGTTGTGTGTGTGTGAGAGAGAGAGAGAGAGAGAGAGAGAGAGAGAGAGAGAGAGAGAGAGAGAGAGAGAGAGAGAGAGAGATGTTAACAGTATGTTGGCTGAATCCAATTTCTTCTTGTAATTTGCAGTAATCTATACTAGTTCAATTTCTTTCAAATATGTCAGTAAACTTAAGATTACTGTGCAACAGTAAATGTTATGCCAGCTTATATCCGTAGTTAAAGGATAACTCCCGACTATGATTTAGAACAGCCTTGTCCAGTGCCCGACGGAATATTCTCATCTTAGCCAAGAGTACGTGCCCCTGGTGACAGTAAGAGGAACTAAATCACTCACACTTTCCTTCTACACCATGGCCCATTTCACTATGATATAGAGCGAAAAAGCCACCTCCATTATATTACTCCTTACCCCCTTGTATCAATGAAGGGTAAGAAAAAAAATCCCTCCTGCCTCCTAATAACGGCAATATGGGGAAAAAACTGGAAATACATGTACATAGGGTTCGAAGTCTTAATTCAATCACACTGGCAGTTTGACGTACATGTCTTTCATAGAATTGAGCATGGGGACCACCTATTTGCAATCATGATTGATCAGCTTAACTCTTTCGTTAATAACAGAAGGGATAGTTCTGTAAATTTGAAAAAATATGGTGACATTGCAAGTCTTTTAATGGCGAAAAAGTTCGAAATATAAAGTTATTCCCATCTATCAGTTCTTTCTGAAAACCTTTTTAATACTACTCTTTCGGCTTACTTAAAGATTTGTTAACCTAGAACAGGTTTTTACCGTTGAAAGCATTCTTTGCATATTTAAAGCTCTTTCGAACACTATAGGAAACATTTCAGCACCAGGCCGAAATAAAAATCTTAAACCACACTCAGATAAAATACCCTACTGAAAGATGCCACCTCTTTACTCAAGAATCGGCATGGGCCTCATTTTTCCAATCATTTTTAAATATAATACATATTACAATAATATCTTTCCGTACAAATTAGATATATCATCACATTTCACAAATTAAAAGAAAGAGTATAACAAGCCAAAACATACTTTCAAAACTTTATTTATTACAGGATACATCAATTCAGGAAAATACCCAAGATATACATACACAGAACTACATCCTTCCTCGTCGCCTTATTCTTAATGAAGAATACTCAAACCATTCAGATGATATTGAAACTTTTTTTCAGGAAAGTTTTGCAGAAAGTAATAAGCAATTCTTAAGGATATAATTAAATTTTAAGTGCACCCCTTAGATATTGGAACTTGAAAAGTCAATAGCATAATCAAGTAAATACATGTATTTTCTTTTATTGCAATCAATGGATGGTCTCCGTTGCATGCTCAGGCATTGAACGGCAGATTCCGTAAAGCACTTTTCTGCACATTATTAAAGCTGTACCCTTTCCTTTACATGGAAGATATCCAGACCACAGCCAGATCCAGGTCTGCAAAGACCAGAACTTTGGCCGGTACTCAATTTATAACTGCTCTCCCTCTAATTGATGAAAATTCACGCTTTGTTCCCAAGTTATTTTCAAAAATTACCGAAGCATCCAGGCGCTAACCTCCTTTTGAGGAAATAAAGCATGAATAAATTTATCTTCCCTAAGTGTCGTATATATATACATACTTTTAGTAGGTACAGAAAATTCTGGGATGTTGTCTGATTAAAGGGCAAATGCACCATCATGATGATTTAGGTTCAAAATGTGCCTATATGTGTCACCTTTCAAATAAGACCACCCGCAAGTCTGTCCTCCTCAGCACTCCTCAGATATGGCTTATGAAAGTTAGTAAAAAACTAGCCTGAGTCTGGGTATAGAGGCTGCCATTATCAGAAGTGGTGCTTATGAAGTGACTGCCAGCCCTGCTTCGGATTGGTTGAGAGATATCATTGGCAGCCACTGATATCTCTCAACCAATCAGAAGCAGCACTGGCAGTCACTTCATACCACTGATTGTGCTTAATTGGGCTAAATTGGCCTGCAATGTCAGCCTCCATGCACAGGCTCAGGCTAGTTTTTTACTAACTTTCATAAGCCATATCTGAGGAGTGCTGAGGAGGACAGACTTGCGGGTGGTCTTATTAGAAAGGTGACACGTATAGGCACATTTTGAACCTAAATCATTATGATGGTGCATTTGCCCTTTAAGAATAGTTCCCTGTATTATTTGAACATCATACCTGCTTCTGTAGGGACACAATTGGAAACACACAACGAAGCCGGATACTGTATTCATCCGAACAACTGCACAGACTTCTAATAACCGCTTCCACTATTTTCAGAAAAATGTTGCAAGGGGCAAGCCAAGGAAGTTTGCCAACACTCCTAGCAATTCTCTTCCTAACTTGCACTCGACCTGAGTGTTTATTCGGGCAAATACGGTAATACAAATTGAAAATTATTAACAGGACCGCCTGTCACATTAAAGTAGAAGTTTGAAATCAAAACTTAACCAAATATGGTCAAATTTGTTATTTCATATTGAAAACTAAGCCCAAGAAATCTAGAAAGCAATTACAAATAAGGTGAGATACATAGGTTGTTGAGATTAGTTCTTGAACTGTAAATACCATTAAACCTTTAAGAATTCATTTCTTAACTTCAGGAATCACTTCAAAGAAAATCAACATGGAGTTTTGTAATAAGCAATAAAACTCATAATTAGAATGTTATTAGAGTAAATGATGATCATAAATTGCATAAAACACAAGAGACCAAAACAAAAAGTAACTGAAAACTACAAAAAACACAAAGCCCACTAACATTCATTAAAATCAAGGAAATTCTTCAATTAATGCTGTAAATGAAAAAGGTCTTATCATATATCAATTAATTAATGAATTATTTAATTATAGCAAACTGCTTTTTAAGCAGTATATTAAGCATTATTTTAGTGTTATCACAGCAAGCCTTACTAAAACTAAAACAAGCAGTATCATCCTTACAATAGACAAAAACGAATGATGTTCAGGCATGTTTGAACAATCGGGCAAGCACTAATATAACTAAAACTAAAGCAAGCAGTATCACCATTTCAATGTACAAAAACGAACGCTGTTCGGCATGTTCGAATAATCTGCCAAGCACTAGCTAAAATTGAACAAGCAGTATGACCCTTCCAATGTACAATAGTGAGCATGTGTTAATACAGCGTTATGGAAAAGGAAAAAAACATACAATCCCATCAAAATAATAAACAACTCAGCTTTATACAAAATATATTCCATCATGCTGTAAATCATGTTATTTTCACAATCTTTCTAATAACCAATGCCTGAAGACAGAAATGAGGAGTGAAATATTTGACCTTTAAGAAAAGGCATAACTCCTGAATTATTTACACAGCAATTTCAAACTGTTACAGTTAAAGATCAGTGACACAAAGGAGCTTTAACAGAAATTGACTTGAAACAAAAATCAGCTGCAGCTGTAGCGATTTCTTTTAATAGATAAATATATCTAAGCCTAAAGTTGAAGCCAACCTCTTCACTTTGATTGTCCAATTCAATTTGTTCTGAAATTTTATATAATCCTACAAAAATTGTCTCCCCCCCCCCCCCCCCCCCCCCGCTGTTATATACACAAATGCGTACATCACCAGTGACATTGATTCAATTTTCATCAAGCTCTTCAGTCACTTTTATATGCAAAAACATAAGTAGGTTTGGGCGGATGTTTTAAACGCTCTAGGATACTTCATTAAAACAACCAGTCAGGTAGTATTAAGCAGCCTACTGATGACTAAGGATATTAGTATTTGCCAGTATATACAATGAGCGCGATGCCTGTGGTGTGAAAAGTGAGATTTCATTATTGCAGAGCTTGGATGAAGAAAAGAATGGATAAGTAGCGAGAGACCAATAACTATATGCGTTATAGTGAAGAGCTGGACTCATGCCAGGTGTCACAGATCAGGCATCAGTGCGAGGTCACGTGGGAACAAGGGCCAATCAGAGCTCTCTAATCAATTACATTACAGAGAATCCTGATCCCCATAATCAGCTGGGCATGCCCAGAGCACCAATTTTGGGCTATTAGCTGCTATTAGTTGACACTGGTTGAGGCTAGCTTGTTCAGGTTGACTGGCTGGTCTCGAATCCATTTGTGTTTGGTCATCTAAGTGCAGAGGGAGTTCACTTTGTTTTGAAGTGACTTTTACTACTGGTTGATTCATTAGAATTTGAAGTCTCAAGTCTAACCTACTTAAAGTTTGGAATTGATTTTTTTCTCATCTTTGAGATCTTACAATAAATAAATAGACTTTACTTAGCCAAGAGTGAAATTTGTGATGAAATCAGATCAGCCGTACATGCCACATGCTTTCAAGAGACCCTCCTTATAAGAGACCTGTTCATAAAGACCAGCTTCCTATTCCCCCTGAAAAACAGGACTCCATATCACACCTGTTGATAGAGACCACCTGTCTACAGACACCAAATTCATTCATTTCATCTAATCATTTTCGTCTAAAGTTAAAGAGAAAATCAAAGTAATTATTGCCTCAATCTATTGATTTCAATAAGTAATTGAAGTCATTTTGCAGTGTAAATTTGCAAAATAATTCCCTCGTGGCATGGTGTATAGCATAAGAACTACAGACAGATCCAATGTTATATTTTCATGCCTATTACTTGCTGGGATAAAATATACTTCTGTGCAAATTTGCAAAATAATTCCCATATGGCATGGTGTACAGCATAAGAACTACAGACAAATTCGACATTCAATTTTTATGCCTATTGCTTGCTGGGATAAAATATATTCATGTGACGGATTGTCTCAGCATTTATTGATCCTTCTTGTCACTTCCGTCACCTTCCTGGCTGGGTGGCTGCTCTTGGGGTTCTGGAGGTAGTGGATAGCTATAACCATTGTTGATCAGTTCAATAGCACACCTTCTAGGAAACCAGCCTCGTATTCTCTTAGCACCTGTAGAAACACAGACAAGAAATTAAATATTGGAATTTCGAATTTGTCACTTTTATACTCTCAAAAACACACACATGTAGGGATGGGGATTGTTGAAAATTCTACAGTTCTGTTCGGTTCTCGGTTTTGCTTCTACGGTTCGGTTTTATTACTGTTTCCTAAACGGTTTATTAATGACATTTCTTGGAAACGAAACTATGCAATGGAATGCGTGGCTGAACTTGCCTGAACTGGAAAGTTCCTATATACTAGCTCCCTGGCCACTTTCTCTACGCTCAGAAGGCTTCTGAGCATTGTGAAAGTGGGCAGGGTACCAGACTTGAGTGTCCAGGAAGCGCGCATTCATCGTGACTTTGAAATGGCTGTTTGATCGTCGCGCTTGGCAGACATTGTGAGGCCAGCGAGGAGGTAGGTGCTGACAGTTTTATTATGCCTCTAGGAACCTTGTGCATGCATAGAAAACCGAACCGTGTAGAGGGAGGTCCGGTTTCAGACTGGTTAACCGCAATGCTCAGGCCGGTATCACATATCAACCGGTCCCCATCCCTACACACATGATTACTTCACCACAGTACAGTGGTGACAAGGGTCAAGAAAACGACATGCAAGGAGGCATGTTTCTTAATTGAAATCAATAACATCGACAGGACTATTCAGGTAAGAGGTCAATGAGAGAGTTTGCCAAGAAAAAAATGGGAGTCCTTTTAAGCAAAATTAGCAAAGTGGGTGATAAAGGAAAAATAATCGTTGATCGCATTTTGACTCAAGCGGCTCAAGTTTTTAGCCAATCTGAGTGATCAATCAAGCCTGCAATTAAATGTCCTAACCCTAATTGACACCTATGTGATTCACAATACCCTGGTAACCAGAATAACAGCTATAGCATCTATGGAATTTTGTATTTTTTTTTCACTTTTTCTGCCATATTGCAGCTAGGTTGTGACTAGCCAGTTGTAACTGATGGAGGAAACGGGAGTAACTGGCGAAAAACCACTGCCTAACCCCAAGTCACTGACAACTTTCTCACTTGCCTCTGGCAGGATTCAAACCCAGGCAGTGGTGAGAGACAGCTAACAGTCAGTGGCAACACCTAAGTCCTTAGACCACAAAGCCATCCGGGATGGCCCTATTGCATCTGAGATCCACCCCTGTGTTGTCAGAATTCTAAGAACAACATTAACACATACTTACCAGCAATTTGCCTATCCAGCACCTTATCACCATACAGCCAGTATCTACAAAAGGAATATATTTGAATATACTCTTCTATTTTGCATGTATCAAGGAGTATTCAAGATACTAAAAGCCATTTCACAAAGGTAACTATTATCAGAGATGTACATAACCTTTGTAGAAAAGCAACTCCTACCAATTTAGCTTTAACACCAGTCCGACACTATTGTTATGCAAATTAGTTCTCATTTGTACACCACTCTTCCCCAGGCACTCAACCTGGCTCCACTGAGCATGTGGCCTGCTCTACTTATCATCACTTCCTATGAGTATCAATGTCGATCACCTGAACTGATAAAAGCTAATTTGCATAACAATAGTGGCTGAGGGGTGTAGGAGCCATAAGCAAAGGTTGCCTGTCTCCCTAGATTATGTACATCTCTGATATTATACAGCAAAAAGAAGAATGAAAACAGGTCAATGAAAATAATGACAATAACAATAGCAATAATCTAATCAACACGTTTGATATTTGTGTATTGTAAGAGCCCTGAGAGGTGTATGAACTTTCCACAACACGATGAGGGATAATTTTACCAGTGGATTAAATTTGCCATGGTTGCTGTTATTTGCCGTTGGAGATATGGATGTCAATATCAAAAGCAAGATTACTATTGGTTGTAGTTCCATTTATATGTAGATACATATTCTATTTTATACATAGAAAGGTTGGGCGCTATCGTAAAAACAATGTCAGTATCAAATGATGTTAGTAATATAACATTTTTTTCTTTTCTTTTCATTATAGACATATTCTACAGGCTGGTACATTCTGAACTGTTGGCGCCATCTACAGACAGAAAATATAACTACTTTCTCTTGCAACAACCAGCAAAATAACAAGAAAGACGCTGTCAGCGTCAGCTGGTGTGTTCTTTTTTTATCAACATTTTTGGTCTTTTCTGAACATGATCATAAAGATTATTTGTAAAGGACTAACATTGCAATTTTGTACAGAAAAGGACAAAGGCATATTTCATATTCTTGTACCACAAATGAGAGCTTTCCAATGAAAACCAATATGACAGGGTTTAGATGGTTTTCCAAAATCTTTGCATCTTAGTGCTTTGGACGAAAGTAGCCTTAAAGCATTGGAAGGGTTATTGTATATTTCCCTGCAGTCTCTATATCTTACTCTATACACACACAGCTGAAGCCCAGCATAGCAGATGGGTTCATTAATCTCTCTGGAGAACTCTACAGGTCAGAGGTCGGCCCTCTTGTCCCTGTGCCCTTTTCTCATGGCCATGGGCAAAAACGCTGCCTTTACTTGGAGGGAGGCGAGATTGAGCCAATAGCACATGCAGCACGCAAGTAATAAAGACCATCATTTCCAAGGTTAGAACACCTGAATAGAATTCAATGCAGCTCCAGGTAGATTTGTCGATTCTATGGATCACATAGCCGATAACATTATAACTATTATATAAACAGTGTGCATAAATGTGTGTGTGCAGGTGTGTGCAGGTGAGTGAGTGAGTAAGTGAGTGAGAGAGAGAGTGTATGTGAGAGAGAGAGAGAGAGAGTGAGTGAGAGAGAGAGAGAGAGACAGAGGGGGAGAGAGAGATAGATAGATAAAGAGAGAGATAGATAGATAGACAAAGAGAGAGAGAGAGAGAGAGAATACCCACACTCTTTCTTTCCCCACTATCTCACTAGCTTTATGATATTGACTATGTAGAATATACTAGCCACCCTGTAGTCTATGGCTCACAACAGGGTTGACATAGCACACTGTGCTTGACCACTCAGCATAACTGTCTCATAAAATTATCTTATTATATCCATGCCTGTAGAAGTAAGTTGTCAGTGACTTGGGGTAAGGTGGTGGTTTTCACCAGGTACTCCAGTTTCCTCAACTACTTGCAACTGGCAAGTCACGAAGTACCCTAATATGGCAGAAAAAAGACTAATTTAAGTTCAAAATCTCATTAGTTCCCTAAAACATCTCTCTTTTAAATACTTTCAAAGTGTGTACAATCCATTATTTCTAGAGCTCCCTGTTGTCTGTCATAATGGCCAAAACAGGAGGAATCACAAGAGATAATTGAAATAACTGACTATTTTGGTGATATTTACTTGTCTTATTCTGGACAGGCAGAAATTTGGGAATTGCTGTTTTGGACAGGTATTTTTGAAATCCTGGCTAAGACCATGGTGGAAATATTTAAATATGTTAAAGTGTGTTTCAGAAACTATACTGAAATGAATGCTTTTCCTCCATGGCTAGGAATCTAGTTACCACATAATTTGATTTGTTGCAGGAACAATTTAACGCCCTATTAATGACATCGATAGCATGTTGATCACTTTTCAGGCAAAAAGAGCATGAGCTTAAGCACTGTGGTAAGCATTGTGCTAAGGTCTGGAGCTTGAAGGTTAGAGATCCAATAATAAACTCAGCTTTCGGAAAATGTTTATATTATAGATATCCTACTGTCTGGATATCTGTTGTCAGTGAATGAAGTGAATACGGTGTCCTGCAGCTATGTAGCGTGACGTCATGATTCCTCATACGTCAGAACAACACACAGTTTGATGACGTCATATTGGGGGATTTCCATCGCGGGAATTCCCAAATGCCTGTCTTCATCATGGCGGTTTAGGTAATGAACTGTAGACGAACTAGATCTTTCTTAATGACTGAATAAAACCGACCGAAGACCAGATGGTTATGATAAACTTTTAGCTATTCAACAACGATGCTGGCAGTATTTTCGTGGTAAAAGAATGACGACTTTATAGACAGCATAGAGTCACAGAATATGAGTTGTGCAGTGTTCAATTTAACTAAGTTCAGGCTTTTTAAAGACACATGAACATAACTTTTTAGAAAATCTGAAGTTGTATTTAGCTTTTTACTTACACGTGTAAAAACTGATCTATGACATATTGAATTCAGTACCATATACATTGCAAAGGAGCAAGTTTGCTAGTGTTTATCTTTTTGGGTAGTGTCATAATTATAGGACAATTCCACCATGAATAAAACTTAGGCCCAAATAGTTTCCTTGGGTATTCTCTACTAAGACCCAAGTTGCCACCACTGCCAACCTTCATACACAAATTGTCTTGCTGTTTAAACACATCCTAACAGACATGAAATGGGGGCATTTCTTTTTTTTTGGGGGGGGGGGGGGGGGGGTATCCTTTCCTAGGTTAAAATATCAAAACTCAAGAAAAAAAGAAATATTCTTGCCCTGCAAGTTATGAAAAAATAACATTAACATGGGTAGTCTTTAAAAATTTTCAGGGCAACTAGTAGTAAATCCAGTAAGTTTTTAGTCTGTAAGGTAAAATATTATTAAGGGCAAGGGAAAATGTGTGCCCATTGGCCCTTCAGGGCAAGATGATATTAGGTTTACCCATTTCTAAAAGTTACATTGGATTGGCTTTGCTTGGCTTGATCTAGATGGCTAGATTCACGAAGTGATCTACTTGTTTTGTAATCAGAGTGGCCAAGCTACTGAGATATGAGCAATGAAGGCAATTTTATTGCAAACACAAAGCAATCGATAAAATGTGAGGAATTGTTGATGATGGATTAATCATTGTCTGGTGTTTCAAAAAATAAAGATTATTCTTTATTTGAAATCTTTAATATCTGGAATAGGGAATAGATTATCTCAATGTTAACAGGCCTCAACGCTAACTCAAAATGATACTGGCCCTGTAGGACCAGTAACACATAGCATCTACTGGTCCTGCAAAATGTTTACTGGCCCTACATTTTTTTCTTTAATATAACAAGAAAGAACATTGCATAAGATTCACCACAACATTTATCTTTATAAATTGTATCTTCATTTATTTCAAAATCATAGGCAGTGGCCTAAGCTATATAATATAGTTTACTATTTGCATTAAAACTGATTCTGGTTTCATTTGAAATCATGTACAATATCTTGAATTAGGAATGAATCATCCTAATGTTAATGTTAGACCATGGTCTTAGCCAGCAGGGCGTCTGGGTTTGGACATCCAAACCCTTAAAAAGAACCCCTCAGGACACCCAATTTTTTTTGTGTGGAATTTCTTAAAATCTCAACCTCAAGCTTATAATTGAATTTGTTCATCTCCTTATAATTCCCATGACATTGTTTAGTGATATCATGCCTTATTTTGATGAATTTCAATTTATACATGTGTATGGTCGAAATATGAGTATATTGTGATCCCCCTTAAGAATTTGGACACCCAACATTTTTACAACTGCCAATTTTAGGCACCCAGTTTCTAAATCCTGGCTAAGACACTGTGTTAGACATTGTTTTGTATATAGTATATACCTTCAACCCATGTAGCACATGATTGAATTAAATTCAGCTTCCTTTTATTGTTTTGATATTATTTAAAGAACAAGGCGCCTATATTGATAATCCATCTGGAATTATTGGGTAAAAGCAAAATAAACAAAAATAAAACTTTTACCATATGAATGAAAATTGATTCTTTATTTATTTGAAGTCACGTCAGCAATATCTGGGGTTGAAAATAAATAATTTGATGATTACCATAGGCTTGTTTTGAATACACACCTAACCAATTTGGAACATGTAGTACGTTTGCTAGGTAAATTGATACCATCTTTTTTTCTATTATCAACGAAATATTAGTTATATTACTATCAAATCCATTAAGTTCATCTTTCATAGTAGCCAAATAATCATTTCTTTTCAGAACAAAATTGATTAAAAACAGTTGTTCGATACCACCCACCCCCTCCCATTTTACTGTTATTTTGAGCATTCTTGATGTTTTAGTCTTAATTGGTTTCTGAATAACAACATAATAATTCGTCAAAAGAGAATAGGAATCTTATTCTTGCAAAAAAGTAGAGGCAGCTCGTTTCGGCTATAAGACCGAAAAAAACAAGAAACGATCTCGGAAAAGTATATCGGAAGACAACACAAAACTGGTAAGTGAGCAAAAGAAAAAAAATATACTGTAGAAAAACGTCATATTGGATGTCGCGGTGCCGAGAAAGATGAAAGGGAAATGGCACTTGTAATAAGTAGAATGGTACTTCACGGCACTTGAAATAAGTATAATGGTACTTAGGACAGGGTATAAAGGTGCTTAGGACAGGAATAATGGTACTTAGGCAGCGGAACGAATTCGTTGTGACACGACATCGGAAGGGCAGGTACGCTGGGTAAGTATGAGCTGACGTACGTCAGAACACACAAAAAGACAGCAAAATCTGTAATCAAACTTTCTGCATTTTTTTTTCTCTAAAAAGTAAATAAAAAATAAATAAAACAATTTGTAGAGAATCTAAATAAAGCACAGCATTTTACTTTTTCCAGCGTGTCACCATCACTTTGTCGCCCTTCTGAATCTTTATCCTTGGTTCATCTGTACAGGGAGGGTGGTACAGGACTCTGATTCCTTTGCTTATTGGACAATAACTGCCGCCGTAGTTCTCCTTGATAGAGTATTCAGCTGTTCGATCCCTCTTGTCCTCCTTCTGCCGCAGCTGCTCAATCTGAAGATACAGAAAAAGAAATCTTTACAGACATGTAAGTAGAGAGAGTAGTATTATTTGCGGCGAAGTTGTGACTAGCCATTTATAACTGGTGGGGGAAACCTGTGTACCAGGCAAAGACCACTAATCCCAAGTCACAGGCAACTTTCTTACACGCCCTGGGCGGTTTTCAAACCCAGGAAGAGGTAAAAGACAGTTAGCAGTCAGTGGCAATGTCTTAGACCTCACAAACATCAATGCAGGCCAAAGTATGATTCCAAAGAAATACCCAGAAAATCCAGATGAAATTTGAAATCACCACATTGCTTCATCTTTAAATTTACCAAGGAGCAAAAACTTGAAATATACATTAATAATTGCAACTATGTTTATGCAGGTAACTCCTTGCCCATGGAAAAATTTTATTTAGAAAATTACTTCAGGGTTGAGACTATGTATACAGCGCAATAATGTTGCAACCATATGTAAAAGAAGGGTTTGTTTTGGTTCCCCTACCAACCCTGCCTGAGAGAAGCCAACTATAATGCTTTATCTATAGCCGTATCAGATAAGAATTACACCTCAGTCATTCAATTCTAATAAACTAAATATTCCTAGGTCTTCATTTTTAAAGAAAGACAACAAAGCATATAAACAAAAATTGATTAAATAGGTGGAATAAAGGTGAAATGACAGTATTGATCAGCTGACTTACCGTGAGGGTATACTGATCACAGCCTTCCCTGACATCCCAGGTAATTCCGTCAGACACCGGGTCCCCATCCCAGGTTAACACCTGCTTTATGTTGTTCCAGCGACCAAGATCGTAGGGGTAGACAAACTCTCCTTCAGCCTCAGAACGATCTCTGTACGAGGCCTAGTCAATATCAAAGAATGATAAAAGAGTTGAATTTTTCCTACTGCATTGCTTATCATATCAACTATGGCAGAAAACAATGACCAATGGCAGGGTTAGAAATAAGAAATTAAATGAGCTCGCCCTTCGGAAAAATTTCAGCTCGCCCGGAAAAAATTCAGCTCGCCCGGCTTTCTGGAGCTTCTCGCCCCCTGGCCCAGCCCATATAATGACATAACATATTCAGATAAATAAAACAATTGATATATAGAGAATAGTGTCAGAGAGACCTATTACCATATGCGCTATATAGTGAAGACCTGGCTACCCAAACCTCATCTCAGTGTGACGTCACTAGGAGACAAAGACCACTAAGGGCTCTTGTATCATTTACATTATTAAGTTGAGCATCAACATGTGCAGAACGCATATTTTTAGCTATTTCCTGCAGCCAGGTTGTTCTAGGTGACTTGCCAGGTGCGTATAGGTGATCCTTTTAAGAGGGGTCAACATCTGCGTCAAAAACAACTAAGGTATTTTTTTCAGTAAAGCAAGCCAGGGAATTGGTAGGGATGCAGGAAAAGCAGCTCGTCCCCCGGGCGAGCTGTTTTTGGCTGTGGCTCGCCCGCCCAAATATCAGGGTGTGATTCACACCCGGGCGAGCTCTTAAGTTGAACGCTGCCAATGGTGCTATTAATGTATTAGACTGGCAGTCAAAAAGGACTCAGTAAAGAAGTTAGTGTGATGTCACTTTTTAGTAAAAACAATAATATAAGGTATAATATTCCATATACAGTGAGTTCAAACACACACACACTAGTCTCTATATCACATGAAAGAGTGAATGCTTTTTCAAGACTTGTCCCTATTAAGCTACATTACTGCATTAGGGAGTAGGAATAATGATATATTCTATTTTTTAAATGGAACAGTTCTGCATGTACTTACCTTGTCCCTTATCCATTGCTCAATGCCAGTCTCATTTCGCATGATACTCTTAAACTACGAAGTAAAGGAAAAGAAGATATCTGTTATGAATCTCTTAAAACATTCAACTCCTATTATACATAAACATGTCAATAAATGAAAATGATATAAAAAGAATATTCTACACAGAGATGTTAGTGCAAGACTAGATATCTTGCACCCTTTCACTTGCTCTGTCTAATGATAGCTTCTTATCATGGACTACAATTGATCTTAAATATCATTTTTTTCATCCAGTTTCATAGACCTAGCTACTGAAGAAACAGCACCTCTGCAATGTGGTAGGTTGGCCACACCCTTCCTTTCTTATGCCTCTACAGAGAAAGCAAAATCTGTGATGGAATTAGGACAATGGATGCGAATTTGTAGGATAAAGATGTCACACCACAGACTGTGATCCATTGCTGTTCATGAATTGTCATCGTTTAGATTTTTTTCACTCGATTCAATTTGTTTTCGATTTCAAATATTTTGATACGATGCATTGATATATACATGAAAACACTCTTATACAGGAAATTCACGAAGCAATGATCACCATATTACAAGGGTCCTATTGCAATGCAATAAAAAAAATGAGATATGACAATCTAGGGAATTTGTTTTAAAAAACATGATAACGGCAACGCTGACAAGCACCAGCCCTGTTTCTTCCATAAGCTTCTATTTTCATTTTTGATGCATTGAAATGCAAATAGACATTTGAAAACTTGTACTGTTTGAGGAGAGTTATCAATTAATCCATATAGGCTATAACGATGACCTCCCTTGTGTACCATATTTTAAGTCGTCGTACCTGTATACAAAAGAGCAATCCTACAGCTACAATGACACCAATTGCCAGGCCGGTGCCAAACATACAGAGAATGATGGCATAGATTCCAAGGTTGACGTAGGGTACATCCCTGATTCCGTAGTAGATATAATAGTGCTGAAAGAAGAGGAAATGCACCAGTCAATGACAGGGAATAAAACTGTTATTCAAGAATATGTTGAACCAAAAAACAAACCAAACCCGATGATACAGCTATTCTTAATACCCGACCAATTAAATGCAGAAAATGCACTAGTCAATGGCAGTTAACATATAGTTCTTGGGATGGAATGTGATAAGACAACACCTAGAAGAGTCATGAACTTAATTTTCCAAGGAAAAATGTGATATAACAATAACACAGAGAAATACTAGCACTATTTCTATCGTAAATTCTCAGTAATTTGGGACACTTTTTAACAATGATGAATTTTATGGTTTGAGAGTTTTTCGAAAATACAGACAAAGCAGGGAAATAATGGCACAGATTTTTCTTAATGACGATCAGTGACAGATCAAGTGTGGCCCAGATTTTCCTTAAATTATTTTGCACAATAATATTAGTGCCCCAAATTCATAGGGTGGTCTTCATTTCTGAGAATTTACGGTACATGTTATTACTTCTTATTAAGAAAAATTTGAAGGTACTTATTGTAAGTGAAGAACATATTTTACCAGGTATAGAGCTCTGTACATGGATGAGATGAGTATAACACAGGCATGCATACAGCCACATGGGGCAAAGAAGAGGAAATAGGTGAACTTTGCATGGTTCTTATGTCCACAGCATGTGTTGATCCAGGGACAATGATGGTCCATTTTCATCACGCATCTGCAACAAGACAAAAACACACATTAATCAGCAGCAAAAGGTTTCACAGATCTACCAGAACAAAGCATTCTCTATGAGTATTTCATGGGTATGTGAACATAAATATGTAACCCTGCAAGAAACAGGTGAAATTTAACTGAGCATCATTGTAAACAGACTTCTCTGTTAACCTTAATTAAACTCTTAAAAATACATTTTCCTCAAAAATTAAAAAGTTAATTCGGACAACTAAAAATTCTAAAAAGATTAAGGGGGCACGGGACCTTCGCACCTTTAAATAGGGCATTTTTTTGTTTTTTTGATATGTGAAAGCTGAAAAGGTTTGCTACTTATTCTTTGGAATTAGAACTCTCTACTAGATCTACAAATGACAAAAAACAGGACTTTTGTAAAAGCTGACTGCTAGAGGAGAGAACATCCTCAGGCACCCAGCTGGGATGTTTATCTAAGATCTTAATATCCTTTCCTTATCTGATCTCCTGGGAGTGTGCTTTACTGGCTGATGGGTGTGAATTGGAGGTTACAGTTCCTGGCCAGGACCACAATGTGTATTGTATCAAATGGGAGTATCCTGCTACCCAGGAAACAGGCACTGAGCAATGATTGCATTGCAATTAGGGTATTGAATAAAAGGTGTAATTCTTGTGCATCAGCTGTCTTGCTTTACATGTGAAGGTCAGACAGTTCAGGTAAAACCAATCAAATGCTCCAGATATATTCTGGTGTGTGATTGGCAGGATATTTGGGATATCTTACCTAGGTGAAGAGGGTTTCCTGTATGGTTAGGAGAGAACATTTAGATGCTGATCCCTGGACAGTGCAGAGTCTTTGTAATGAATGCTAAGTATTCATTTTTGTTTTGGTCCTTTTGGTATGCCAAGTGTTAATGGTATCCACAGCCTGCCCGCCGCGTGATACCCTCAGTTTTATGACTTAAGATAAACATGCTTGGGCCAAACACACGCTAGTTACGCAGATAGGGTGTGGCAGGCATAAGATGTGGACGGGAGTAGAAAGCAGCAAAGAGGTATGTTATCTAAAATGACTTTTAATGCTGGAATTATGGAATTTACTTTGTTTTGTTGATATATGATAGATTTAGACTCAATAACTATATAATGTTTGTTTGTTATTGCAGTTTTCACGGTGCATACTAGGTATAACGTGCATGACAGCACCAGACAGATATGAAACGGTGCATGACAGCACCAGACTTAGATATGAAACGGTGTTTATAAGGTATACAGTGCATGACAGCACCAGAACCTTAGATATGAAGGTGTCTATTAGGAATAAAGTGCATGACAGCACCAAACCTATAGATATGTATGTGACATTGGATACTAGACAAGAATAAACTATACCTAAAGCATCTGTCGTGACTCTTGTGAATTTCGAACCCCCACAGCAGCACCATTGGAGTGGTGATGCCGTCATAGTGAAAACTCTTAGACTTTAATTCCTGAGTGAAACCCTCTTGGGATACAAAGAGTGAAAAAGTCTTTGATACCAGAGTGAAAAAACTGAGACTTTAATCCTCAAGAAACTCTGATTGGAACACCTAGAGTGAGAATTCTTGGACTACATTCTCCAAGTGAAAAAACTGGATATATACAAGATATGAACTATGCTACACCCTATCTCATATGGACATAGATCACTTGGATTATACACAGACTGAATGGACTTAAACACTGGTATCTACATGCTGCCAGTGAGTGACCTAGATCTTATCATTGGAACAAGACGCTCCAGTAGGACTACTATCCCTAACAACGGGGCACTCCAAAGGTCAGGAGAGCAATAAAAATTGAAGTGACTGAGACACCCATGGACAGCGGTGTGATATCAGACCAGCTAGCCAGTGCCTAGCGACGACCCCTAGCAACAAGACAACAACATGTGTGCCTCCTACACCTAGCGACAATTCATGGCAACAGGATAACAACAGTGTAACCCCCTACGGAACTATTGAACATGGACTAACATTTATGTGTCAAGGAACATTTATGTTTTTAAAAACATTGGATTATTAAGGATTACATTGTTATTCTATCTGGATGTTCTAAGGTCTGTAAGAAATTTTGGTTTTTTGTACTTTGACAAGGTTATTGAGTTTTACAGTTTAACTCTTTCAAGCCTGCATGTAGAACTGAAGATTTATCAGACATATGTACTATTTTGTGTTGATTGCTATTGTTTTCTTATTGTAAAACAAATTGATTGATTCTTAGATAACTTGATGCATTGTATCATTTAGCATATGCTTATGTAACAATAGGGTTTATTAATGAACACAGATTAATGGAACATACTCATCTGAATTTAACTATTTAAATCAAAATTATGTCTTCTACAAGCAGTGTGCAGGGTGATCAGATTAATGAGCAGTTGGTAGATGAAGATGTTTTAACTGCCAGAGATAGGAAGCCCACAGAGAAGGGCTTGAAATGGCAACTTGATCGAACTAGGTCAAACTTTAGAGTAGCCATTTCAGCATGGCGACGTCATGCAGGAAAAATTGAAGGCCTGCTTATTGACAGCCATGACTCCTCACTCTTAAAGGGGCACCGAGATGCCTTAGAAGGTGAGATGAATGAGGTATTTAGCCTGTATGACCAGCTGAGAAAACTTTTAGATTCAGCTGACCAAGAAAATACAGAGTATGCAAGTTTTGAAAGGATTGAATTAGAAAACTATCAGATAATGAAGAAATTTTCTGATAGAATGAAAGAAATTGAGGTAGATAGGAGTGAGGTAGGATCAATTTCATCATCAAGATCTGGCAGAAGTCGCCAGTCTGATAGGTCTAATACCTCCAGAAAAGAAGTTGCAGCTGATGTAGCTGCAATGGAGGTGAAATTGAAATATATTGAACCTGAGGCTCAACAGAGGGCTCAATTTGAAAGGGTACAAGCCCAAAGTGATTTGGAGATTGCTCAGGCAAGACTCCGAGAGATAGAAAGAATTGATAAGGAGGAAAGAGGTCATCTTGACCTTAACATGATACCATCCCAAGAGGATGGAATGAATGAATATGTCGCAAATTATGTGGAATCACAAAACATGCGTCATACAGATAGAAGCCCTCAAAGGGAAACTGAGATACAAGTAGGAGCGCAACCTCCTACATTGATAGCACCCCCTGTTCCCATCTCAACATCAGGAAATGTATCGGTTACTCCACTGAACCCTCTAGTGGGTTCATATGTACCTAGACTTCAACCCCAGAGTACTTGGATATATTCTCCGATCACACCTGATAACAGACTTGGTGCTCAGAATAATGGTAACCAGCCATTAGGAGCTACATTCCCTGATAGAAATCAGACTGAGAATGTTTCTCAGCAACAGATATTTGATCTTACAAGGTCATTTGCAGAACAAATTAGCTTAAGTCGCCTTCCTCCACCTGAACCATCTGTTTTCAGTGGCGATCCCATAAGCTATCCTGCATGGAAGAGCTCATTTGATACCCTCATTGATCAGAGAGGGATACCGCCGAATGAAAGGATACACTACCTCAAGAAGTATTTAGGAGGTAGTGCCAGAGAAGCTATTGAAGGTTATTTTCTGCTTAGTACAGATGATGCCTATGATGAAGCAAGACTGCTTCTAGAAGAGAGATATGGTGGTTCATTTGTGGTTGCAACTGCCTTTAGAAATAAACTTCGGGATTGGCCTAATATAAATCCAAGGGATGGCTTAGCCCTAAGGAAGTTTACAGATTTTTTGAGACAATGTGAGAAAGCGATGGCTACCACTGGTCACCTGAGCATTTTAGATGATAGCATCGAAAATAGAAGGTTACTTCAGAAGCTACCAACATACTTAGTAACCAGCTGGGGAAGAATTGTAACAGACTGGGAAGAGAGGAAAAAGGGATATCCTCCTTTCAAAGAATTCACTAGATACTTGGTGAAGGAAGCTAATATTGCTTGCCACCCTGTAACTTCACTCCAAGCGCTTAAATCCAGTGATAAGCAAGGGGAAGGTAGCAGAAAATCTGCCTACAAGGGTAACTCAGGCCCAGTGGCAGCTAGATCCCTAGCTACTGAAAGCTCAGAAGCAAAATCTGAGCAAAATAAGGATGAAAAATCCAAACGATGCGCATTTTGTAGGAAAGGCCATGAAATTGATTTTTGCAGAACCTTCCTCTCAAAAACATGGGATGAAAAGAAAGATATTGTCATGCAAAGGGGTCTTTGTTTCGGCTGTCTGGAACATGGCCATATATCTAGCCTCTGCCCAGAAAGGATGAAATGCAAAACATGCAATGGGAAACATCCAACCTCTCTACATAGAGGAACCCAAGATTCTTACCAGAAGAAGACTCAGGCTTTAAATACAAAAACAGTCCTGGAAGGCACTGGAAGCAATGAGAATGAGACTGAACTCAAGGCAGTCAGTCATAGAACAAAGATAAAGAAACTTGATGAAAGGAAGAATGTAGGCAAAAGTTCCGTGGTAGTGCCCGTATGGGTATCTCATCAGGAAAAACCTGACAAAGAAATTCTTGTGTATGCACTGCATGATACACAGTCTGATGCTACATTCATCCTAGAAGAGACTTGTGATGAACTTCAAGTTCAGGGACAAGAAACCAAACTTCGGCTATCAACAATGCTAGCAGAAGATATGCTTATTGAAAGCAGAAAGGTAAATGGGCTCATGATTAGAGCTCATAACAGTGTGAAAAGAATGCCACTTCCAGTGACTTACTCTAGGAATATAATTCCAGTGAACCGTGAACATATCCCCACAAAGCAAATGGCTTTGCAGTGGCCCCACCTGGAGAAGATCGCAGATAAACTGATGCCAATAGTTGATTGCAATGTTGGCCTCCTGATCGGATATAACTGTCCCCAAGCACTGGTACCTCGGGAAGTTATTCCTCCAGAGGACAATGGTCCTTATGCAGAACGAACAGATCTTGGATGGGGAATTGTTGGGATAATTGACCCTGATCAAATTCAGGTCAATGAATGTGACCCAATTGGACGATCTCACCTTCTTCTTACATATAATGTACCACATGAGTCAACCTTGCCAGAAGAAGGTCGTAGTGAACTAGACAACTTTCCTACACAAGTTCAGATGTCTCTGAAAACTTCAGTTAAAGAAGTATTCACGCCTATTGAGGCTATGAAAATGATGGAACTGGATTTTCATGAAAGAAAGTCTGGAAATGATGACTTTTCCCAGGATGATTTGAAATTCCTGAGAAAGGTCAAAGATGGTATTCATGTGACGGAAGATGATCATTATGAATTGCCATTGCCGTTTAAGGAAGATCAGCCAAAGCTTCCCAACAACAAGGTTATGGCTATGCATCGCTTAAGGCAACTGAGAAAACGCCTTAGGAATGACACCAATTATGAAAGAGATTATGTTGCTTTCATGAAGGAAGTGATACACAATGGGTTTGCCGAAAAGGTACCTGTTGAAGAACTTGACAGAGATGATGGTGCAGTGTATTTCATACCTCATCATGGGGTGTACCACCCAAAGAAACCAAACAAGATTCGAGTGGTCTTTGACTGTAGTGCCCAGTTTAAGGGTGAATCACTCAATGATCATCTGCTCCGTGGACCGGATCTCACTAACGCACTAGTTGGTGTGTTATGCCGCTTCAGGAAGGAGCCAGTAGCTTTCATGTGTGACATAGAACAAATGTTCTTCCAGTTCAAGGTGAACGTGGAGCATAGAGACTTCCTACGATTCTTATGGTGGGAAAATGGAAGTTATGAAGACAATGATGTGAGAGAGTACAGAAAGAATGTACATCTGTTTGGAGCAGCCTCTTCTCCTGGCTGTGCAAGTGCTGCTTAAAACAAGCAGCTAATGACTATGAAGAAGAGTTTGGTTCACAACCAGCCAACTTTATAAGAAATGATTCTAAGCGGATGATGGCCTAAAGACTGGCGAATCAGACCACAAACATTTCTGGATCGGCCGATTCAGAAGTTGATTGTGCTAGTTGAAGAAATGAGAGACTAGGTATTCCCCGACAAGGAGCCTTAACTGACTACCAGATCAAACATCTGACCTGGTACACTGTCTTAGTAGAAGTAATGTTTAGAGATAACGCAAGATGATTTAGAAGCAGTAGTATATATAATCATTACAATAAATGAGTATGTTCCTAACTGTTTATTGAAAATGTTGATGAATATCATTATGATGACACACAAGAATGGCATTGGTTATAAACTTAAAAGTGTAATAGTTATGCAAATCAGTTTAAAGAAACATGGACTTCAAATCATTCGATTATATGTTAATGGTATTTTTAATGGAAATTAGATATCACTAATTTAGGGAGCCATGTAATGAATGCTAAGTATTCATTTTTGTTTTGGTCCTTTTGGTATGCCAAGTGTTAATGGTATCCACAGCCTGCCCGCCGCGTGATACCCTCAGTTTTATGACTTAAGATAAACATGCTTGGGCCGAACCCACGCTAGTTACGGCAGATAGGGTGTGGCAGGCATAAGATGTGGACGGGAGTAGAAAGCAGCAAAGAGGTATGTTATCTAAAATGACTTTTAATGCTGGAATTATGGAATTTACTTTGTTTTGTTGATATATGATAGATTTAGACTCAATAACTATATAATGTTTGTTTGTTATTGCAGTTTTCACGGTGCATACTAGGTATAACGTGCATGACAGCACCAGACAGATATGAAACGGTGCATGACAGCACCAGACTTAGATATGAAACGGTGTTTATAAGGTATACAGTGCATGACAGCACCAGAACCTTAGATATGAAGGTGTCTATTAGGAATAAAGTGCATGACAGCACCAAACCTATAGATATGTATGTGACATTGGATACTAGACAAGAATAAACTATACCTATAGCATCTGTCGTGACTCTTGTGAATTTCGAACCCCCACAGCAGCACCATTGGAGTGGTGATGCTGTCATAGTCTTAATGTATTCTTACAATGGGGTTTGAATGGCATGAAAAATCTTCTGTACCAGAAGATTTGGATACATTAGAGGAAGAGGAATCTGAGAATTCACTAAACATTCATAGTGCAAGTTATAGAAAGCTTAGACTGCTGAGCACTAGTTCAGATGACAGTGGCATAGCAATTGAAGATGCAGACTCTGAGTACTTGTTATGGAGCGGATTCACTGCCAGACAGCCAATATGCAATTAGCAGTCAGTAATAGTATCTTATCTTTCCTTATCAGCTGGGGGGGAGGAGTGCTCACTAGGGGGTCCAGCCTCTACCAGTAGAAACCTCCAAATATTTGCTAAAAATCCCTTTTTATTCCAGTAATTGAGGTACCAAGTGAACTATCAAACATTCAAACTATTCTACCAATACATGCAAATCATATTCTTATTCCAAATTATCCTTAAAAGTTGCATAAAGGGGCAGAACATCTTAATAGGCTGTAGGATATGCAGGGCTGGCTTTAACAGCTGGTTTGAAGGCTTTCTGAAATCACCATACTTCTCATTTTTAAAAGGCCCCCATTCATTCAATATTGATCTTAGAATGCTGAGATTTTAACACATGACCAAAAACATCCTTGGGCAGATTCTAGTTTTTCATTTTTTTTTTTATATCTGCTCTAGTTGTTTCTTAATTCAACTTCAAAAATGAAGAAAGGTAAGATTCAACAAAAAAAATATTGATCACAACTTTAACTTGCTGTAAATTCCTTTAGGAACAAAACTTTTAAAAAATGAAAAAGTAGAATTTGTTCAAGGATGTTTTCTATATGATATATAAATATCAACTGTGTTAAACCTTTATTGAAGCCAGGAGGTACTTTGCAAAAACATATGTATTAGAAATCCGCATCACTGTCTTTAGGCCCCACCCCCAGGGAACTGTAATGGTATCATAAAACATGTTTAGGATATTTGACCTCTCCAGATTCTCAGCTTTCATAAAATATATAGTTTATTGGGGTTTTCTTGTACAATGACCAAGATATTGGTCAATCTTTACATGGAAGTCTCAATTAAAGAACGAAGGTCCCGAGCCCCCTTAAAGTGTCCATTTAAAAGTCAATCTCCTCTTTTAAACATTCATATAAATCTAGGAATAGTGGTACAAACCAAAGATTAACGCCCCAAGTTTCATTAGCCAATGTTGGACCGGTCTACCAGGACTTTTCTTAGGCCCCATGTGCAGGAACAGAGAGGGTTTAAGTGGTTCCCCTCTTCTAATTTTAACATAAGAATTTTAAAGTGAAAATGCCACTCTCCTTTAATTCTTGGCTGACAATCTCACATGTTTAAAAACATACTCTCTTTCCTGAAAAAACAAATCCATGCCTGGATATACCGAATATTCAAAAACACTAGTCCCAAGCTCACAACTTTATTGATTAGTGGCAGAATTTACACTAGTATAAACTGACTTAGCCAGCCTGGGCATCATTTGGACACCCAAACCCTCAAAAATCATCCTTCAGGACACCTAAATGTTTTGCGAGTAATTTTTTAAGTGTCAATTTCAAGCATATTTTTTTAACCTTAATTCAATTCCCATGATATTGTATACCGATATTATGCCTTCTTTCACTAGGAAAATACATGTTTGTGGTTGTAATATGAGTATATTGCAGTATATTGTGTTCTCTCTTGAAAAATAGGATGCCCAAAATTCAGAATCGCCAATTTTGGGCACCCAGTTTCTAAATCCTGGCTAAGAGTAAGACTCTGCTAGAGTGCTAGTACATGTGTGTTGAAACTTGCCACAGCTCCTGTCCACTCAAGGCACAAAGCATGGGTGAAACAGCCACATGACATACCTGTCACATTTCCTACAGTGATGAGACCTGGGAGCCTTGTACCCTAGACACAGCTTGCAGTATTGAAGGTATCCATTCTCCTCCTCTTTCTTCTGGAAACACAGACAAGACAACAAAATGTCATAAATACTTTTGTTCTCTAAAAGGTTTTATCAATCGTTATGTGCAAGAATGGTACTAATGAAATACTGTTTAATGTAGATATAGTACTGTACTAGACTAGATACTTAATTATACAACATTGAGAACATAGTCTCAGAAGCATGTTAAAAGGACAGTTGTTTTGTATGGGTGTGGTTTATTGATAAGACATGATCTAACAAATTACTTTCTCTGAAATCTGTTCTTGCAATGGTGACATTGGACGGTGCAGGAGACATGAGACAGGGGTAAGGTTTTTCACACTTTTATTTAAAAAGAATATGTAGTATATTTAGCCCTCTGACGTATGTTAGGAGCTTATAAATCTATCGGCCACAGATTTCCAAATAACAAAATGAAATAGATCTGAGTTTAATAAATGGTAAATGGTCAAATCGTCCTCAAGTTAAGCCGTCCTCACACTAATCTCGTCCCCATGCCAATTTGTCGCCACCAACGCGTCTTCAGTGTTGCATGTGTTAGAATAGTTGGAAATAACAGAAGTCAGTATTTAAGGATACAATAAGAGAATTGGATGGATCTATTTCAATAATGAAATTTATTTTCTAACAAGGAAGAAGACTGAGTTCAATTACAGGCTTTATAGTGGTAGTTATCTACTAGATTACTACTTTAGGATGAGTTGGTTTAGGACAAGATAACATGAGGACTGCTTGACTCAAGGATGGCTTGACTTGAGGACAACTTGACCAGGAAGCTTCCAAATAGCTATAAGTATAAATCATTGTCATTCTGAATAGAATATTGATGACTCCATGCATGCAAGTCAAATGTATATTAATCCAAGCTACATGTAAACATGTGTGAAGGGGAATGTGTCAATGATATTGTCTCCATGGGCAAGTGGGCAACAGGAAGTGGGTGTGGCACTGGGTGGGTACCACATTATTGTTATGTCACTCACTGTATTACACCCTTACACTTACTGGTTTCCAGCCAATTGGAACAAATCCTGGCCCAACGAAGGCCGCATTCATGAAGTTGTAGAGGGTCAGAAAGTCCCAGATAAGGAACACTAGCATGTTGAGAATCCCTCCAACCGTATCAAGTGGCCACCACTGCAGGTTGCACATGATTGCACAGCATGATATTATAAATATCACAGAAAGGGCCAGGATTGGTCCCCAATGAAAAAGTCTTTTCACGTAAAAGGTCCAATTCGTGTCAGGTTCTTCCATGCTGCAAGTCTTCCAAGGAACGATGAAAAGTAGTTTGGACGGGAAAGTTTAACGTGCTTGTCGAAAACTTCAAGCCAAGTCGGCAACCGAAACCGAGTTGACAAGTCTTCCAGTTCCAGCGAAATGACAGCAAACCGCGTCAGCGTTTCATATCAACTCATGTTTACGGAATCGGCGCCTGACCGGGCATTCAACAGAATACTATGCGGCAAGCTTCAATTTCACTCTATCTGCTAGTCTATTTCTTATTGCTGCCTTCCTATGAACGCAAGTGTTTGCCAAATAAACAAAACTGGCTGCACTACGCTTCTGCCTTGACAGCTGAATAATGCTACGTTTGATTTGAATTCTTGGATCATCCGGTACTTAAATATATATCCCCATAAACACTAATTTTGGAATAGCATTAAAACACCTGATAACTCATCATTATGCTTCGAATAATCAAAACGTGAATTAACTAAAAATGTTCTGAAAACGAAATATGTGGTTTATAAAATATTTTTCGCAGAAAAATATCTTCTGAAATGAACGCGAACCCGACGACTACTTCCAGCAGCCGATACCACCATTTTCATGCGCCGCCTAGCGAAGATCTTTTCAACTAATATTTAATTCTAAAATCTTGTGGGTTTTTTCATTTATATGAGAGGCGTATTAAATTAACAACAAAATGGCAAATAATTCGATATATCGACTTTCGATATATTGGAAACAATTATTCTCTTATATCCAATTGAATTATAATAGAGAGTAGGCCTAATGGTGAAACATGTACTTCTAATTACCTATTTTAATAATACAATTTGCAAAAAAGGTTCTTAAGATTTTGTTAACCACGCAGTTAAAGAGATGGATCCTCCTGCTTACTTTCAGTACAAAGTTATAAATGATCTGAAGCTTGAGGAACCATACATACTTTGTTATAGACCCTAAACCCACATAAATGAGTACATCTTCCAATCATACCCATATACAATAAAAAGGAGGCTGTTGCTGTTTAGTGGACCTACTATCGAAATCAATGCAAATGAATCACACAAACACATGAAGGTAAATTCATTACAACTTTATTAAAAGTTTTCAAAAGAACACAGCTGAATAGAGAGTAATGCATATGCAAGTACATGTAGGTGTAAAGAAAAAAGTAGCAATATGCTCACATATTCTATCCTCTTAAAAGTCTAAAAGATGTGATTAGAGGAGCTTTAGAATGAAATAAATGACCATTTGAACTTTATTTATGGCACAGAAAATACATAGAAGTAAAGTTAAATACATGTACTATAAGCAGGGAACAATAACAATATATTTCATTGTCCATTATTATAGCACATTGGAATAGTAATACAAGGTAGTTATGTTTCAACATTGGCCATATGGTAGATGTCATTATAAAATGACTTCACCTGAACTCAAAACCCACTCTTTTCTTCACCCTCCATGTCGGATTGTCTCCCTTATGAGTTACAATTTCACCAAGTAATCATAAGTAAACAGGATAAACTAAAATGTGCTAAAATAGTCATATGTATAATTCCAGGATATGGTTTGTGAACAGAAATAAAATCAACTTCAGAAAAAGGTAAAGCATAAAGGTAAGAACTTACAAATAAAGAAAGCAAAGAACATTCACATACAAATTAACAGAGACATGAATGTTATATATACGTCCTTGAAATTACTACATTTCTGTGTCATTTTCACAGAAATACAGATTTTAAGAAAAGCAAATAACAACTGTCATCTATAATGATTGTCCATCGGTAAAATAAAATAAATCACACTTACAATTATGTAATATACACAAATGCAAGATAATATGGTTGATAGCAATACGTAGTACCATACCGGATACATTCAAACAGTCAAATGATAGTGATTGGCTAAAATTGGAGCCAATATCAACATTTTAAACCTTATGCTGCAGGTGGCTAATTTAGCCAATAGAAAATGATGCAAATATCTGGAAAATGACCGCAACCCTGGCATATGGGTACTCATCTGAGCACTATCTAATGAATACCAACATGACAGCCTTGATAGGGTCTAGATGGTTTCCTAAAATCTTTGGGTCATTGTGCTTTGGACTAAAGTAGCCTCAGCATTGGAAGGTTTTTTTTTTTTATTAACCCCATTAATACAGCAATGTTTAATCATGAAATGCCTTCAGGAGCTGATGTTTGAATTTCTTTCACTCTACCACTGGAAATACACTTGATTTCATCTTTAACTCCCAATTACAACATATCCAAATCATTTCTATTCTACATAAGAAGACATGTTCAAAATATCATAATGGCACCTTTCATGTTTAAATACAACTATAATTTGACAACTTTGTGAAAGGGGTGAATCAGACTAACCATAAAAGATCACTTTCAACTCTTCCCTTCAAAAACATTCTTACATGTAAATTAGTGGACAATCAGGGTAAAACTTGAGACAGCTTTGGAGGCTAACCTTTTAGTGACATTAACATACATGATCTTGACATAGTAAGAGAAATCAAATCATGAAATCTTTTGGCCATTAAACATTTTTTGGGCATGACATTTTTCAAAAGAGAGGTGCCCCGCATCTCCAGCTGGCTTATACCCAATTAACCCCTTCATGCCTCGAAATCACCTTAAAAAGTGCCGCCTGGACCTTTAACACTTTTCAAAATAACATTTAAATTAATAATGAATTCAAATAAAATTGAAGAAGAGGTGGGTTGGAATTTGATCCTAAGCTCTTCAAATATTTTCTGAAAATTGCTTTTTCTAGAAATATATCACCAAAATAGGGAAATAGTCTTGGGCACTACAGGCATGAATGGGTTAAGGTTACAAACCGTGAAAATGATTTCTATCATTAGGTTCAATCTTCAAAACTAAGAAGGTACTCCATCAAGGAGTTTGGCAAGGGTAGTTTTTCCACCTGATCTCTGAGCATCTTGCGGCCCAGAGCTACATACACCGAGAGTCTGCTGAGGTGTTTCAGGCTGCAAGTATTGTGTTTTCTCCCTTCCAGCAGCTCCACCATGCGCCCCCACTCGTGATCCAAGGCCTGTGGACGGATAGACGCCGCGATCAAGCAGACATCGATGGACGTGAAGAACTCTCGATCGGAGAGAGGCAAACTGTTTAGCACCATCAGCATGACCTCCGAGGCGTCAATTGTCACCTGTGTCAACTCCATAAGATTACCGGTGGCACCGTTTTGAAGCAGTAAACTAATAAGTGATTTATAGACACTTTTTGTGCTCTGCCATCCAGCGGTCTGATCTGCATCCAGCAATCTGAGGATGAGAAGCACCTCTGTAAGGAGTGTCCTTCCCATGGGGTCGGCTGCGTTCACTTTTGCACCATAGTCAAATAACCTACGCAGCATTTCCACAGAAAAACGGAAAACCTCCTTGGCTGATTTTAACGCTACAGCGCCCTGTTCAAGACTATCGTGCCATCTTGTGGTAACATCTACCGCCATTCTGATGTTGTCTATGATATACACACTCGGCGGTCTCCCACACAAACTGTCAACATTGGCACCCTCTTTTAGGAGGAGTTCGAAACACTTGCGTATATTCTCTCTGTGCTCTTCAACAGGGTAGGGAAACGGCAGATCTAGCCGTGTCTGGATCTCATTTTTTACATGCATGCAAAGCAGGCACAAGGGTGTTTCCCCCGTATCGTCGTGATCCTTAATACGAAAACCATGTTTCACCAGAAGCTGCAATATGTCAAAGGTGTCCCTTGGAAGAATATTAGGGAAAGCGTAGGCACTCGGCGAAAACAATCGATGAAGACAACTGTGGTTATCTACTGTCTTTAGATTCACATCAGCACCACTCTGCAGGAGAAGACTGACCATGCGTGCACCCTTGCAGACTGCAAACATCAAAGGGGTGTTCCCCATGGAATCGGTCGCATTCACATCCTCTGGAAATCTCCATAGAAGGTATCCAAGGCATTTGTAGGCATTCTCTCGACAGGCCACATGTAGAGCAGTGCCGGTGAACTTAGTCTGGCCCTCCCTGAACTTATCAAGCAGTAGCGTCATCAGATCTATGTCGTCATGTTGTAGGACAAATGCGAATGCGGATTTGACTCCGCTTGAACACAGCTCCACCCTGGAGTTGAGATGGACATCTGCCTGGTGATCCAGGAAGAGCTGGATGAATTGCTTATCTCCTAGGTAACAGGCCAGGTGGAGAGGGTTGGTGGAAGCCCAGTAGCCATGCTTGGCATTGCAGTCAAATCCGTCTTCCAGGAGCTTGTGCACAAGCTGGTGATGCTTGGCCAGGATCGCCTTACACATGAGCGACTGGCGCAGGTTCTCCACCGCCACCATGCGGGAACTGATCACCTCATTGTGCTTCTCCTGGAACAGGTGCAGGATGGAGGCAGGCGGGTGCTTCTCCTCCACTGCCTTCAAAATATGATCATCCAGGTTCATTTCTGAAAAATATATAAAAAAAAAGAATCATTAAATTGCCGCGGGCAAAAGAATCATAAATGAAAAAGGCTTACCACATACACACAAAATACAGGCGAACTTGGATATGACGGACCACTGTACGACAGACTTTTGTCTATGACAGACAATATGCAAAGTAATTACTCAAAATTACTCAAAATGATGATAATCGCAGGTCAGGTGTACCTTTCCTCAAGATGCAAAGGATACCCTGTGATTTTGACTAGCAAAAACACTGTTTATCCAGTTTTTAGTACACCTGTATACCTGTAAATGCACATATAGCCTATGATAGACAATTAAGTGACCTGCAAAGTTCAATTTATTTATCAATATATATGAACGGCAGGTGAACCTTGCTCATGCTCATAAATATTCATCTACACTCACAGTGCAAGGTACCACATGGTATTAGCTAACAAGCAATGCACTTTGAGTGGAACTTGCCAATAATTAACTTTATTGAATAGTTTCACATTCAAGAATTAAAATGAATGTACTCTATTGAAATAAACATCAAATAGACAATAAAAATTTTCATCTACAAAATTCAAGAGAGTTTATGCAAAAAATGCAACAAGTGTATGTACATATTTATCTAAACAGTGTATTCCTTACTAAACTGCTGAAAGGCATTTATTTATAAACAGTGGGGTGTCAATGTTGAAAGAATTGCAGCTAATTACAGTGAAAATCCTTTGGAGATTTCTATGCACAAAGCAGGGGCTTAGCCAGAATTTGCCCAGCCCCTCTTTTCGACAGGCTGTTTCCTGAAAACCTGCTTTTTGGACAGGTGAAAAAGTACATTTTTAGGGGGAAATAACCAAATATGTTCCCAATATGCCATCTCTTAGAACACAGCTGAAGAGTGCCCTTTATGACACAATCGACTATAAAATGTAATTGGTATAAAGATTTGGAGTATATTACGGTAGTAGCTATAAAACGGGACAGACTGAAATTTTGGATTTGCTGTTTTGGACAGACATCTTTAAAATTCTGGCTAAGACCCTGGCACAAAGCACATGTATATAAGTCCATGTATTGTGTGACAATTAAATCACTGGCTGTTTCATATCCCTTTTTTCAGCTCCCATGTAAGGCAAAATATATAATAGAGACATAGGTATAAACATGACCTACTGGTAGGAGAGTCATCGATACCCACACACAATAATATGCATCGTGTGAACCTTACCTCAGATTATCGCATCCGACAGGGTTGGGTTTCTTCCGGAAGAAACTTATTTCTTCCAGGACAACGGGAGAAACATGGTTTCTTCCGTATTTTTCCACTTTCTTCCGGAAGAAATGGAAGAATGTGATCTATGATAAGAATTGAAAAAACTATGGGTTATGATTAACTTATGAATAACATTAATGGGCAGTTATAAGATCTGAGGTAAAATAGTTTATATATATGCCATTATAATCAAACGGGTGCAAAACTGAACATTCTCTTAACCCATTCACATGTGAATCATACACCTGGCCTGACTCTTATAGAAATATCTTAAGAACAATGCAACATTTGAGAAATATTTAGTTGAAATTTATTCTTACTCTTGTGTTTAGCAAACACTCATACAATAAGTAATGTTCTAGTTTTCCACACCATCTGTGTACTCCTGGTGCTAATCTGTTGATTGATGCTGATCACTGTTCAGCTATGCAGTCAGTTCCTTTCTAATAGCAATTCAATGGGATTAACTATAAAATTAGAGGCCTGACATTTGCACTTGACCTACAGGGGGTTAACTAATAATCCAGGTACTCCTTTCCCCTTAAAGGGCAAATGCACCATCATGATGATTTAGGTTCAAAATGTGCCTATGAGTGTCACCTTTCAAATAAGACCACCCGAAAGTCTGTCCTCCTCAGCACTCCTTAGTAAAAAAAACTGGCTTGAGTCTGGGCATAGAGGCTGACATTAACAGGGCACAAATTTAAGCCCAATTTTGATTGGTCGAGAGATATCAGTGGCAGTCACTTCCAGCCACTGATATCTCTCAACCAATCAGAAGCAGGGCTGGCAGTCACTTCCTACCACTGATATCTCTCAACCAATCAAAATTGGGCTTAAATTTGTGTAATGTCAACCGTGACTCAGGCCAGTATTTTACTAACTTTCATAAGCCATATCTGAGGAGTGCTGAGGAGGACAGACTTGTGGGTGGTCTTATTTGAAAGGTGACATGTATAGGCACATTTTGAACCTAAATCATCATGATGGTGCATTTGCCCTTTAACATCCTATAGCAGAAAACAAGTTTGGCTGCTTTTTCTACCCTAAGATGGTTGCGGATCTTGTTGTAGATGAGTCCAAATGATGAAAAGATTCTCTCTGGAAAGGGGTCAGACTGGCTTTGAAATCCTATTGCTGGGCAAGGTACCCTGGATTTTTTCTCAAATAGCCAGTTGTTAACATCTTCTCATCTCCTCCTGTGCAGGCTAGCTAATCTCTCATGTATGAGTACAGGTGGAAACCATATGTGGTGTGACAGTAGCTAGTTTGAGTGGTTTAAGCTACTTTATTTTATACAGACATACCTTATTTAGTTGAGTACATGGAAACCATGCTTATCATACCATAAGGCATATAACTAACATGTCAATTTGAGGGATTTTAGATTCCTCATTGTTTTCTATGTAAGTGCTGCTCATTTGCTATCATACTATTCCTTATCATCTATAAGAAAAATTCAAAGAAGAATGGCAGAGATAGGTTTCTTCCCAAAAATTGGAAGAAATGGAAGAAACATATTTCTTCCAGGACGGAAGAAACCATATTTTTCCACGGAAAAAACCTCCCCTCGGAAGAAACTGCCAACCCTGTCGCATCGCAAAAACATAGCTTTAGTGGAGTCTCTTAATTGATCAATAGGCTATTTCTAGATACAATTTATTTTTTCAAAATAATCAAAATAATCGATCTTATAAAATTGCAAGCGTTCATCAAAATCAGAGGTTGAATGAGCGATTAATCGGCATGTCCGATTAATCGGACAATACCTACTTAATACTAGCATGTTGAACAAGTGACTAGAGACATGAAGTCTTCAAGTCACTGAGTTGAATGTTGGTCAAAATCACTGATACAAAAATCGCCGACTACCTAAATGGTCGATCGCAAAAACAACCGATGACTTACTGGGCCCTCCTGAAATAAACCTTCATATTCCCCTGATTAAACTCATTCCACACATTTTAAGGGGGCTCGAGACCTTCGCTCTTCAAGTGAGACTTCCATGTAAAGATTGACCAATAGTTTGGTCAATGTACATACAAGAAAACCCCAATAAACTACTGTAAAGTTTGAAATATTAACGTGGAAGTAATATTGGCGACTTTAACGAGTGGGTCCGATTCGCTAATATAACGATCCGTTAATATTTGTTCTTTTTAGTATTCAAATTGCCTATCTAGTCACAATTACACATGGTCAGTTGATAACCATACGCACATACATATAGACACACGTACATGCGTGCTGTGATATATAAATGTTGCATGGTGTAAAACCAAATTTGAATGATGTGCGTAAATCACGATGGATCTGAGTTTCTTTATTGCAATTCTTACCAATCAGGACGAACCTTCATTGGCACGTGAGTTTGATAAACAGCCGCGTTGCAGTACTAGTTTAACGCATATACTAGTAATCTGTGTGGTTCTGAGAAGATACGATTGCAATAGACCCATTTCACTCTTACCGTTCATAAGCCCGATCTGATTATCTTGAACCCTTAATTTACAATTCTATCACAATTTTTAGTATTTTTAAATGATTTCCTTGTATTTATAAATCATTTTCTAGTATTTATAAGTCATTTTCTTGAATTTGTAAATGCAGTATTTACAAATATAGAAAATGATTTATAAATACTAGAAAATGATTTGTAAATACTAGAAAATGATTTGTAAATACTAGAAAATCATTTAAAAATACCAGAAAAAGATTTATAAATACTAGGAAGTGGTTAATTTGTATTTAGGAATGTGCATGGTTCTCTAATACTAATAAATGATTTTTTAGTATTTATAAATGATTTTCTAGTATTTATAAATGATTTTCTAGTATTTGTAAATGTGATTAGCTGCTCATTGTACAAGTGGCCATGGCTCAAACAAAGGTTTCTTTAGGTCTCCTTCAGACCACAATAAACGGAGAGAATGCGTTATAAATAACCTGTCGTGCCAACGCACCCTTTTATAGCGTGGCTGTACCGCACATGGTTGACCCCGTTTTGTTGACCTACTCGGTCATCTGAGTGATGTCATTTAGATGTCCTGTCAGGAACTTCGCATGATCTTAGATGGACATTTTTAAAAAATTCATCTATGGTATAACTAAAAAGCAACACGTTATTTTTCATATATACAGCGAAAGATGGGATGAGTTGTAATAAATGAAATGTGTATGCTTGGAAAGAAAGGGTTTCGATGCTTTGGGATATTTCTATGGTCTATAGTCTGTCTGACTTTTTCCCTACTAAGAGGGTTGCCAATTTTGGATGGCAAAAACGAATTTTTGTCGGAAAAAAGAGGAAAAAGCGGATAGCCCAACTCAACTAAAGTCAGATAGACTATAGTTAGCATTTTGCTTGGTCCGTTAGGTGTTTTAATCATAAAAAGGATGGCGAGTTCGCAGAAGAAAAGATCCATTCAGGTCCGTTATCATATTTTGGAAGAAATAGATAAACACTGGTACACGACCATAGCGAAAAGACGCTTTCAAGACATTTCTTTATGTATCAAGGGGCGCCTACCTAGTTATTAATAAGATTAAAAACACCTACCAGACCAAACAAAATGCTATCTATACATAGAAATATCCCAAAGCAACGAAACCCTTTCTTTCATAACAACTCATCTTTCGCTGTATATATGAAAAAAAAACCTGTTGCGGTTATTGACCTTTCAAGACATTTCTTTAGGTATCAAGGGGCGCCTACCTAGTTTCTATTAATACATAACCATCCAGCCGTAAAAAACTAAAAACCATCGAAACCTGCATATGGTTGACCACTGGTCAACAAAACGGGGTCAACCATGTGCGGGTTTCGATGGTACTCGGTCATCTAAGTGTAAAGTACACGTGGAAATTCGGTCCTCATGCAAGCGAATATAGTACATTTTAGCTTAAGTGACCTATTTTCTGACCCCTGTTCCCAGCAGTGCAGGTTTCTTCAGTTGTCCAACTAAAAATTCATTTGCTACCTAAATAAGTCATATTTAGAACGAAAATAGTGAAAGTTATATATAAGACAATGTAAAGCTGTTCAAAAAAGAGCATAATACAGGCTAAAATGGTACATTTTAGCTAGGTGACCTAATTATTGACTCCTGTTCTTAGCAGTGTGGGTACCTAAAGTTGTCCAAGTACGAATATCAAATTAATTGCTACTACATAAGTCATATCTAGAACTTGAATGGTGAAGATATATATAAGGCGATATCATGCTGTTCAAATTGTAGGCGAAAATCGTGCATTTTAGCTAAGTGACCTACTTTTTGACCCCTGTTTCAGCAAAGCGGGCATCTAACGTTGGCCAACTATAAACATCAATTTATTTGCTACCTAAATAAGTCATATTTAGAACTAGAATAGTGATGGACTCTTTTAATTGTGATTTAATGCTGTTCAAATATTAGCAAAATACAGGTAAAAATTTGTATATTCTAGCGAAATGACCCACTTTTTGACCCCTGATCTCTGCAATTAAGGTACCTATGGATGTTCAAATACAAATATATACCTATTTGCTATCTAAATTGAGCCTATGTAACTTGATGGGTCTGTAGGTCTCTTAGATTTTAATATCTGGATCAACCAAAACCGGAGAAAGCCCAATTTGTCCATTTCTTGTACCATGGGGGGTGGCAAAGATGGGTCAATATCTCAGATTGCCCAAGGGGGCCAGCCCGGCACCCGGCAGATTCTTTAAGTGGGTATCCTTGGCTACCAGAATCAATTGAGAAAAAAACTATATATGAAAAAAAAAGGTTCAGCCCAAAATCGAGCTTTCTGTGCCGGACTACTACTATGATCTTAGATAAACATCACAGCTGGGTGCCTAACCTGCCTACTCTTCTAGAAGCCATATTTACTTTTGTTGTCATTTGTTGTTCTAGTTGAGAGTTCTAGTTTGAAGGAATGTGTAGCTAACCTTTTCAGCTTTCACAAATCAAAAAAAACAAACAAAAAAAAACTATTTAAAGGTGCCAAGGTCCCGAGCCCCCTTAAGTGTTATAGATTCTAAATATTCTTGTTAAGTTTTCTGTGTTTTGGTATGTGTTTTGTTTAATCAATGTTAATTTTAGACATATTTATGTCCCAAGGACAAGACCTCTTACAGTTATAGGGCCTAGCTAAGCTGACTTTTCTTCTTGAAATATATTTTTTAAAGTCAAAAATCGGTCTAATGATAAACATGACATCACTTCTTCAACTACTATTCTCTGCATCAGTTGTCATGCTCGTAAAAAACAATTTACAGGCTGTAGTATCATATCATGTACAGATGTAATGAGGGCCGTGAAAATGGCGGCAGTGACTTCACAGCAGATGACTCACACATCTGACTTTGTGTGAGTAAAACAGATGATACTAATTATGCTATTAAGATCCACGTAGAACTAATGTAATATATTTTTATTACTTTAAACACTCTTAAACATGGATACTAGGCCTAATTGATTTCTGATGAAAAAGGTCCTTTTAGCCATCAGCCTTTTTGCGAACGGCGATTTTGGAATCGGCGATTTTCGGTCCCACTGTAAAATCTGCCTAGTGCCAACAATACAATCTTGTGTGTTTGCATTGTTGTCAATTGTTAAATTTTACAATGGGAACTAATGAGCAAAATCAACATTTTGCAGAGTTGAGACAAAAAGTATGTTTATACATACACATACTAGTACTCCAAAGAGGTTTGCGAAGTTTGGATGTCAAACTGGAATGTTTTGTCACATAAAAGTGGGAAAAGCGGTTGCCAAACTCGAGTCAGACAGACTAAAGCGATGTCCATTTTTTCTTTTCAGGTTTATAACGGACGCGAAAGTTGAGTGGATCTGACATCTGGCCGCCCTGGACTCATTTCACTTGCGTGACTCCCTACATGGTACAATGCTATGTCGGCACATGAAGCACTATTAAATGAAGTTTGATGAAGTTTTGAAAATGAATTTATAGATAATTGTGTGGCTTCACAGGGAGAGCACTTCACTTCATAGCTTCTCGGCACACCAGCAAACCGCCGCTCACGGCAGCACTTCATTACAGGAAATATGCACATAGAGCACCGTTGCGGCCATCCCACTTGTGGAGTGGCGCCGCCGATGCCACACTGTGTTGCCGCTGTGCATCCTGCCGTTCACTCTCCCCAGAGAACGTTATCTATCTGGCAGGTACTGGCCATGCAGGTCCTTATCTTTATGGGTCAAATGCAGTCAGCTGTGGCAGTGTAGGAGGGGTGATAACACAAGAAGAAACAGTCTTACAGATTTCCACTTGCAGTGGAAAATTGAGTATAAAAGCGGTTTTATTGGAAATAACTACAAAAAAGTGGTACACTATATGTAACTATAGTCTGTCTGACTCGAGATTGGCAATCACTTTTGCCACTTTTTTGTGACAAAACGTCCGAGTTTTCCATCCAAACTTGGCAAACATGTTAGGAGCACTAGTACGTATATGTGTAAACATATTTTTTGTCTCAACTCCGCAAAATGGTGATTTTGCTCATTAGGTCCCATTGTAAAATGTGTCCATTGCCAACAATACGATCTCGCGTCTTTGTATTGTTCGCAACAGACAAACACGCGAGATTGTAGTGTCGGCAATGTGCACATTTTACAATAGGAACTAATGAGCAAAATCAACATTTTTACGGAGCTGAGACAAAAAGTATGTTTGTACATACACGCAGTACTTAGTGCTTCAAAGAGGTTTGCCAAGTTTGGATGGCAAACTTGAACGTTTTGTCACAAAAAAGTGGCAAAAGTGATTGCCAAACTCGAGTCAGACAGACTATAGTGACTTTAAAAAGTTCTATGTGACCATAGACCAGGAGAATTGCCCCCTTAGGCTGTCCGTTCCGTTTGCCGTGGGGGCAAGGGTCCTCACGTTGAAATCTTTGGAAGCTGTTACGTGATTTTGCACTGACACATTTGAATGAAATAAAAACTACTTGTATTTGTAGACCAGTGTTTATTTATCATTCAAGACAATATTTTATCTTACTCATCTCCTCCTATTTAGAGAAATCTTAACTTTTTTATGGAGACATATTGAAGGCCTCCCAAATTTGCAAAATGGCCGCTAATTCTCGCGATATTACACGAGTTGTTGCGTTATCTCCAGGCACCAACACACGTCCGCGTGCCGTCCGACAATAGAACTTCGATAAACTTTTACGACGTGCGCGGCCAACTTACGTTAGTACCGCTCTGGCAGACTACGGCGACCGATAGAACAAGTCAGAAAAAACACTTCTATGGCAGATTGAGAACTTTATTCAAAAATCTGGCCCTTATGAGCCTTTATTAACTTAAAACCTACAAACTTGTCCATTAAACTAGTGACGGAGTGTTTTCATCACAATACACCGACTCAGCTTCCAGTTTTTGTGCATGTGAGGACTAGTGCCGTATAGGTGAGGCCGTCAGAGCAACAATAGCATAGGGCCGTAACGATACGGCACGGAGGGTCTAATGTGACCATTTCCTGTCATGTTGAAAAGTGGGGCGTTTTCGATGTTGGGCGTTTTCGCATATGGGTGTTTTCGCCATACACCACTGCTCCCCAGGTACATAGCCACACGTCCTTGCTGTCTTTTCGACAGGCAGCTTTCTATTTTTGGAATTGCTGTTTTGACTTTTGAACAGGAAATGAGACATTTTTTGAAATCCTGGCTAAAACTCTCCTCCTCTACACTCACAATCACCACCATACCTTGATACCCTGAACACTCCCTTCTTTTTAGTTACATGAAAAAAAAAGTTGAGGACAAGTTGGGTTGATGACCCCATGTAAACCCTCCCTCCATGACCTGAAAACAGAGACATAGAACACAGAGATTAGATACAATAGCCAATAGCTCCTACACCAGTCAGACACTATTGTTATGCAAATGAGCTCTTATCTGTACCCCACTCATTCCCAGGGGTCAACCTGGCTCAGGAAGGAAATAAGCTGATTGGTGGCAGGCAGGTATTGCTCTAATTGACATCCTGTTTGAGGGAATTATCTGCTGCTAACAGACAAAACAGAGACAGATACAGTATTGCTTGGCATTTGATTTTCAGACTAAGCACAGAAAATTATCAGTTTAGCTTGTTAGGTGAGAGTGTTCTTTGACCCCTCACACTTCTAGATAGTCTGGTTCCTCAAAATCCTTTAAAAGTTTTAAGATTACCTAACCACTGATGACTGCACACTGACTGGCCCCACCAGAAAGTAATTAATTACTGGAAGATTGGTTTAATGTATTTTACGGATCTACACTGTACCTCTTGTCTTGATGGAATGTTTGTTATTACAAACGTACAATCATTACTAAATGCTTTTACCTTATGTGGAGGATTATCGACCTGGGCATGATAGGAATGCAGGTGAGTACTGTTTGTTGACTCTGTTAAACTGATGTTAGCCTAATTGCAATAAGCATACAGTAATTTAGGTTCAGTTCAAGACTTTTGATTTGTCTTCAGAATGCTAACATAGATATGTATCATAAGCGCCATTTCAGAAAATGACCCCTTATGTGACTGTCTATTTCTTGTTGATTTATCTGTTCATACCATGGATCTGAAGTTTACCTCAAATTTGCGGGAGACTTTATAATCTTGGAAACTAGCACAGCATAGCTCATAACAATGATACAAGGAAATACTGATACATTATTATTTACAAACTTTATAGGGGAGAAAAATTAATTTATATAAACAAAGTTTTTCCACCATTCAATATACAAAATGGGAGGACATGTTATTCTAGTTACCTTAGAAAAGCCTCTAGAAAATGTGACAAAATTACAATTTCAGGTGTACATTTTTTCTTTGAAAATAGACCCGCCAGCAAGATTAACATCTTAATTTACCTATTTCACTCCTCATAAACCAACTGGAAATTGTTGGTTTCCCAGAATGAGACCAGTAGAAAGGGGGAAATTTACTGAAATGACCCTCATGACTGAGGTTTAGTCATATCACAAGTGAAATAGAGTCCCCAATTAAACCTCCCATTTACATGTATTGCAATTACGCTAATAGCTCGCGTAGTGAGTCGGCCGAAGGCCGGCTCAGCGTAGCGAGCATTTACGGTATAGGATGTCAACAATGCCATTGTCAATGGAAGTACATACTGAGGCCCTTGAAACCGTGTCCGCACTTCCGTCAACACTTCTGTCTGTTCGTCTCTTTGTCTCGCTCGCTCGATAACCTCGCGGGAAATGAGCACAACTTTTTGCTTTAAGAGCACATTTTGCCGCCAGATCGTTTCATGTTTTAAATATTTCTTAATCAAATAATAAATTTGGATTGTTTCCTTTAAATTGTGTCAAAATAGCGTTTTGGTCGCCGACTATCGTGCAACACACGCCGAACTATGCAACAACTGAAACATACATGCTCACGTGCGACAAATGCTGACGTCTTGAAATGACGTCATGTTACGATGGAATTCCGCGCATTCCAAAGTCGTAACTTCGATGTTCACGGTAAAACTGACTTTACTCGTCTTTCCGTGAATCGATTTCAATGCAGTTTAAATCGCTACAACCGCCACAAATAATTCTACATGTCTCTTAATTCTAGAGGAAATCTGTCGTGAAATGACGATTTTGCAACAGGTTGAAGTCGTAGTAATTTTTATGCCATATTTTCGGTCAATCGCGACGCATACTGTGTGTGGTTATTGCACAAATATGAAGCTCATATGAAGGGACTTCCAATATGTTTCAGCGAAGTTCAAGTAAAGAATGACGTCACGGATAACAATAACAAACACTTTGTGACTGCATTTGAAGGGGAGTGCAGAAATATCATCGAGCTGCGCGAGCATTTAAAGCTTTGCTTTCTCATCATATTATCAATTAAAGCAGAGTAAACAAAAGTTCATACCTTCAGGCCCAGGATGTCCATGTTGTAGATCCTCTCCGAAAGGTAAAATCATTTTTCACATGTTTAAAAGTGCAAGAGGTCCATTTAAACTGCAGACCAAAAACAAGAGACAAGATGGCCACCCTCAAATCTCACCAAGTCTCGGGCTATCAGAGGCTCCTGGACGAGATTTGGCTTCACAGTGGGAGTGAATGGACTGTTGGCTGGAGCTGCCAGTCACTGTAAGTCACTGCTGAAAACAACAACAAAACAGTGAACTGCGACACTACAAATACTGAAGCAACAGGAGTATCATCAAACACTTACGGTAGGCTATATATTGCCTTGATAAATGCATAACGTGAAGGGATCCACGTGCAGAAAGCTTTGCAAATTCCTTCGTTAGGTTCACTTTACAGTTTGGAAGGCATCCCCCTTTGTGTTGTAACCCTCGCTCGCGGATATCGTCGGGATTTGTGATAGGGGACGATGTCTGAGCGGGGTCACGTCAGTCTAACCCGAAACTGGTGGCGCCACCTATACACAGACACACACATGCGAATCTTTTGCATACAGGAAGTCAAACCAGTTGTCAACCTACGGCATATTTGCGGATTGATCGTAAGTTTCGACGAAATGTATGACAGCCTAGGTGATTTTATCAAAACACATTCTCCTGTTCTTTTACCACAGGATAATAAGTTATGATTTACCCCTATCTTTCATAACAGTATATACTAATTTGAGTAAAAAGCCAGTCAGTCAGCACATTGATGCTTTACTTTGAGACTACTCATAAATAAAACGGATATGTTTTGAAAGAAACTGATTTCTTCTGAAGAAATCAGAGTAAGCCTTTTTTCACTTTGCGAGCTGATTTATGTAGAGGTGGTTTTACTCCCAGATCCACAGGGGCCTGTTTCTCGTATCCTAAAGGACGAATCGTTCCTAATTTACGATTTCCTAAATTTAGGAACGTCTTTACGAAGATCAGTTATTGCGTTTCTCGAAGCTCTTCGTAAATAAAATTGAAATCTTTGAATTGATGACGTCATTTATGGGAAAATATTGTTGTGACGTCCTTTTGTTGCATATATAGTCCTATTGTTGCGTATGTCACTCACTACGGGAATGTCATCAGTGACATGAACGTCAGGGATGGATGAGGCATTTATCTTGCCGTAGTGTACTATCTAAGGATACAGCGATTACCTTTCCACCCTGCGTACAAAAGCAACAAAAAATTCCTTAATAAAACATGGACCTACCACCATATGTGTGCGTGAAAAGGGTAGATAAATTACGTTTTATGCAGTATTGTTCGTCGTTCAAATTAACTGCTCAAATGGTTCACAGTTTTAAAGAATCAAGGAAAACCGAAGTAGTATCGAACATTATTATTTTTTCTGAGAGGGGCCATATTAGACAACCATTATTCAACAATAAACACAAATCTAACATTAGCCCCTCCGCCCCCCCCCCCCCCCCCCCCCCTTCGTTCTTTTTTCTGGAATAGCCTTAGCAGAATATTTTAGTGGCGGAGCACAGTCAATATATGTATGAATATTGTGACCTGGTTGCACTACTTTACTAGCCCTTAGAGCAATAGTGAAGACCATGACAAATCAATAGACATCATTTCTAGGTTTAGTTTACTAGGTTTTTAAAAACAATTTATATCAAGAAAAATTCATGTGAAATATATGAAAGCGTACATTGGTCAAGTGTTTGCGAAAAAATTACCGGCTTAAATAGTGCATTTTGGCTTGTTTTTTTTTATTTTACTTCCCACCCAAAAGTTTTTATTTGCTCTTTCACACTTGATGTATCATACTTGTCGCATGTTTTGATATTGATAAATGATATGTTGATATAACGTATAAATATTTTAAAATCAAAAGTATCTATACATTATTTATGAATGATTATATTTTTTCTATTGATTCGTAAATAATTATGAGACCTAATAGATATTCAGAAAACATATTCTATACATTATTTATGAATGATTATATTTTTTCTATTGATTCGTAAATAATTATGAGATCTAATAGATATTCAGAAACCATTTATTTCGGTTTCCCGCTTGGATCGCCCAAGTGAGCGATCCAGACCTTGCCGCGGCGGGAACCGCTGGCCTTGAAAACCGTCCTGCCTCTGTCGCCGTCAAGTGGAAATGGGTAAAGGTAAAATAGAAGGGAGCGATTTGGGCGGCGGTAATCAGAGAAAAAAACTCTGCCGTCCCGCTCGCCGAGATGTTCAATTCTATAACAGAATATACCATATTGACAAGTATGAAAACTAAAAACCAGAATTCACACGGCAGATGGAGCAACTGCTACTACAGAAATGGGGAAATGCAAAAAATATGTTTTATGGGTACGGGTTGTTGGGAATGTAGAATTCTTATTTTCTTTTTACTAAAGACTTTGATTTGGAGATGGAATAACCCCTGAAAGGTGCTGGCCAGTAACTTTCCAAAATACATCTTTCTTTCAATTAGGAAATTCTGTGGTATCGAAACCACACTACAATTAGTGGTGGGACGAGTAATCGGAAACTCGACCACTTGGTCACTGGGGCATGCGATCCGAGCACTCGAGTCCAGAAATAGAGCGCTCGGAAATAACGAGCTGATGATATTTTAATGACATTTTAATAGCAACACATGCGTCCGATGCATGTGTGGCCTAGCGATGGCCAAAACTCCCTGATTTGCACCACATTTCCAGTAGTAAAATGTGTTTTCCTCAAGTCTCCGTGTCAAATGCGTACTACGCCATTTTCTGGTTCACCGATTCACACTGCCGCGGTACACTTTTACATGAGCCTGGCATGTGCCGGTGTATACCGAGGCGCAGTGTTGTTTCAAATCACTCGCCTTGAGATCTTGTCAATGTGGCCGTAAAACTCGATATGGACTCGAGTTTTGGTCGTTAGATTTGCCGAGCGCTCGAGTTAATTTTCTAGGCCGAGTCCCAGCACTAACTACAATATAATACAACCAACGTTCCCAATTCATATATTTAAATCTTATAAAACCATTTTTTTTACTATTGAAATATATTAAAATAAACCGATATAGAAGACGCTCTTTTCTTCATCGGCCTATAAGTATGAAAATTAATCACCTTAAACTGAGTTGCTCCGACTTTGCCGTTGGATGTTAGTCTATGTAATATACACCTTTTTGTTTTGTTCGATTCCTTTTTTTATTTGTACCGGCTCACCACTCTATATAGACTAACTCAATGATGCGGAGAAGATTACTTCTGCAGTAGCATTTTGTTGTATCAGGTACAGGTCTATTTGTATTAGGTCTCTGAGTGTACCAACCTGACCAACTTTAATCAGTAGGCTGCGACCGAGAAAGGTCGATAAAGTCAGGTGGACTGGATAGTCAGTCTATTTCGGCCGATTGCAACTGACTAACCCGGGCATCATATACAACTCCACCACTTGCCGGAATCCTCCCACATGGGTGATGTTATTGTGATCAAGTACAGAGATTGAGAGGTCTTCCTTCCAGAAACGACTATACAATGTTTCCAGAATTAAATGAGATATTGGATATCAATTCGACCGAATTGCCTTTGGGATCTTTCTATCTGATCTCTGACTACCAAACTGATGGTAGTTTTTTAGTGGACCATTTCAATTCCCTCTTCCTGAAGGGTGGGGGAAATGTGTGCTTCTTAGGACTTGCTCAGTCATTCAACCATTATAATTCAGTAGGAAACAAGATTGGAATCAGTCTAAGTCAAGCGCGCGAGAATGGACAACTCATATTTATCGAAGGACTCAAGGAAATATGTCAATCCATGTTAGGCGACAACAGCGCCCCCTATACAACACCCTTTCAAGAGGATGGACTAAGGGCATTATACCAAACTATGAAATCTAAATTGACCGTCACTGCGGCCAATGGAAATCCTACACTGATTCTTATAGATGATCTATCTCCTCTGCTATCACTGGGGGTTGCCTGGAAAGACTTGGTTCAGTTCGTCAATTATCTCAGAGTGCTTGGAAGAGGATATAACTGTTGCTTGGTAACATTGCTACACTGTGATAAAGATGCAGAGGATGATGAGGCTGAGTTGCTGTGGAAACGCCTATGCCATGACTGTAACCTTACCCTGGAAGCTCATGGACTGAAAAGTGGCTATTGCAAAGATGTCCATGGAGAGGTAATTTCATAAATACCCTGGGAATTTGGGCCACTATCATTTTTTTGCAAAATGATTGTTAGAAATCTTGGCTACCCTCAATTCATAGCCAGTCGCCATTTCACACAATATGGACCACACTCAACCCCCCCAATAATTCCTGATTAATGAAAATTGTTCTCAAGTACCGAGAATTTATGAAATTCAAGATAAATGCATGGTTAATAGGTGGAATTTGTGAAAATCTTATTTAGTGCCATGTTTTATCAGCTAGAGAGCAAATTTAAAATGTTAAGTGGATAGACCTAACTACAGTCTTTCATAGCACCCATTCTTTTAAAAAGAAATAAAGAAATTCTCAATGTGGAGTTTTAGTAACAATGAACCTTTAAAACAACCTTATTGTAGAAACCTGGTTTACAGTTGTTTTAATAATGCAAAGGCCAATTAAGACATGTACATGTAATATCTCTTCACAAGTGTAATTTGTGTTCACATTTATTTTTCAAGAAATTTTGAATGTATGTCTTAATTTGTTTTATTCTTCTCCATTTCAGCTGGCAATCACCTGGAGGACTCAAGCCCCTGACCTGATAGGAGCTAGACAGTGTAAAAAGATGCAGTACAAGATACAAGACAAACAAGTCAGTTTCTTTGCCCTGGGAACTTCATCCGCTGTCCTTTGAGATCTCCTAGGTTACTAGTTACTCTGGAGTCAAGTTCAGGCAGAATCATGGACCTAACGATTAGCAGGGACTCCGATCAAGGTGCCTGCTTAACCCATTACTGCTCAGAGAGGCTAAAAGCGGTTGACAATTCTGGTGACATCTTTTTGACAAAAGCATAGTTGGAAAAAATTGAAGGACATATGTAAATCAGAACACTAAGACTCTTACAAGTATTCAAATTCTACTGCATTCAGTGCACAAAGCTTTAGGATACCTTTATGTCTTAAAATAAGCATATAGGATAATAGACAGTTATTTGATGGATCTATATAAGTTCACTTCGGAATTTCCTTTTAACAATCATTATTTTTACCATAAGGGAACTCCTAACCTAAAGGTATCCTTGAGCTTAGGGTGCTTCGTGCAACTGGGTTGCATTTTGAGTGAGCCCTCTTTCACTAACTGAAATGTGACACAATGAAAACCACATAGGAAATAAACAAGAATGACAAAGTATTTTGTGGGTGTTTTTATTTCACACAGAAATTGTACCCTACATACATTATGTGTGCAGTGAGCACTTGTTCAAGTTATCACAAGCTTTACTGTTCCTAGTTATCTACGGTGTTAACCCGAAACAGCCACTCCTGCTTCTTAGATAAGTAACAATTGATCTCCATTTAAATTGCTAAGTCTGCTGGTTTTAACATATTAACTGTGTTCGTAAATATGGTCTCTCTAAACAGGTGACATCTCCAGCAGGTTTTGCCTATGTGCACTTATGGTGTACATGTAGTAAGAACATGATGGACTACATGATTTTTCTTTTCTTTTATATTTAAAATAATTGAACCTTGTAATTTGAATAAAATCAGGCAGTGTGAGTGGTATTATGTATGAATATTCAAGTGATTGTAAAGTGAAGTATCCATCTTTTCTTTCAACATGTTTGTCCAGGGCAGACCATCTATCAAATAATTATGCTTTCCATAAATCTACAAGACACAGGTGACAGTTAGTAAATTGAATTAGCTTTGCAGAGGATCTCAAGAAGACTGTATGAGTGGTACAGTGGTTACTCATTGGATGGTTGTGGTTTGAAATAAAATTCAGTAATATATCCTTAGGATCTAGCTACATATATATTTCATTCCCTGATCTTAGATGTGTTAATTGCAATACAAATTCACAATGCAATTCTAAGTTTTCCTTCCCCTACACCTTTTTGGTTGCCTAAAACCCAATCCAGCACAATGTAACAGTAAATGGTAAAAGTGTTATTTTAAAAGGACAGATAGAAACAATGTATCGAAAGAAATGTAAGTTTGAATAAGGAAAGCCAATGTTTGCATGTAAGATTTCTTTGAAAAGGGCTTGACAGTATATATATATTCTAGATAAATTTGTGCAGTATTTACAGCAATTGAGATAACTACCTACAAAAGATTGATAAATAACAGATTATTATATATGATATGTATTGTATTGAAGCTCACTGAATCCAGCTCTTCAGCTACAATGATCAACATATTACTCATTAACAGTTATGGATGCATAGTGTCAGTGTTAGATAACCTGTCTCCCAGTCTGAGAGTTAATACACAGCAGTGAAGTTGTGTAGTGAACCTGGTCACGAATGTCAATCACGGGATACGCAACCAGCAGATCTCACTCAACAGCCTCGGCATGACTCCTAGCCCAGGCATTGACGAGAATCACTCAAGAGGTGCATTCTGTGCTTGTGCGTGAACAACCTCCTTTACAATGTAAACAAATATGAGAACCCTCATGCCTGTCTCCTAGTGACATCACACTAAGGTGACGTGTGTGTCTAGGGCTTTACAATGGGCCGAATGGTAATTGGTCTGTGGTGACCAATCCATGTTCTCTTCATCTAAGGCCTGGTACATGAGAGGAGGAATGCACTCTTGGTATTTGACTAAGCTATCAATATGTTTGGTTGGCTTTTCCCATTACAAAAACTTGCAATGCTACAACAGCAGAAATGTTACTCTCAATAGAGGGCAGCACTCAGCAGATTGTTCCAAACTCATGCAGTAATACCCATTCCTCATAGTTCACTCAGCTGCATTCACATTTCACAAGAAGTCAAATCATATCCAGCTGCAATGCTCACACATCCAACTGACTGGAATTCCATTTATTACCATTTTATGCCATATTAACCCTTATGCTCTTGGTGGCCAATTTGGCCAGTATAACATGATGCAAACAAATTAAGAAACGACTTAAACCCTGGCACTTGGGTACTCATCCGAGAGTACTCAGCGAGAGCTATTCAATGAATACCAATAGGACAGGGTTTAGATGGTTTTACAAAATCTTTGCGTCCTTGTGCTTTGGAAGGAAGTAGCCTCAGCATTGGAAGGGTTAAGGGTTAATTGTGACTAAAAGGTAGCCATTTTTTCTATGGTGGAGGAAACCCAAGAATCCAGGCAAAACCACAGACTAACGCAGTGTCAATGTCAGTTTGTAACATGGCTCAATTTGGATTTGAACAGTGGAGACTGGTAATAATCAGCTGGTGAGCAATGCCTTAGCATTTCATTTATTGGAATCATTGTGTTCATTATGACATGCACAGCACACTGATGCAGTTTTTGGATTACCGAAGTCAGAAGTAAGTCAGCCAAGTCACTGGTAAGTTAGTGTGCACTTTTCATCTCATATAGCTAAGAAATATTCATTACAAAGAGACTAGGGACTAAACCGTTAAAGGACACTTTCCACCAACAACTTGATTGCATAGTAATGAGATGTGCATATCGCATCAAGTGTCTACAATTTTCACTCCCCGTATAAAATATTAAATTATAGTGGTTACACATTGTGCGTCTACCTATAGTCCATACCAATCTAGAATAACACATAATCAGTAGTGGTTACATAGTGTGTCTACCCATAGACCATACCAACCTAGAGTAATACATAAACAGTGGTGCTTATATATATATATATATATATATATATATATATATATATATATATATATATATATATATATATATATATATATATATATATATATATATATATATATAAATATAAATATATATATATATATATATATATATATATATATATATATAATATATATATATATATATATATATATATATATATATATATATATATATATATATATATATATATATATATATATATATATATATATAACAATAGGGACCACACATACAATCAAATGTATAAAACATTACAGCTCTAGCCATTATCATCCTTGGTATATAAGGCGGTCAGATGGAGACCAACTACCCACTGAAAGTTAACCGGTCTTCTATCAACTTCTCAGCAGTAATTAGATCAGAGGCATGATAATGTTCTGAGGTTAAGGCCAGCTTTTTGCCGCTATATAATTGTGATATGGTTTTACGTCACAGTTCGTTGTGTGGTACACAATATGTGCAAAGGCAACTATGTTTAATACTTACTCTTTGGATCAACTATCAACAATTATTAGTATCCATGATTTTGGCACATCTATGTTATAATTAATTTTTGGTTAGATAACTCACTAAGATCCCCTTTGGTACCCAGACTTTTATGCAGAGAATATTCTCCAATTTCACATAATCAAACCCTACCAATTTGAAAATTCAACAAAATGTAATCAAAACTATCAAACATTCTGTCTTGGTTAAAATGAAAATCAAGAGAACGTAAAAAAAAGGATTCTTTAATATTGTATACAGCCACACAGAGCAGGGTTCGACATTCCCAGGGGCCCAGGGGCATATGCCCCTAGATTTTGCTGTGGGCCCCTAGATTTTCCAGACTAGGGGCCCAAAATAGTATTTATAATAACACAGAAATCATATTTTTGACCACTTATTTTTTATCAAAAGACCTTTTCGGGCCCCTAACCTGAAATCTTAGTGTCAGACCCTGACAGAGTAAGAGTACCAGTCAAATAAACAAGTATTATGAATATGTGTGCTTCATCACTAAAACTAATAATACCAAATGGTCATCTGTGAAAAAAAATCAAAGTTAGAAATTGAGTAAAAATGAAATAATGAAAAAAAAAGAAACACAGCTACTGTTTATCAAACAAGTTTATTTAAACTGACTAGTTTATAATCATGTTAAATCAAGGTAACTCATTAAAAGTAGAATGCCATTACCTCTGAAACAAATATTTAATTTTACAATTTAAAATACATGTTGAAGTTCAATAGAGGATTTGTTGACACTATAAACCATGATTATTATATGTACAAAAATGAAAATCTGTGCAGTTCTGAATGCTTTTATTGTACAGTATAAATAACATCTTTCACTTTACCAAATGTAGCTGGGAAAACCCAGGGATTAATAGGAAAATGCTGGAAACATGCTAAGAGTGTCCTGAAAGTCTCAGTTACTTTTGGTAAAGATCAAAGGCTCTTTTAGAAATTAATAAATGGTCTTCTGAAATGATAAAAGTCCATCCCTATCTAGAAAGGCTAGAACTGGAAGAACTCTGGTGACAATTGACCTCTTTCAAGGGGTGATATGTGACTATACAATGAGAACCCTCTATAAAAGACACCCATGGGCAATTATGAGCAATAGTGTCCAAATTAGAGGTGTGCCCATGTTAGAGGGTTTGCGTTATATAGAAAATAAGAGATAAGAAAAATAAAATCAGTCTCCCAAATTTGATTGTCTGTTCTAGTGATGGTCGTTCAATTCAAAGGGTTCACTTTATTGCTAGTGTTTTTAACCACAGCATATGTATGCATGGGTCCAGTCACAGTATATCTGCTACTTCTATATATTAATGGAGGGAAGAACTAGCTGCCTGAAATTTTCTATGCTTTAACAGCATAACCAAAGTTAAGACGTAGCTGCTCGAAGAAAACAAATGTTAAGACGGTCTGTGGTCCTAGTCTTATAAACGCTGGGATGAATCCCTGAAAGAGAAAAAACACATCAATAATTAATGAATGTGTATAACCAAACAAAGAAGAAATTTGATTCAAAACATTTTATATATGAGAATAAGTTAAAGATGATGTTGATATTCTACCAAATTTAGGGTGCAAAGTCGGTAGATAAAGGTGATATTTTAAAGTATAAGTGTAAGAAACGTATTATCTGTAGCAAATGAATTACCAAATAAATTTTATTCAAACTATTTTTAAATTTGTAATAATCTGTATGTGTAGTAATAAGAGGCTTGATATGATTTAGCACTAACACTTTTACAACGACTTGCCTTAAAAAACCCTAATGGTCCAGCTTTTCCTATATCCACTGCACATGATAAGATGGTCTACAAAATCAAAATAAATCAAATATAGCCATAATTTCTTCTCCCATTGGATACATAAATATATTCTTATGGTATACAACTGATATCAAGATGTTATTTTTGACCAGTCCTTCACAATATGGATAAGGTACAAGAGCACACCTTTGACAGTAGACAGCCAAAGCCAGTTCCAAAGTATACGCAGGTGAAAATTACATTATATTCCAATTTTTAATGAGATCACCTTTGTGTCATCCTGTTTCCATATTAAATCATTTGACTGTAATAAGATAACAGAGTTGCAGCGGTTCAGACTACTGCAATTGCATTTGGTTTTAAATTGGGTTATAAATACATTGTATATAACTTTATAGTAACAGTTGTCCCAGATATCCCTAATACCTGGGCAACAGTTATGCTTAACCCATCAAATCGGACAGCGGCCAAAAGCAGCCAGAAACTTTTGATGAATTCCTTCAAGTGAAAGCATACTTGGGAAAATAATTGATAGTGAAATGTTATGTAGAATTCTCCCAACAAATCTCCTTCATGTATTAATTATTTTATTCTCAATTCCTAAGTTATAGACAAGAGTATCAAAGATCCAGACAACAATTACTAGAGGCACAATATGTATCATATCTCACCTTATAATGGCCTGGAGGAGCATTCATCACACGAGTCTTCATTACATCCAGGGGCTGGGTCATAAAGGTGGCCATTCCTGCCTGGAAGGAATCACACACCAAAATCAGACATTCCACGAACTCATGAGAAGGAATAACACTTGACAAACTTTCCTACAGTATATCATGTTCGTTCATTGGTAAATAATATAAACCTATAGGGTCTTACGATACTTTAGTCCCAATGGATTGATTTGGGGTATACATAAGTGTACACAATTATTTTTTTAAATTGGAGATTCCGGTGGAGCTCACACACGCGTGTCATCTACAGAGTGATGACAATCGCAAGAGTAACCACCTATTGCCACCTGGGAAACTAATTTTCAACAATTGTCAGAGGAGCGATTGACATCACAAGCTTCAAGATATGAACAGGTAAAGTACATCCACAGACCACAGTTATACTAATATTAATGTTAAAAATACTCTTCACTTTTTTTCATTCAGAGCTGCCCTTGTTCATGAGATGATGAGATGAACTGTAGATCAATCACATATTTCCTTGCCTACTTGCCATGCAAAGAAAAACAGCAACCAGTACTGACTTGTCCTACTATAAAGGCAGGGAATTTGTATTTCATAACAAAGATAGATAACTAGTAATACATAGTAGGTAGAAATTAAGAAGTTCTTATTAAAAACATCCTTTTGCCTGGCAAGTTAAATAGAAAGTTGATCATCAAATATATGTCAGTCTGTGTCTTTATTTAATCACTGGCTGGCTCTGGTTACTCTGTGATTAAGTTATTTCTTACATAGAGGGGTCTAAAGAAAAGATAAGAAACGAAGAAAAGGAGAGTTGTACTTACTGCTATAAAACTAGCAGTGAAATGTGTGACTAGACTGTCTGGGAACACAGTAGGTAGTTTGGCCATCAGAACCTGCTTCACTTGATCATACATAGAGATCTGAAAAACAAAAGATGTGCAATTAGGATTGCGTCAAACATAATAAACACTTATACAGAATCAAAATGGAATATCTTCCTTGCTATGATAATAAAAAAGCAGAGACCTATTAATAGCCAAACTCTCTAGATGCATACTGTTCATCCTGTCTGTCAGCTGCAACCATTTACTGAACTTACCTAAGTGAGATAATTTCCTCATCTATAAATTAAGCTCATAGCATTTCAAAGCCACAAAATTTAAGTTTCTATAGAACTGTTTAGATATCTTACATATATCTTGTATGTGTGGTACCACACATACAATCTCAAAATGCTATTGAAAATATGATTGATATGAAAAAAAATGGTGATTAGCTCATTAACTTTTTGTATAAAAGGATCCTAAGAAAAAAATAGGAAATGCTAAACCTGATGGTTAAATGATGGTTAAGTAGTAAACATTTATTTGAAGCTCTAATGCTTGACCAACCAGAATTACTCAATGTATTTTTCTTTAAATTCCTGCAGATTTAAAAATGGATAGATAATAAGTTGTAGCACACGCTGCACACCCCCTAAAGCACAAGCAAAATCAGCCAAACAGTCTCTATACCACACTTCATGCATGCATAATCTTCGGCAAACTTCCATTGGTTATCCACAGTGAGAGGGGTGTGACTCAACGAGATAATACTCAACATTAAAAACTTACGTTTGGCTGATCATGCCAATAAGTGTAATAAAAACTTATCATTGGCCATTGACATATATCATTGATAGCACAATGCTAAAACAATCCTCCCTTGCATTCCATCACAGAAATGGGCCTGCCCTGATAGCCATGTGGTCTAAGGTATTGCCACTGACTGCTAGCCGTCTCTCACCACTGGGTTCGAAAAACTGAAAACATTGCTATTTTGAAGGGAGTTTATTTGACTATATGAACCATAAACATGTCCACTAACTATTCTTTATAAAGCACTTTTGAATATTATAGGTGGAAAGGGCGCTATATCAAATATCATCAATCATTATTATCATTCATGCCAATCTGTATCAGTCTCTGCTGTTGGCAAAAGCTATATGAAGGCCAGCGATTTCTTACCTGCCCTATTGTCATAAATATGGCCCTAGAGCTGGCCATGGACGCCCCCGAGAAAGAGCCTTTGATACCCTCATGTTTATATACCCTGTACAGCCCATCCAAGGCATGCTTGTAACTGAAAATACAGTGCAACAATAACAATAATGATAACAATACGGAATTGCAAAGCAGGGGTATGTTATTTTTATATGGAGTGAGTTTGATTTCAGCCAAAATGACATGGAAGTGGATTTTGTTATAAAACAATTGTTCAGTTTTCCTCTTGAGGTAAGTTTTGGTTGAAAGTCACTCTCCTATACATAGATATGGTTTTTATATAAAATGGGGAACTAAATTCACAAGTTTCAAAAGCAGACAAGCATGCAGCCTAAAGATAAGATAAATATCAAATAAATATAATGCAGTTATAAGATCAAACCAAAACTCTCCCATTATTTTCTGTTTGAGCATAGCTTTGTTGAGCAGAGCACCCAAGAATTATGGGAGAAGTGATTTAGAATTCAGTGAACACAACAACCAATACCTAGGCACACAACACAAAACAAGCCACTGATAGTAATACAGGGGACTTTTAACCCTTTCCTCTCGCAACTGCCACTGTCGTTTAACAAATTGGAAATCAAGGTGTAATCTTGTATTTGAATGCTAGGATAATTTGAAAAGAATGATGAAATTAAGCGCAATACACAACAAAATTGTAGAAGTTAAACAAATTTTCTGTGTTTGGTTCTGATCAACATTTTTCTGGTTAATTGTGTGTTTAACCCTTTCATTGCTAGGGTTCCTCGTGAAAAGTGCATGATCTATGATGGTTTTGAAAAATAAAATACATGATGCTTACTAGGGAATGACTCAATATAAAACTGTTTAATTAAACTTATAATACATATTGAGTGCATGAGATGTCTTTTCAGACAGAAAGGTAAGCACACACAAAAAGAAATGTAGAAATGTGTCTGTTTCTCATTAGCTCCTTAGTTAAAAAACTTAACGTAACTATGATTTTATTTGAAGCAATAAATACACAGTACCTTAGAAAATACTCTGGATATACTTACTTTCTCCTTTGTTCAGGAGGAATCTTCATATCATTCTGCATCCTGCAAATAGTTCATACATATATTAAGTCATATGTTTTAAGCCATGATTCGTATTAGTTATACATGTACTTCCTCTACTTTCTGCATTCTCCCATTGGATTCCTTACAAAGATAGTTTCCTTTTTCTTTGCAAAAGTGCTAAATTTGACAATATTAGGTGCCTGGGAGGCAGGCAGTATCATTAGAAATATTGTTAAGGTATCATATTGCTAAGGATATATCCATATCTTATCATATCATGAAGATTTTAAAGGTGCCAATCCCTACTTGTATAGGTGATTATGAAACTTACCTAACATTGACCATATCAGCAGGTGTACCCACAATACCGCCTGCAAACCCCGCCCCTGCGGCCAGTAAGACTTTCTGGTAGAATGGAATGTTTGCCTGCCCCTCCTGCATCAAGTACTGGTTTTTGACGGTCTCGTATATGGCGAATCTGGTCATGGAATAAGTGAGCTGAAATCAAACAGGGAAAATGATGCATTCTGAAGAACTAACACATTTAGCACAAAGCGTCCATAAAATCAATAAGCTCCTCTCAACAGTGGGACCCTTTTTAATCTTGTTCCATGGGAGTTAAGGGTTGGGTTGACCACCACAGGGGTCCTTCTATCTATCCATTAATGAAACAGAAAACAATGCGAGTAATCAACCCACACACAATCTAAATCTTCAAATCTTCTTACTATCGCATTAGTTTGTTTTTAAGTTTTGTCACTTTCAATAGCTGAGGGTAGAATGAGAAAGAGAAAAAGGCATCAGAAAGCCCACTATTTTTTTTAAACAATACAAAGAGATCTTTTAGATGCGAAGAGCCTAAAAAATTGTATATTTCCTATAAGGGTCCGAAAAAATAGGGTAGGTAGGTAAAAAAATTGATTCTTTTTTTTCTTCAAAAAATGTGTTTCATGCATGTTTTATGTTCATTGGAAATTGGAAGGGCGAAAAAAAACTTATGGGTAGAGATTCTTTCTGAAAACGGAAACAAAAAAACTTCTTTTTCGGCCTAAGTAACCATAGACATCCCTCTGCAACATCGATCAGGGTCAAGGCATCTTTTTGACAGGCAGTTTATAAGTGATTTCATATGTCTGTCTATGTCCACTTGGATGCACATAATACCCATTGCAAGCTCATTAATTACGCTTGCATTGCACTGCACTTGACCAGCTAATTATGCATTAGCAGTCAGCACAGGCTGTGTATGGCCTGGTTCTCTGGCTGAGATAGGTATAATGCCCCCACCACTTATATATACTGGGCGTTAAAGGGGAACTTAAGCCTCACATACATATTTATAATTAGCTTATATGAAAGTAATACACTTTAAGAATAGGATGCTGTCCTCCTTTTTCTCTCAGTGATCCCATGAGGGGAGAATTTTGCGTATTGCCATCAGCCTGCCCAGTCCCTAGCAGCCCCTGCTAGCAGCCATGTTCTCCAATTGCTATCAGCTGTGACTCAATGAGTGGCATTGGTTTGATGTCTCTCTCAAACTATAGATGGCAGTACAATTTTCATGAGTTGCAGTTTGAAACTCATATGTTACGGATGGCAGCTCAAGTGTGTCTCCCTGGAGGATTTATTCAGAACTAAACCTGGAGTGAAATCAACCCAGGTTAGATTGGTGAGACTAAGGAAAGAGCCAGATAACACAGACTTGTAGCAAATCTAGCTGTGTAGGGAAACCAATCCACAACAAACCCACTATGTGACCACAACTGATGGCCCAGATAATTACCGTATTCCTCTGCATATAAAGCACACACATGCATAGCAAGTTAGGAAAAATGTTCAGAAGGCCAGAATCTACTGTCTGTTGTCATTCATGCCCCTTACAACAATTTCAGGAAAAAAGGGGGGTGGGGTGTTTTTTTTGTGTGTTTTTTTCGGGGGGGGGGGGGGGGGGGGGGGGGGATCTGTGCGCTTAATCACATTGTTGCTCATTTCTGACTGCAATATTTTCTGATCTGAACCTTGGAATTGGAATGAAACTTGTTTTACCCAGTTGCTAACACTGCAAGTGTATATATAGCAAACAAGCAAACATGACTAGCACGTCAAGTGTCACCCATGTTGAACAAAGTCACATTCTCTGTGGCCTTGTTATATGAAGGTTGAATACATCATGGGTCAGTGTGCTATTGTGTCCACAACCTTTAGGCTTAAGTAGTGCTTTCAACGGATACATATTATGGAAAATGGGGGCACACATAAACACTCCTGGCCTGTAGTTATTAATGAGAGGTACTTAAGTACAATTACTGTACCATCCTAACCCATTCATGTCCCCTATTTCTCTCAAAAGGTGATGCCTAGCTATTGAGTTATAGGGACCATGTGATAATAGGTAAATACTAGGGTTCGGATGCGAAGAGATTTTTTGAATCGATTGATCGAAAAATATTTCGAACAATTAATTGATTCGGTTCGAGTTTTACGGCGACATTGCTGTAATGTTAAGGCAAACGATTTCAAACATTATTGTGCCGCGGCATGCACCGGCACATGCCAGGCACACGTGCGGTGTACCGCGGCACTTGATAAATCGGTGCACCAAATATGGCGCAATAGATTTGTTTACTCTTGAGTGTTGACACGGAGCCGTTCCGTGTCACTTAAACGGAAGTTCTAATGTTTTCATAAGTTTTGGCCATGTAATTTCACAAAATTTCTTCAGAAATTTCACATTTGAAATAATCGATTATTTCAAATGCCGTTCGAACGGGTCAAGTCGGCCTCAGCTCAACCGAATGCTCGAGTTCTCGCTTAATCGTCCGACCACTAGTAATTACTATTGACAAGTGGTGGGATTTGACTTTCACATGGTCCCAACTTGTCAAACTCCTTGAGCAACCGGAGGTTAAAGAACCCAAGTTCCTAGACAGAGAGTTCAATATAATGAAGTTGTCAAGTAACTGGAAGAAGAAGCAGACTTACTCAGAATAGCTTTGTTACTCAAGAGCTCGAAGTCTGTTAGATAAATTTGATAACTTAAAGTTTGCCTTAAGTGGATTTTGACAAATATTTTAATGTATATGGACTTATGATTTAAGATATCGACTCTATTTTATAAACCCCCTAAGTTTGATTTGTGTTTTACTAATATATATATATATATATATATATTTATATATATATATATATATATATATATATATATATATATATATATATATATATATATATATATATATATATATATTTATATATATTTATATATATATATATATATATATATATATATATATATATATATATATATATATATATATATATATATATATATATATATATATATATACACACACACATACATATACATATATTGGTACACTGAGATACAAAATAAGGAAAGATGCTATCCATAAGCTCTTACCTGCCGTAGGACTGATGCTGAGAGACCATTGTACAATGCAAGTGCTCCATCAGCTTTAACCACCCGCACCGCCATGGTTGACATGCGCATGGATGCATCCTGCTGGGTTTGGAGGTGGACCTGTAAAAAAATACACAATTTTTTTTAACTGTACACTATTTTATAAATTATATAAACATTCTTTAACAAGTCTTACACACCAACACAGACAGACACATATACACACACACACACACACACACACACACACACACACACACACACACACATATATATATATATATATATATATATATATATATATATATATATATATATATATATATATATATATATATATATATATATATATATTTATTAGGGGGCATGGTCATCTTTGTAGTTTGTTGTATATGCAGAGTCCCTAATTCTGGCTTAGGAGGCAAATTAATCAAGAATGAGGTAAGATGATTGATAAAGAAGCAAATATCACTGCATTGCAGTGATTGGGGCGTGTTTGATATAAATATAGTCTGTGAATTTTGCAATATCAGTTGAACACATTCTTACAAAATCTTATTGAATATCCTGCCATAGAGATATGAACTGATCATTCTCTATCTTCTTACTGTCTGGTGCCTGGAATCTCCATGTCTAAGGACCTCCAGAAAGGAGCTTTAATTGATTTCCAATTGCTAGGCTGAGCTGACTGTCCTGCGGCATCTGTGATAACCATCATTCCATTGAGCAGGTTTCTCAGTGCTAACTTTAACCCTTATGCTGCTGGAGGCTAAATTGGCCAATACAAAATGATGCAAAAACCTGAAAAATGACTGAAACCCTGGCACATGGGTACTCATCTGAGAGTACTCAGTGAGAGCTATTCAATGAACACCAAGATGACAGGGTTTAGATGGTTTTCAAAAATCTTTGCATCCTTGTGCTTTGGACGAAAGTAGCCTCAGCATTGGAAGTGTTAATAAGAGCAGCAAGATGAGTAACAGCTCAACATGGGCTTATCATGCTTATGCTGGGTTGGCTAAGAACTGCCCCTAAATACATCACTCAGGCCACCACCCACCAAGGCCGGTGAGGATACAGCATGTGATAGCTGAACAGAACCCTCAACATTCAATGTAGACTGGTTCTCAGGCTGAGTTTGATAGGCATAAATTAAACCACTACTGTACTATTAATAGCAGGTTTCACTACTAGGTAGTGAATGGCCCTAAGAGAGTGAGAATTAGTTCAACAAATTAAAAGACTTTCTCATCAATAGATTTGGGCACATGGAAATTAGTACAGGAGAAAAAAATTGTAAAATCCAAATGCATTTACTATTTATTAAGTACTCAATTCTTCTGATCAGTCATCACTGTGGATGGCTATGAAGAGCCGCATGTTAATGTTCCTGCCTTAACCTGGTTCAGGTCATCTAACCAGGCCAGCTTCTCTGTTTGCATAAACAGGCAAAACAGAGACATCTGTAAGAAGAGAATTAAGTTGGCCTGGTTAGGTGACATGCCCAGAATTGTTCATGAAAACTATTTTCTGGATGCTATGATAATTTAAATGGCATGGTACACGAGATATTTGATAATATATTTGAGGGTCTATGGTTGGATTCTGATCAACGTTTCCCATCACATATTTCCCTGAAAATGTTTCATCAAAACGAGATGATCAAGATAGTCAGTACCCTTTGCTGTATCAGGGATAAAAAGATCAGGAATACTTAAGATCTACAGTTGCCAATTTTGGGCCCCAAGTTTCGAATCCTGGCTAAGACCCTGATTGTGAGTATGAGTCTTCTTAAATTTGAAGAACTTATGGCAAAACAAAAATATGACATATCTTATACAGATTTATTCCCTAAAGACAGTGTAAGTAGGCCATTTCTTTCAGGCAATTTTTTAAAAGGACAATTGAGCCTAATTATGCAGTTAAAACCAATGCTTAATAAGTAATCACATTTTTCTAAAGTGTAAACCATATACATTTCCACTAAATTGTGCATTCCTAAAGTAGCTTATTCCTATCCCATAAACAAACACCTCAGGAACATGGCATATCCCACAATTTAGACATTTTCTAGACACAACTGAATGCCAGAGTAAGGTATGACTTTCTGAGAGGAAATACCAGCACCAATCTCTCAGCCTGGCCTTTGATGAGCATCTCTGCCATTTCCGAATCCACAGTATCCTAAACACAGTATATGGCGTGACATTTTCAGCAGATGCTTTAATTTTTTTTAGTGCATCATGCAGTGAGCATGCTTCGGATTACAAGCGCGAGAAAAACAACATTCTGGCTACTGGTTAACCAATTGTACACCAACTCTCTTAGAGAGGCTAAAATAAGTCTCTGGGCAAGTCTATTTACCTCCTATTGCCTCAGTACATCCAGTTAATTAACCTGCTATTGTCTCATTACATCAAGTTAATTTACCTCCTATTACCAATCAATATTAATCTATCTCCTATTGGCTCAGTAGTCAGTATATCGAGTTGATTTACCTCCTTTTACCTCAGTTTTTTTACCTAAGTTGTTATATGGGTACCAGCCATATGTCCTTCATGCGTTTGCTGCGAAAAAGGAGAGCTGAGGATGTGCGCATCACAGCAAGTTGAAGGGGACCAGTTACAGAGCAGGCCCAAGAGGGAATAGAAGTAAGAGCACAAAGACTTTTAAACCGAATATATGTATTCATGATGCCTCATGAAAATCATTCCTGGATGTGATGATAATTCTACAATCAATTTGACCATAGCATTTATTTTCCAAAATGTGCTTTTATTAGAGAAGTTCCCATACTAAGTTGATGCTATAAAGATCTATCTGGCCATACCATTTAAAGATCCCTTCAGATCAGGATAATTTTACATACTAAGTTGATGCTTTAAAAATCCCTTCCATTTCCGATCAATTTGGCCATAGCATTTAAAGGAGGCTTGTAAGTTGGATTGAAAATAATATCATTCCTTGGAATATTTTCCAAAATGTGTTTTTATCAGAAAAGTTCCCATAATAAGTTGATGCTTTAAAGATCCCTTCAGATAAGGAAGGTTAAAAAATCCATTGTGTTTAATCTTGAACCAGATCTTCCACTCTTATCATTGACATATCATGCATGGCAGTTATAATGCTGGTGGATGTTGAACTTTGGTGTTGTTTTTTGACTATTTTATAACCCCTGGCTGACTTTGAAGTACATGAAGTGTTTAAAGGGTGAATAGAAGCTAAGAGAAAGAACCAGAGACCAGTGGCCAGAACTGACGAACATGTAAAGTCTCTATTCATCCAGTAGATTATCATTCTGGACAGGGTCTAAGCCAGCAGGGCGTCTGGACATATCTGGACACCCAAACCCTAAAAAAGAAACCCATCTGAAAACCATGACATTGCATCAGTATATGTTGTCTTTTCTCAACAAGTAAATACATATTCATGGTGGTTATCAGAATATATTCAAGTAAAAATAGGACACCCTATAATTATAGAATTATCAATTTTGGGTACCCAGTTGCAAAATCCCAGCTAAAACCCATCCTGCTCTAAAACCCTGGGCCTGGGCATAACAATCATTATCCAGGGAAACACCTCAGGTTAGAACTTAAGTGTCTTAGTTCTGCTACTAAAGTCATCCGCATGTCAAAAAGAAAAGATTCATTAGCCTAAAAATGTGTTTGTTTCCTGTGATGGTCTAAGTTAAGGAGATAAAATAGGGTAAGAAAATAAAATATTTCTAGGATTATTATTTTTTTTCAAAAAGTGTGTGTTTCATCATTAATTGGGATTTGGAAGGACTGAAAAAAATTAGTGTAGGGATCTTTTTGAGTAAAACATGTTACGGTCAGGTTACAGGAAACAAATGACGATTTTCAGGCCTTAGTTTGACTCAGGAATTCAACTGACACTAATAGTAATGTATTTCATTGTTACCCCAAAGAATCAAGGATAGGTGTAGAATGCTCAAACTTCCTCTCTCTGATTCTTTCTTTTTAAGATGCCAGTCCAACTGTGACATAGCCTGCCTCCCAAGCCATATTTAGATATCATCCATTGTGGATAGATGGCACCGTGGTGTACTAGGAGGGTAGTTGGAAATAGGGCAGTACAGTGCTCTCAGTACCGGCCTCCCTCATGTGGCATTTGTGTGAACTAAGCCCTAATGTAGAATAGATGCAGGCATACATTAATAGGAAATGAAGTAAAACACAGTAATGCTTAGTTAAGTGAGGCTAACTGTGACCCTTATCACACAGCTGAGATAAATGAGACTATGCCATACACTTTGATATCAACTCCTTCATATTCAGTTCCACAATATTTGAACTTTCACACAATTCACTTTTGCTGTAACATAGATAATGTTCAAAATGCCAATCTCCACTGTACAGTTAACTAGCATTAGTTCAAGTGATCAAATGATTTCTATAAATATAAATTAATCAGCTGACAAAACTGATCATTAATAATTGTCTCAGCGTTATTAATAAGTTATTTCCCCCATTTCCGCTATATTTAGTGTGCATACAGTCATCAGAGAGGGATTACAGAAAGAAAACATTAATTGAGGAAGCAGCATTGCATCGAACAATGGTTATTCATAGTATGAGATCTTTATGAAGATGATTGAGTTTACAGTTTTCCCTTTCTATTAGTTAGGCTTGGTGTTTTTTAGACTTTGCATACCAATAGCTTTGGGTATATTGTGATGAAATAGAAACCTAGAACCTTAAATAGTCCATCATTCACAACTCCACACATGTGTTTACTGCAAATAATGATCAGTAAAGACTTGAATACAGAATTACATATGTGTGTGCAACAGTGCAAGGTATCTTACTACAGTTAATTAGACCACTGATGCCTGAACCAATTTACTACATGTAGTTGGCATTCATTTTCAGATGATTTCTCACTTTCCAGGATTCTGTGATGACAGTGAACTGTCAACTATAATCTATCATCTTCCCCCACCAAGTGATGATCTCAAAAAAATGTATCAACAATCTCTACCACCAGCTCTTAAGAGAATGAATGTAGACTAGAATTATAAATGTACAAATTTTAAAATCTGGTTCAAAAAAGGGAGGTAGTAAAGTTAGAATCTATCTCGAGGGGTAATAACCAGACTTATTAACATAGAGGTCTTGAAAAAGTCTAGAAAAGCTTCTATCTCAATACAATTTTGACTTAACTTTGAAACATAAGTTGCAACAATGTATCATGTGAATAGTAACATTATGCTATTAAAGGTAATATTGTTGGGGTTTGAACTTGGTTTCTTAAGCAAATCAAATACAAAGTATCACAATATATACATAATGATGGGGAATCAATTACAATGTATCAACAAACGTATTTTTATGGTTCAAATACAACAGATTTTGCCATTTAATATCATAATGCATCTATGCCATGTTGTCTAAATCTAAAATTCGGGAATTCTCTACATAGTTCTCAAAGCTACCCCAGGATCTTAGTAACAGTAAATAGGGGTATGTATTTATATGATTGATTCATTATAAATGCAGCTACACAATAGTGGCTAGTTGTAAAGAAGGGCTTACACTAATGCTCCAGCTAATATGACTGAACTAGTGTTGTAGCATGATTGTATTCAGTACAACGGGTGCCTTCAGGTGTATAGTAGGCTTGACCTAACTTTCTATCAGAGTGTGAATAATAAGGTCACACATCAAGGGCATACATTCTAACACAATCTTTCTTAAAGGGGCCTGAGAATTTGTTATCTTACTGCTAAGATCACCTTAAGGAAATCATTAAGAGGAGAATTGTTAATTATTTTCCCACTTTCAACTTATTTTGCAAATACACCTTTTATTCGCAAGTTATCTAAAAAAAGGTATCATGACATCTTGGAAAAATTTAAGGGAATTTGAAGCATGAATGGGTTGATTTTGACATGACTTCACCTTCAGCCACACACATAGTTGTTTTCGAAGTGTATGCTTGTGCTTTGCCAAAACATGTTAAGTTTGTCAACTACAAATACTATATCTGTACTGTATTTATAATGCAAGTTTCTTGAAATAGTTCGCATTTATTTCTCGTTTGCAAGTAATAAAATAATCTACATTTCTTTTATAATCATATTTTTATAATTTTTAGAAAAGTTTCTTTAAGGGTTCCACGGTGAAAAACAGGAGAATGAGTGGGAAGGTTTTTTTCTTTTTCTTATAAAGATCCAAGTAATAACTTGATTTTTTAAATCTGAAGAAAAATATGTTAGCTATTCTCTAAACAGCTGAAGCAGTAGTGCTTTATGTGCTGTCTGCATGTGTGATTGTGTCTCCTTGTGGTCTGGGCATTTATTAACCCAATGACAAGTGAGATACACTAACAGGGCTTCATAGATGGCAGCATCCAAGGTACTATCAGACCAAAATATCGGTTTTAGGGTTGTTGGGTACATTATGGGTATGACATTTGCATGAACTCTAACTTCATAATAAGTACAGTATTGCATGTCTAGTCATGGGAATTCACATTCCAACTCTGTGTCCACTGCATATATGATTTGTAAGTTATGCCATGCACTGGTATGCACAGCTGGCACAACATGTGAGCATGGATCTTTGTACAGATCTATGTCATCATTCCTAAGTAAAATCCACTAGAAATATGTGTCAATTGTACTCATCTTATCTGTACCGTATCAACTCCATCTCACTCTGCTTTAATGATTAAATGTCTATAACAATTAGGGGGGGGGGGGAATTTGTCATTTGGTGGTTTTGATCAGTATGTAAATAACTAAATGAATGATATATGGTATATATATATATGAATATATACACACACACACACACACACACACACACACACACACACACACACATACATATATATATATATATATATATATATATATATATATATATATATATATATATATATATATATATATATAGATAGATACATACATACATACACTTATATATATATATATATATATATATATATATATATATATATATATATATATATACATATATATATATATATATATATATATATATATATATATATATATATATATATATATATATATATATATATATATGTGTGTGTGGGTGTGTGTGTTACGGATATATATATATATATATATATATATATATATATATATATATATATATATATATATATATATATATATATATATATATATATATATATATATATATATATATAGGAGTGCATATCAAAATAAATATATAACCTGACACTTAAAGAGTTGATGAGTCAAGAACATGGTCAAAACATACTACATATACATGTAGTACAACCATACACTGCTCAGTGTATGTCTGCCCACAGTTCTTGAACTACTGCATACAAGCCAGATTAGACGAAGTCACGTCCACATGCAAACCAATGATGCAGTCCTATGTTTACCTTGATCAGATCCAAAGGATGTGTACAGCATGCAGCCATCGCACTTGCCACGCCTCCAAAGTACCATCGTCCCAAAAGTTTGGTTTCACCGCCTGCACCCGACATTTTTACAGCGGCCAGTGACGGATCAGTGATGACCTTCTACTGACCACTGGGCTTGGACTTGGGCCCCGATGATGCGTCCAGGGCGCGTCACAGATCTCGGGTCCCGGACAGCTCGCCTGTCCTCCTGCTATTTATAATAATATTGTGCAGCGAAGGACGGACTGGTCAGTCTAGTAGTGTTGTGGCTAGTATGGTGCATGTAGTAAGGCTCTTGCGACTGTAGCAACTGATGTTGGTGTAATGCAACTCTGTGTTTTCCGACGCCGACGTGATTAGTTACCGCTGTTTTATTGGCTAGCCTAGAAACCTACATAAAGATTCTCGCGCAACACGTATCAAGGTGACCGAGGCATTTTCAGTCAGTTGCCAGGATTAGAAGCCTGGTTAAGCGTATTAAAGTGCACTGCATGGTCCCATGAACACGGAGGAAGCTGCATTCGATTGAACCATCTCTAGTTAGCAGTTAGTGCGTGTTCCGGCTCATTCAATTGGCCCTGCCATTTGTCAAACTCGACATTTCACCTGAAGCAAGCAATGCAGGTAGACTAGGTTCCTAGCCCCTGAAAAGTTGCCATTGCCTTTCTAGTTGATTAGGTTGAGTGTGGTGTAGTACCAGATATGACAGATAGATGGCACCATATGGCCCTCTTATCTCTATTCCCCTGGTGAGAGTTTTGTAAACTAAATTGGCCACCTTGATTATTTGGTGCCTGCAGAGAAGCCTGAGGTACATCGCCTAGCAGGCTTATGTCTCTGGTGCCTGGTAGCAGAAAAATACATATTACTGGCTAGAAACCTAAGCTAACCTGCAAGATGACCTGTAGGATTGGGCAGTTACCCTGCCCGCAGGGTTCATATTTGAAACATGCCTATGTTTTGTATTAATTGTTGATGGTGAAAATATTTTTGTATATGTATGATTTTGTAACCGTATGTTACAGCAAATAAACATACTACTACTACTACTTCTACTACTACTACTACTACTACTACTACTACTACTACTACTACTACTACTACTACTACTACTACTACTACGTATACTCAAAGCGCCTCTAGTGGCGGTTGGAGGCAATTGAAACATCAAAGCTGAAGAGATCCTCCGTCAAGAAATAGTCGTGGATATCCATGATAGTTTTAGTGTCAATAATTTTACTAAAATTATGAAGGCGGGTAATTAATACTTCCCCTTTTAGTGAGACGGCTGAAGCAGCATTTTGGGCCAAATCTTGCACTATTTGTTAAAAGCGGAAAACTTATATACTTCAATATTTACTGATCAATTCTGGATAAAGATCTTTCGCGCTGGACTTTGGATCCACGTATTTTTGTGGTATTTTATCAAAAGCTAGACTCGGGTTATATCGTCTAACCAGAGACCACCATCTCTCTGGTCTAACTAGGCCAACTCCTCATGTTATTGTTGTCTCTGTTATGGTCGAGGCTTGCCTAGCTACAAGGCTAGGTCGGGGCATGCCATAGCAGAGACATACGTAAAATGAGAAGTTGGCCTGGATAGACGACACAAGCCGGGTCTAATAAAATTTGTATAAGAGCTCTAAAACGTATTAAAAGCTGTCTGAGACTTTGTTTTGTTCATATGTTTTCTCGTGTGCGTCGGGTGGATAAACTTTTCATCTCCTGGAAAGTCAAATGAAGCCCAAATGCGACACATATGCAAAAAGAGGCGTATTTCAAGGTTCGAGTCCCTGCGTAAATGTCAATTACTATGTTGAAGCCATCGAAAAAAAAATTGTGCAATTTGGAAAAAAAAGGCAAAAAGTTTTTGAATTAGCAGGATTTCTGACCCAAAGACATAAAAATCAGCATGAAGCACAACCGTCGCACATATCTGTATGGAACGCCATTCCCGAAAAAAAACACGGAAGTAACGTGTATTCTTTTGAAAAAATATATGTGTCATTTTCCTTAAAGAAAATATTAATTCATTTTCCTAAAAAAGGCAATTGATTTTCATTTAAAAGAAAATCATTTTCATTTAAAGGAAACTTCGGCACTGCGGTAAAGCAAACGTGATTACGTTGCCCGTTGCCCTTAAGTCGTGACTAGCCAGCAGTAAATCGTGATAAAAGAAATTACCGCTTAACTACATGTCACTGGCAACTTTCTCACTTACCCCACCGGGATTCGAATCCGGGCAGTGGTGAGAGACAGCTAGCAGTCCGTGGCAATGCCTTAGACCACAAGGAAATACCCTTGCAGCAAAACATTTATCAGAATACGGTTGCTTGGGACTGATAAAATTCGATTCTATGAATCTTGCACCAGAAAAAACATATCAATTGATGCATACCACATGATTTGTGATCTTGAACGGCTCTGTCGAATAATCTAACTCACCCCTTTTGTGCTATTTGTTAGGACTAGGACTTCCATTGAGCTGGTTGTCAACTGTGGGAGAAAGCCTCTACAGAACTGTGAATTACTGGGAACACAGGAGCTGGTGAAAAACGATTGGTCTTGTCGCGTCGATATCAAATACAGTCAAAAGTATCCTGGTAAGACTCATCCACAAGTCAGTTGGTTGATGCAAGCCAACATCGATGATGTCGGCTCTAATTTTTTTTTTTTATCTATAGGGCTTTCGAAGTTAAAGCACTGAGTTATGCTTGTCTCGGTGTACATTTAGTCAATGCTATGCTGCCCTCTATCTGTAGTAGGTAGACTCATTGCGACACCAATTGATGCAGGGCTGCTTTCCATTTCTAACTTGTGCACCGACCTCCATGCCGTCAATCGACTAGCTGACTGCGTATAAGCTTTGAATACGAGATGCACCAATTAATATGGCTGCCGACTGCTTATTGCTCACGGCTCACCTCTGCACAAAGCCTGGTATTCGAATTACTTTCGAAGCATCGGTAAGTCGATTGCATGAATCGTTTTATCTACCAGATAGTCAAATAAATCCATGAACAGCAGAAAACGCTACAATAAGCAATAGAGACCGATAAAGAAGCAATGCTGTTTGTATTCTTCGTACTGCATCTGAAAAGGATGTGCATGATCTAAAAGGAGAGATATAAATGGTCGTACTCCAGGTTTGACACCATGAGTCTAGTTTAAGTGGTGTGCAACGCTTTCACGCGCAAAAAATTACAGTAAAATGAGCGTTTATCTAAAGTGTTTTTCATCTAAATTATTTAACGATCTATTTAGTTATAAGTAATGCCTCAGTCAATCAGGTAAAGCCTGTGTATACCCATTGTAAAATGCAAATAGCTTAATTAATGTGCGCAATTTACGCATGTGTTTAACATACAGTATGTATTCCTATGTTGTTGTTTTTTGTGCGGGCGGTTGCCAGCAAGTGCACAAATGATTATGCGAATCTCCTTGCTCAAAACAATGACTCTCTCACGCCCTTTGAAGAATAAATCATAGGAAATAAAGCACCTTTCCTAAAGCTAGCATGTTATGAACTGATATCTATGCAACATTTTGTGATGGATTTTACTTAAATTTTAGGTTTGAATGAAGGAATGAATGTGTTTTTATGTTGATTTCAACAGCTTAGGTCATATCGCGACGAGATAGAAACCGGAACCGGGAAGAAATTCCCTTCTCTTCACGTTTAGTTCCAAGGAGTCCTTTAGTTGCAGAAGAACCATAGCCAGCACTCCACAACACCACACATTTATAAAACGACCAGGCCAACCCGCTTGGGGATTCAGAGGAGATTCGAACCCGCGGACTTACGCCTGGGAGACAGTCACCGTAACCTTAATAATAGAATTGATTTACTTGTACATGTATACGTCTCACATATCTTTTTAGAATGCCCACTTATCTCAGACATTATTATAGAGCGAAATTGTTTGAGTGACCGATATCAAAAAGAATATGATCACTGGAATAAACTCAAATACAGTTGCTAGGTAACCCTGCAGGGGTGTCCAACCTCAGATTTCCAGTAGCGCAATCTTACAAGACCATTAGCGCAAGCTTTGCAGGGTGAGGGGAGTGGGAGACGAATGCGCACCGCAGGGTGGGGTAATTAATGCACGGTACAACCACTAGAGTGACTTATAGTTCTAAAACTCTCCACCAGGGGGACACTTGTATATATAAAAGGTATCAAATCATAAAAAAAATGGCAATGTCTTTAAGTTCACTGTTGTTATTTCCTAGCCATAATACTGTTTTATATTCTAAAATATTTCTATGGAGATTAGACAGAAGATGAAGTTTTGAAGAGAAAAAAATGGTGGGACTGCTCGATTTTTTCACTGGTGACCAGGCTCTGTTTTCATCATGTTTCAGCTGAAAACAGCATTAAAAATATCCTTGTAAGATTGCGCTACTGGAAATCTGAGGTTGGACGCCCCTGTAAAAAGGTCTTACACATCTTACAGTACCGATATTTAGTTCCTGCACCAGTCGACCGGACGTCTACCAGTGCCTGGTTGTATAAATACCCATGGATAACATGTCTAAAAAGCCAAGCACGTCAATGACCACGTAGCTTGCGAATTGAAGCAATGCGGTACATCTGCCTTTATACAGCAAGTACTTATCAACTATACGGCAAAATGTTTCTAAGTGGACAGAAGTAAATGTTCCGTGATAATAATACGTGTTATCAGGCCGCACGATAATTACATTTATTTATCATAAAACGATATTTATTGCAAAAGTAGAAATGTACTCTTGAAAATGATAGGCAAATTAGACAAAATGTTCCAAACATTTCCTTCCATGAGAGCTTAAAAAAGGTTAGTTGGCAAAATAATGAAAATTTCTAAAAAGATGCACCTACCTATAAATTAAAGAAGTAGAATTACTAGTAAAAAGATTGAAACTCATAAATAATATGTTTAGTTTCAATATGCATATCGTTGGTTCCAAAAAATGGTGCAAAATATAATTACTCATTTGCGATGACATGGTAAATAGTAAATACATGTAAATAAACATTGTCACTTTCAACCAATACGCTGACATACAGGTGAAATAAACTTATACAAATTGATAAATATCATCATGCAATCTATCTCATTAATAATCTAAAAAAGTTTTTAAAAATAGGATGGCCTGACTACTGTTCACCTTTTTCGCAGTAAGAGAAACAGTGGTTAAAGTTGTTGATTTAGGTCCTGGATTTAGGTGTATAAATACGCCCACTTCGCCAGGCCAAAACCCGAAACATATTGGCTGCACCACTTTCGGCGCACCGGACCAGATTCGACTTTTTCTACCCCGGATTTCATTGTAGACTGACTGCAGTCTACTCGCGTTCAACATGCAACGTACTCGCCGTGCACTGCAACGGCCACCTGACTCAACGATGACTGTCGCGAGTCTTGAATTGTAAGCCGGATCATTTAAACAAATCCGCGCGCACTTGCGCCGGTATCAAGATGGCTGTCGACACGTAATCTGACCTTACTCTCGTACATACCTTGACTATTTTATCTGTGTCAATATTCTATAAAGGGTTGTGTCGTCACGATCTTAACCATGCACGATTGGATGAGTGCAGTCAAAACTCCCGTTCCATATAGGGTGGGTAGTTCGGTACAAATTCGTCCCAGTGTGGTGATGAAAATGGCTATCCTAGTCATCGGAGTGTTGACTGTGATGGTAATTCTCTTCCCACTTACAAATCACAATGGGAAGTGCGGACGTCGATCGGGTCAAGGGAATTACAATGCTCTCTATCCTTTGACCGTACCGGCCGGAACGTCCCAGGGAACGCGATTCCGCATAGGCGCTATCACTGACTTGGACACGGATTCTAAAAGCAGCAGTGATAAAAACACTTGGGTTGCTCACATGTTAAAGGGATATTTAACCATCTCCCCTGACCACGATCGTGTCAATATCATATGGGATGATGACATGATGACGCTCAAATCAAAGCTGTCACTGGGAGGACGAGGGATGGAGTTGTCAGAACTTGTGGTTTTTAATGGGAAACTTTATAGTGTTGATGACCGGACTGGAGTTATTTATGAAATCAAAGGAGACCAGGTGGTTCCCTGGGTTATACTGTCGGATGGTGATGGCACTTCTAGTAAGGGTAAGTACAGTTATGTTGGTCAGTTTCACCTGAAACCATGATTATTTAAAGCTTAGATGAATAAAACATGGATTGGTCACCACAGACAAATTGTCATCGGGCCTATTACAAAGCCCTGGGCCCTGGACACACCTAATCTCACTAAATCGAGTGTCTGTGTAACATCACTAGGAGACAAAGACCAATGAGGGCACTCATTGTTTACACTATAGAGTAAGTTGCACACCAACATGCGCAGAAAGCACCTCTCCAGCAGTTCATGTCAACATCCAGGCTATGAGTTGTGTCCAGGCTGTTAAGCGAGACCTGCTGGTTGCGTTTAATATCTGGTGATCGACGATCGTGCTTATAGGGATATGAAACAGAAGTTCTTCCTGAACCGTAGATCTTAACACGCTTGTCACTTTCGGTGGTTATTAGGGGATAATTACTAATTAGTGCTAATTGAGCAAGATATGCAATTGCCTTTTAAAATTCAATGATGTGTGTGATTGTTAAATAAAACAAATATGCTGGATTGTTATAGCAGGGGCATTCCGTACATCTTCCCCTTCAAAATGATTCTATATATAGTACTGTACTTAATATATCTAACAAGCAAATATTGTGCATACGCATCCCAAGGTTGAGTTTGAATGGTTGGAGAGAACTTAAGTGTTCATCTCATGAAAGTTGATCATTGTAAAACACTTGCTATTAAGTTGCTAAATGATCTTCCTATATCTTTGATGTGGTTTTTTCGTTTAGTGATCCTCTATATTTGAAAGCAACGACCATTTTAACGTAACTATACAGCACCATTATAAGTTTATATTTCATACATGTACTAGTATTTTTACAAGGATGTACATTTTTAAAGGACGCTTTTTTTCAGCCTTAAACTGAATTTTGTTGCATACCTTAATTTATCGGAAATTTGCGACCCTTTTTGATGGCTATGATTTTGATTGGATAACAGTGGCTCATGTTTTCTAAAAAATACCATTGAAGCAGAGTAGTGGTACTTAGATGCCAGATTAACTATTAAATAAAATGTTCAAAACTAAAGTTGAACTTAACAAACTGTTAATTTGTTATCTTTATCTCAGATAATCAAATTCTATAACATCATTAACGATGCCATTCACATTCACAATTTTCCAAGACTGGTCGTCAGAGCATTTCAATGTGCACATTGATATGTATATTAACATGTGAAAGCAGTTGTTTGAGGAGAGTTATTGATATAACGATAAGGGCCTTGTTAATTATACACCCCTAGCACAACATAAATTATGATAATGTAATGATAATTGCCTTTTATATTACCAAGACCAACTAAGGTAATGTTCCTGACTGGCCCCTAGACTAATTCGTTTAGGCATAGTCTTAGCCAGCAGGGCATCATTTGAGCGCCCAAGCCCTCAAAAATCATCCCTTAGGACACCCAAAATCTTTTGTGAAGGATTTCTTAAAAGGGGAACTAAAGATTCACATGATACATATTAGCTTATATGAAAGTAATACACTTCAAGAATAGGATGCTGTCCTCCTTTTTCTCTCAGTGATCCCATGAGGGGAGAATTTTGCATATTGCCACCAGCCTGCCCAGGCTCTGGCAGCCCCTGCTAGCAGCCATGTTCTCTAGTTGCTATCAGCTGTGACTCACTGAGTGGCAGCCCACTTGCTGTCCCCTCCTCTCTGAGCAGTGTTTCATAGACTGCAGTGCTTTACACACCAACTTTCTTCGAAAGTTGCATAAAAACTTGTAGGAGTATCAAACAGGTAAATGGTATTGTCTCAATATAATTCCATTAACATTCAGTAAGGATAATATATCCTATATTCATTAGGTAAATACATGTTTGCGGTTGTTACTCTCCCTTTAAAAAGATATCTGGTTGCCTCAAAATTGATTTTGCTAATTTTGGGCACCCAGTTTCTAATCCTGGTCTAGGTCACCATGCTTCTGTGACTGTGAATATGCTAAGGCCTCAAAAAGTTGTTTGTTTTCTGTTACACTACTCTAAGAAGTTTTTACTAAAAAAAACTCCCTACCCTTTAGTTTTTTCTGCCCCTCCTGTCCAACTCACAATCAGCATTAAACATGCATAAAACACACATTTTTGAACAAAAGATTAATCCCAAAAATTTTATTTTACCGACCTACCTTCCCTATTTTTTCCGAACCGTTACAGGAAACTAACAAAAAAATTTCTAGGCCTAATGTACCCAATGTAGGGATGGATTTTGTCGAAGGATATGAAGGCGAGTGTGCCAAAATAAGCAATAGTAGTATGTGTGAGCAAGAATACTGGACATATTAACCTGCATCAATATTTATCTAGAGGAACAATCTGCTGATATCTTCTTTATACCTATATTTAGAAGGAAATAAGAAATATATAATGAAGTTGTTCATATACTTTTATATTAATATCAATTCTAATTGTATGCTCTGAGAAATACATACATTGATTCAAGGGTCATATCAGGATATTACAGGACATGGAAGTTCGAAAAAAAATATTGTACTTGACTAGAAAACTTTATATATTCTGAAAATAGACCTTTCAAAATGTGTGAAAAAGTTTGATTTTTTTTCATTTTGTCATGCCAACCCCCCGGGGACTAGCCAATTACCTGCAATTTATGATCACCTGGGGTCTGGACAGGACAATAAGAAAAATCCCTCTATTTTTTTATCTAGTAAATGAAATAGAACTTTTTTTCTACAAATTAGAAATATGTATACCAGTAGTAAAATTTGATCTATTAGAGTGTGTCCTATAATCATAAAAAAATGATTTGTGGTTCATTTTTGATTGGGAAAATCCACTCTCCTACATTTGAGATGCTATTTTTTCATTAATTTTCTTATTTCAAATGATAAAATCATAATTTTCACAACCTACCCTCCCTATACCAGTATCTTCCATGTGGCATGAATTATTTTGACCAAGGCCATGATGGGGGGTGCTACCACCCCCCTAGACATTTGTCCTGTCCAGACCCTGCTGGGGTGCGGACAGGAAAAATGGGGTCTGGACAGGACAAAGATATGCATATATGTTTGGAAATAAATAGCAAATGTAGAAATTCCTTTTCCATAATTGACTCAGGAACATATTACTGGATGGAATTAACATATATGTTGTACTATTAAGGTGATCTTATTCTTTGAATTATGACAAATGAAATGAGATTTAGGAAATTGGATTTTCTGTACACCCAATCCCTAGTAACTGCCAGGTGGGATAGGTTATCCAGTCTCAATATACGGATTCATATTGTTATTTCAAATTGGAATAGGTGCTTATTAAAATCCATTGACTCAATTTATTGATAGGCTGGTAACATCTGCAAGAAGCCATTTATTTCATCATCAAGGTGACTAATATAGAGACGAGTAGGAAAAGTAACTAGTACTTTAACCCCTTGCATCAGACAAATAGTTCATTAAATGTTTGTTTATTTTGTTATTAAGGTTCTAGCTGTTAGAGTGCCAGCTCACTACCCTAAATGACTATCTGTCAATTACCTGTTATTGCAATCTACCATTCCCGTGTGAGTAACATGTATTGACCATCCTAATTGAAGGGGTGCCACCCTTTGTGGATACTTGTTAATTTCAATTGACCAATCCAATTATGTTGTACATAAATACCTGAACATGGAATGAGCAGACAGGGAGACAGTGAATAGACAGAGCTGGAGTTTCATGATGATGGTTTAGGCTATCGACTTGAATCAATATGTAAAACTACATATAATTAGTCAAGTGTACTCTCTGACCTATCCCCACCATAACACCTGTATAGGTTAGCGCTAAAGACCCCTTGATAAGTCACAAATTTCCCTGTGACAGCAGTTATAATCCTGTCTACTAGTGTTTAGACTGTAGTGTATTTCCTGTCCTGACTGACTTCCTCTTAGGAAGTTGTGTGTATTTCAGTTTCCTATCTTGACTCAATTCCCATAAGGGAGTTTTAAATCATTATTTCCTACCTGCAGGATTAACCAGAGTATAACTTACAAATCATTAAATATATTGTACTGCGAATTGATGTGAACCGCTCATAAAACAGATCATGAGGACTGAATGATATGGTTGTGACTTAGTACATTACACTTTAAACTACCGTATGATTATATTCAGCTCTCATAACCAGCTACTATGTTTAATTTTGATTCAGATGTTGAGAGTCCTTCTGAAGTCCATTACCAATGACAATGATATATAGATTTCTATGTGTATTCCATTGAAATTATCTATCTCAAATATGTTAATTAGAAGGCATTATTTTGAAGGCAAAGGTGTAAAAATGTTATGTAAAGGAACTGACTAAGCATATTTCTTAACTTAAATGATCGCCTAATGAAACATATTCTTGGTACTTGATTACTCCAGAAATAGCAGATTTTTATCTTTATATGTACTACTAACCTAAGTTGAATGTTGAATAGAGTAATCTTATTAGGGAAAAAGCTTCTCTTCATCTGTTATTAGATAATTATCTGCTCCAGACAAATATGTCCTGTCCAGATCCAGACCTCATGTCCTGTCCAGACCCCTAAAGAGAGTTACAAAATATGGCAAAATTCTATGAGCGCTTAGGAATTATTATTTTTTTAATGTATTGAAGTTGGCTTAAGAACCTTCTCTAAATAACTGCATTATGTGTTTTAAGAAGAAAGTTTCTGATTAGAAGGATTTTTTACATATGTGTTGGTACCAGAAAACCATGTCTGAATGATGTCCTGTCCAGACCCTTTTTAAATTGGCTATTATTTCAATCAAACTAAAATATTTTCAAACAAACTTTTTTGTAAAAGATGTATTTGTGACTAAAGATTCACACAGGTTCAAAACCATTTTTGAAATTCTACCATATTTTGGATAAAATAAGTTTTTCTCTTCAAAATGTCCTGTCCAGACCCAAAACGGATACTGTGATATGACCCTCAAACGGAATGAAAACATTTGACAGATGATTAAAACTCACCAGAGGGATGTTTTTCATCATACTCTTAGATATTGCTATTTAATTTACCATCTTCCTATGAACTTGACACATTTTTGGGTAAACTACATTTTGAATTGTGATTGGCTTGATTTCATTATAGTTTGGAGTTACCCTTGAAAGATATCACTCAATCTCATATCTATGATATTTTTGAAAATGATGTACTTTGTTGCAGGATTCATAGGCCACTGGATCACCACCAAGTGATTAACAGTCCTTGCCACTGCACTGCATGTATTTTGTGGTACCATAAACTCTCGGAAATTTAGACCCCCCTTGGTTTAGGCCACTATAATTATTTCGCAAAATAATAAATGGGAAATCTGGGCAACCCTTGATCTGTCGCCAGTTGTCATTTCACAACATATGGACCTAGCTGTAAATATTGCTGATTCAACATCAATGTATTTTCAGAGAACACAGGCCACCCTAAACCCATAAAAATCATAATTATTATTAAAAAGTGTCCCAAATTACTGATAATTTACGGTAGGGTTTAATGGAGAGTGGGTCACCATCAAAAAATGTCCAGCCTGGGTAAATGTACTCTGTGTATTTTATTGCAAGGTTTAAAGGCATGTGGGCTGTGGTGAATGACAAGGACATGTCCTGGCACTGTACAGTGTCTATTTTGTTGCAGGGTTTAGTCGAGAGTGGGCCACCATCAAGAGGTGCTATATTGAATGTCCTGTGTATTTTATTGCAGGATTTAAAGGCGAGTGGGCCACGGTGAAGGATGAGGAGATGTCCTGCCACTGTACTGTGTATTTTATTGCAGGATTTAAAGGCTAGTGGGCCACAGTGAAGGATGAGGAGAAGTCCTGCCACTGTACTGTGTATTTTATTGCAGGATTTAAAGGCGAGTGGGCCACGGTGAAGGATGAGGTGATGTTCTGCCACTGTACTGTGTATTTTATTGCAGGATTTAAAGGCGAGTGGGCCAAGGTGAAGGATGAGGTGATGTTCTGCCACTGTACTGTGTATTTTATTGCAGGATTTAAAGGCGAGTGGGCCACGGTGAAGGATGAGGAAATATCCTGCCACTATGCTAGTGATAGGTATTGGCTGGGATTCTCATTAACGATCATCGGTTGAGTACAACAGACCAAAATACATATAGGTAAAATACGCCCAGGAAGAGGTGTCAATACACAGCCTTTTTGCTGTTTATTTCACTCATAGGCGATGCCAAATTTTGGGTTTGATTGATCGAAATCAAAGCTCTTTTACATCTTAGCTTCAATTATGATTGATCAATCATCATATTATCATTACACTGTACTGTGTTACTGTATTTTATTGCAGGATTTAAAAGCGAGTGGGCCACGGTGCAGGATGAGGAGATGTCCTGCAACTGTACTGTGTATTTTATTGCAGGATTTAAGGGCGAGTGGGCCACGGTGCAGGATGAGTAGATGTCCTGCAACTGTACTGTGTATTTTATTGCAGGATTTAAAGGCGAGTGGGCCACGGTGCAGGATGAGTAGATGTCCTGCAACTGTACTGTGTATTTTATTGCAGGATTTAAAGGCGAGTGGGCCACGGTGCAGGATGAGTAGATGTCCTGCAACTGTACTGTGTATTTTATTGCAGGATTTAAAAGCGAGTGGGCCACGGTGCAGGATGAGTAGATGTCCTGCAACTGTACTGTGTATTTTATTGCAGGATTTAAAAGCGAGTGGGCCACGGTGCAGGATGAGTAGATGTCCTGCAACTGTACTGTGTATTTTATTGCAGGAATTAAGGGCGTTTGGGCCACGGTGAAGGATGAGGAGATGTCCTGCCACTGTACTGTGTTTTTTATTGCAGGATTTAAAGGCGAGTGGGCCACGGTACAGGATGAGTAGATGTCCTGCCACTGTACTGTGTATTTTATTGCAGGATTTAAGGGCGAGTGGGCCACGGTGAAGGATGAGGAGATGTACGTTGGGGGCCTGGGCAAGGAGTGGACCAGTACAACAGGCAAGGTGGAGAGCATCAACCCGCAATGGGTGAAGAGCATCGGAATAAATGGCGACGTCGTACACCACAACTGGCAGAAAAACTACAACAGCATGAGACACAAGGCTGGCAGTGACTATCCAGGTAAGGAAAAAGAAAGGGCAGATCCAAGATGAGCATAGTCCTAGGCTAAGAAATTGATTTCACTTATTTAATAACCTACCTAATGTTTACATACCATTCTAAGATGTCTACCCATATTTAGTTCTATATTGGCTCACCAGGCGGCCAGTTCTGAATTCTGATTGATCAGTGTGACCACCCTTGGTGCCATCCATCACCAGTCATTGGAACTAAAACCTACACATTCATAATCAAGTTATAGAGACCAGAACAGAGAAAAGCATAATTTAATGAAATCATAGACTAGGAGCTAGTCTAGTCCAGGATAAGCTAGGATTCCTATGCAGGGGGGCTGTTATGTATGTAAGATGGGGGATTTGCATCAACAGAGAGGTAGATCTACCTCATTTCTTTGTTATAAGCAAACCTAATGAAATGACAATTTTAGCCAGAAAATCAATATTTTGAACCTTAAACCCTCTATGTATCCGGGATAATATTACAGTGAGATAGCAAGAGGCCTCAACTAGGATTGTGAGTTGTTTGGCTGGCCCAAATGGGCAATTTGTAAATATTGCAATGTAATTAACAATTTTATATGTCTCTATGTGCTGGTGTAAGTATGAACCTTTATCTTAATGTTCTGTAAGCCATACACTAAAGTACTTTCCAACTTTTCAGGCTACTTGATCCATGAATCGGGCGTGTGGAGTGACATTCACAAGAAGTGGTTCTTCCTTCCAAGGCGGGCGAGCAAATTCCACTATGACGAAACTGCTGACGAGAAGAGAGCAACAAACATGATGCTGATATGTGACGAGAAATTCGAAAATATTCAGTTAACCAGAATAGGACCTTTAAATCCAACGCATGGGTTCTCCTCATTTAAATTCATACCTGGAACAAGGGATCAAGTTATTGTTGCATTAAAATCAGAAGAAGATCAAGGCAAAGTCAATAGTTATGTATTGGCTTTTACCATAGATGGAGAAATATTATTAGATGAGACTAAAATGGTGGGAAATTTTAAATTTGAGGGAATTGAATTTTTATGATGAAATAGAATGATGTTAGCTAAATGATATATGATTTCAATTTGAAAATTGGACTTGAAAACTGTCAACTTTCAGATTTTTAAAAGAGAAACTAGTTATAAAGTTGGACTTGGTATAATATTAAGACATTGTTGTGCATAGGCATTGTGTCATGTTAGTATGGGTTGTTTTTACCTCATACCCTTCAATTAAGAATAACATATATATATATATATATATATATATATATATATATATATATATATATATATATATATATATATATATATATATATATATATATATATATATATATATATATATATATATATATATATATATATATATATATATATATATATATATATGTATATATGTATGTATATGCTATATATATATATATATATATATATATATATATATATGCATATATATATATATTTATATATATATATATATATGTATATATATATATATATATATATATATACATATATATATATATATAATATATATATATATATATATATATATATATATATATATATATATATATATATATATATATATATATATATGGATATATCCTTCAGATATTTTCTGATAATTGTTTTTGTTAGAGAGATATCAAGATATCATCCAAGTAGTCAGGCGTTTTTGTTTGCTATAGGTATGAACGGGTTAAACTGCACACCATTATTTGGACATCTGATCCCTATGCTAGTATCGTACAACACGCTGCCATGGTGTCATTGAACACCTGTATGCAAATATTTACCTGCACACCAAGGGCAGTTACCTGTCATTCGCATTACTGTGCAAAATATGAATATATATATATATATATATTTATATATATATATATATATATATATATATATATATATATATATATATATATATATATATATATATATATATATATATATATATATATATATATATATATATATACACACAATTTAGTTAGAGATCATGAAACCTTTCACATACTGTTTTGTGGTGACTGCTATTGTTGCACATAGTAGATAACAAAAGGGGCATCTTATGTATTGTGTAGGATTTTAGTGCTTTGTCCACAATCTTTGCCTAACATGTTGGGCAAGTAACCATGTCTCATAGAATTTTCCCCTGTCCATCAGAGATTTTACTTGCCAACGGAAAATGGGCAGGCCGTGATATCAATCCTTTTTCAAGTATAATTGATGTAAATATTCATGAATGGCACTTATACTTGTAAAACTTTACCAAGAATAGCATTGTAACATAGTAATGTATCGCTGTGTAAGGTGCCTTACTGCTGGAAATACCAATTCATGTGCAGTGCATTAAACTGTAGGTTATACAAGAGTAATTCATTTAAAGCAGTCCCAGAAATGCATGGTTACAAGTGTTGATTCTTTTGATTTTGCTAATGTCTTATAATGGCACCAATGAAATGTAAGGAAGCATGTAGAATATGTGTACAGTGCTTTGACTGTATATAAAAGAAATGAATGCTTATTATGTACAATCTTAATTAGTTGAACAGTCTGTGTCATTGGTATAAGGGATAAAATGATGGTGTGTACACAGTTTTATTATAGCTTTTTGAAGGTAATACAGAGCTGACTCGCACAATGATAAATACTGTAATTTTGCATGTATAAGATGCACGTTTTTACATATGATGAACCCCTCAAATTAGGGGTGCGACTCATACACAAAGCTAGAAATCAAGGATGTTTTACATCGAGTCCCCAGGCTACACGGAGATCCGCAATCGATGATCCTGCCAATCTTGTCCTATTTACGCTATTGCTCCCTGCAAAAAAATTATAACCTGACAATATGCACCTAGCCATTAGGGCACTCCATAAAGCTGAAAAGGGTGTGTGCACTATACACAAAGCTAAGGTCTATACATCATTTTCAAGGCCTGAATAAGGGGTGCCACTTATGTACGGGTGCATCTTTTACACGCAAACTTACGGTATATATTACACTTTAAAGGTATTAGTTTCAGTAATTCATACCTGATTTTGAATGTGATCTTAGCATAATATTGATCTACAAATCAAAAGTCACAAGTATGGGTAGTGCTGTATAATTTCTGCTGGTACTATTTTATAATGTATACAATCACTGAGGGTGAATAATCTTTATATCCCATTTTGCCACTGATTTGAATCTAATCTTAGCATAATATTTAACTAAAAATCTACAGTTTTTATCCCATTTTGTCCCTGATGTTCAAACCAGTCCTAATTTATCTTGAAACTTCTGGAGGGCAAAATATATTCAAATGAAATGGAATGGAATGTAAGGTAAATTCTAATGCATTGTTTGTAGGATATCTAGTTTGAAGAGTGACTTAATGAGCTTCTGTACTTAGTGAGACAAGGGGAATATGAGGGTTTCATAATGGTAGACTTTGGAGGATCATTTTGTTTTACAGAACAAAATATCGGGATCTCTTTGTTGGGGAAGGTTTGATTTTAAAATGATGGATCTTGGCATGGATATTATACTACGAGGGATGGGAAATTCTTAATCTTGCTGATATGCATAGTTTTTCAAGGTGGTTGATTTCAAAAGACCACTCAAGACCGCTGCTCTGAAGACAGTCATTACTAATGGGATGCAGGCAATATAGAAATTTCACAAGATCTGAATACCCAAGGAGCTTATGTATGCAGTGCCACTGTATGTAAGCATAATTGGGTGTCTTATCTAATAATTGATTCATGATCATAGTACTGGATATTTTAATGACCTTTACTTGGGTGCTTTCATTTGTTTTGAGAGTGGGAGAGACTGTATTCCACCAATCACAAGGCAAAAGAATATTAGCTGAGAAACTGTACCCATTACCCATATAAGGTACCACCTGCAAGCTTTTAGAACAAAGGAGCCAAACATGAGAAGTGTGCCATATAGCACACTTTAAGGACTGAAATTGCAAAATGGCAGCTATGTAAAATGTGGTGCATGATCAAAAGGTCACATTTAGTTCTATGGTAATCAGCACATGTAGCAATGAATGCGATAGCACTGATAAGCAATACAGTTTCAAGAATTTATTAGGGTGTAACTGATTAACTGGTTTTAATTTGAAACGTGTTATGCATCAGGGTCTTAGCAGGGATTTAGAAACTGGGTGCCCAAAATTGGCACTTGTAAAATTTTTGGCCGTCCAATTTTATTATGGGGACCACAATATACTCAGATTTCAACCATAAACATGTATAAATATATCAAAATAAGGCATGATATCTTTATACAATGCCATGGGAATTATATGGAACTGAAAAAATTCAATAATATGCTTGAGATCAACATTTTCAGATATTGCTCACCAAAAAAATTGGTTGTCCTGAGAGGTGCTTTTTAAGGGTTTGTGTCTCAAAAAAAAACTAGACGCCCTGCTGGCTAAGACCATGTTATGCATATTCTTTTTGTTGTGTTTGATATGGGTGCATTATGAATTATGAGCAGCTCCCCTTGTCATCACATGCTTGATTTGCAGGTATACTCTGTGAATAATATGTCGAGCAAATCAGTCATACTGTGTAATTTATACAACTGTATGTTAAAAAGCAACATGAAAATTACCATAATGCATGAATCTAGCTTCAGTTAATTCTTAACAGTTAGATAGTTAGTTATTTGAGCCATTGGTACTTAATGATATTGCTTTGGGCACCTTGCATGTGCAGTCAATCCTGCCAGGAAAGACAAATAACATGTTCACTTTGAAGCGGTGAACAATAAGGGTGATTTTTTTATTTATTGGATTTTAGAACTGGTCTTTTAGGATGGGTGGGTGGGTGGTCTCTCTTATCAGGTGGCCTTTAGAGCAGGTTTGACTGTACATGTCATGAGCGTTTTGGGGAACCAGATGTGTTCTCCACCATTATCAAGAACTTCATGTGTGTTTTTTATCTTGTGCAATCAGTCATAATCATTCATTTTCAGGAAACCTTCAGAAACCACAAAATTGCCTATTCCCTATGTATACAGTCAAACCTGTATTAGGAGACCTCCCAAGGGAAGTCCAAAATATGGTCTCCTAAGACGGGTGGTCTCTTAATAGAGGGTCATTTAAACTAGAATGTTAGACCAGGGGAAATGAAAATGTGGTCTTTCAATGGAGGTGGTCTCTTAATAAGGGTGGATTATTGGGCAGGTTTGACTGTATGTCCCTGATTTGTAAGACATCCATGCTTTCTTTTATTTAAGCACTGGGCTTGTCTGTAGCTCACTAAGCATGTGGAGACCATTTAAAAGGTCTCAGTATTTAACCCTTCCAATGCTGAGGCTACTTTCATCAAAAGCACATAGACGCAAAGAATTTTGAAAAACAATGAAACCCTGTCATGTTGGTATTCATTTGATAGCTCTTGCTGAGCTCTCTCAGATTAGTACCCATGTACCAGGGGTTCTGTCATTTTTCAGGGTTTTTTTGCATCATTTTGTATTGGCCAAATTAGCCGCCAGCATCATAAGGGCTCAAGGAAAGGATTAGCCCCATTACTGTAGGGTTATGGAAATAAGTGTGTGGCTGTCTGGAGAATTGATGTGCATGCACGGTAAAAATGCTGCTTCTTACCATAGGAACCAATTCAATTATGGGGAAAATGTCATACTGGGTATTTTAGTATAACTACAATTTAAAGTAGGTGTAGTTTTAACTTTAAAAATTGACATTTTAAGTGACATTTTGAGTACATATGGTACTAGAAATAAGTTGAGGCACCTGCTCTAGATATGGAATCTCACCTTAAAGTGTTATGTAGCAGTTTATTTAGTCACCTCACATAGGAACTACGTGCAAATATTTATGCTGACTTCAACCTTGTGATTATCTAAGTCTTTCTTTTTTATATCCAGCTCTTGGGTATATCAAAATGTGTCTTTCATTATGCATTTAATGATGCAAATTTCAAATCTTAAGTGTGATCTTTTCTAACTTTTATTGAAACAGTATAGCCTTCTGGGAAGGTGATTCTAACAGTTCTGGTCTATCCTAATGACCGAGTGGTCAAAGGCATTGCCACTGACTGCTAGCCATCTCTCACCAGTCCCGGGGTTTGAATCCCGGCTGGGGCATGTTAAGAAGTTGTCAGTGACTTGGGGTTAGGAGGTGGTTTTTGCCAGGTACTCTGGTTTCCTTAACCAATTACAATTGGCTAGTCACAACTCAACTGCAACATGGCAGAAAAAGTGACGATAACAGAAATTCCAAATTCCTGCGACTTCAAAACTAGATTATTAACATATTTGATTATGGTGAATAAGTCTGATATTGCATTGTAATGGAACAAGCTTTAGCTATTGACTTTACCAGTCAAATGCCCTCTGAAATGGTTTTGAATTTTATAAATTGATTGCATACAAGATTCTGCTATTGTCAGAAATACATTGAACTTTTGAATTTGAAAAAAAGAATTGTAAGCTAACTAGTGAATGTGGTGCTTCTTGTAGAAGCTAGTAACATCCAAAATGCTTACTTTAATACTGCAAAATTGGTTGGATATTTAGCATTTAAAGATATCATTGAATAGGAACTTTTTAGGGATATGAAAAACATGTTTAAAGTGGTGGGAATACTGCCTTTCAATTTCAATTTCCTAAAAGCTCATATATGAGTGCAAAGTGTGGAAATAATGATACCTTTCTAATAAATAAATTTATTATGATGCCTTTCAATGCTAGGGAATATGTAATCATGAAAGTAGTGCATTTATATTGAAAGTGGTAATGTGCAAGTTGAAAGGAACACTTAGTGGTGCAGTGCAAAGATGTTGGTGAATATTTTGTTCATGATGGAAATGGCACTCTTAGAATTGTTGCAGTAGGTCATGTATAGTTTTCTAAAGGAAATGAATGTATATATTGTGAAGGAAATAAACTATAACATTTTCTAGAACATTACTTGTGCTTTTTTAATGCAGTTTCAATTACACTGATTTGTTGAGAAGTACAATTAGAACAGCATATGTGAATGAAACACAATACTTATCCTTGAATGAAACACAATACACATTCCAGAGTGGTGCACAGTGTTCTTGTAACCTTTACTAGGGCCGGGCCCTAGTACATGGCTCTGCTAAGTCCCACACATTATCTATTGTGCAGCTTAACCTTTTGAAGTAACTCAACACATTGATATGAAAAAATAATGTTACATGATTGTTTTCCTAGATTTTTTCAAGGCAAACACGTACAAATGCTGAAATTGAGATGATTTGTAAATTTAACTCATTTAACTAGTGTGAATACTGTTTACTTCAAAATATGTTAACATACTTTTTTGCAGTAGTTACATACTCATACCCTCCACCCTATGTATACTTAGTCAAACACGAAAACAAGAAAAGATATTGCAGTATATTGAATTAAATAAACATTCAAAAAAAGAATGAGGAAAATTGAGAACACATATGTCATTGAATTATTTAAAACTCATTATCTTAATTTGGGATGGAAACATTTTATAGGTTTTTTAAAGTTGATTTATTGGAATATAGAATAAAAGTATAGCAAAGATGAAAATTAGAAGTACAGCATCTATCTGTGTTCCACCTGCCCATTGACAAGTTACTGGACGGTGCTGCCATCTATTGATGATATGATTTTCTAGACTAGCCCCAGTCTCACAATCACGTCACGGATTAGTAGCTCAGAGGACTGGCACTAGTCTATGACTTTCGGACTTGATCGACCTTCACCTTGAACGCCGACGACCAATCGAAAAAGTTTACGTATACGTCAACATCACAAGGATCCGCTAAGTGTAATCACACATCAGGAGAACTGTCATAATATACACACACGTGGGAAAGATGACTCTTCTAACTTGGCACCACACAGCTACCGTCATATCGGCGACTTTACTATTCTCAGGGTTGGTCATGTCGTATGGAGGCCTCGATGAGAAGACGGAGGACGATATGGGTGATTTGGGAGGCGAGCTGCTCGCTGGCCTGGCGCACATGCTAGCAGGCGCCGGAGAGAGTGGGGAGGGGCTCGGAGGTGTCTGCGAGTTCAAGTGTTCAAATGGTAAGCAACATCAAATGGTCAGGTAGAGTTTGGAATTCGAAATTTCTGTTCTGTCATATTTTCTGCCATATCAGGGATAAGACATGGACCACTATAGTTGATGAGTGCTGAATCTGGACTGGACTACCATGGGCGCAGAGTAGGTCACTGGTGACTTTCTCACCTGCCTAGACCTGGTTTGTGTCGTCGCAAACAGGTGATTACGCCCCATATGCGAAAACGGGCACTGTCCAATATGCCCCACTTTTACTAACATTAGTATATTTCTACTTTCTCCTTTCTCTTCTTTATTTCTTTTACTTTCTCTTTCTCTTTTGCTCTTATAGTTTCTTCATAGTCTCGACTAATAGAGATTTGTATCATGGATTCATTTCACTCGTGTGACATGTCGGCACACAAAGCACTATTTAACAGTTAAATAGTTTTGAAAATGTTCTTACCTACCATTATCAGGAATGTTCATTCTAAAAATTCCCTGCCATTATATAGATACTTGTATTGCTTTACTCATGCATCAACGACAAGCAGACACAAGAGGAACAAAAAGCAATACATAAGTAGATATTAGTGTTGGGAATCACTCCTAATTTCAAAGACTGATCATCAGTCTGTCAGAGTGATCGATGATCAGTTTTTAATTGGAGATGTTTTTGCGCGAACTCGCAGTGACACCAGCTATCGATGATCAATGTTTATAACGTACTTACTAAAAGATTGATGGTAGATAAGAAGTGTACGCTGTAGTGAAACAAGACTAATCCTAACATTTTTTATTTAGTATAGTCTTAGATAAGCAAACACCTAAGGTATAGTTTGTATAAAATCTATCGTCTTGTCTAAGAAATATGGAAATTTATTTCATTTGTAAATACTAGGTAGCCACATGCAGCATCTCCCCATGGTGTCATTATCGATCATCAAAAGTGGAGATGATCACTTTGAAAGTTGATTATCCTAAATGACAACTGATCATAATCGCTCACCCTAAATAGTGAGATCTCCGATTAATCGGAACATCACTAGTAGATATTTATTAAAATTGCTGCTGACACTGTACTTGATTGCATAGATGGCTTAATTCACAGCTGCTAGTCTAGCTGCTCGGCAGGCCGGCAAGCTGCAGAGGGGCGTTTTCGCCCATGGGGTGTAATCGTCATACACCATGTTGTCAATCATCGCCTGTTGCTATGAGTATGCAGACCATTGCAGCGGCACTTAGTCATATCCTAAATGGTCATAATGTAAAGTACTTTAGGAACTCAATTCTGGTACTACCAGGAATTAAAGGACAAATTAAATGCTCATGCATTGCAGTATTTCTTTTTCTTTATTAAATTTATTTTAAGTGGCAGGTATAAGTTCCCCAACTCGCGAGCTATAAAAACAAAAATTCTGACATTCTATGAATCATTTACAACCTTGGGAACTCATGCTCATTCCCAAGGGGTGAAAATGATAAACCTCATGTCAGAATTTTTCATCCTATAGTTTCGTCATCAGGGATCCTCTGTTGCTTATTTACACACTAACTAAGTGCTATGAACCCTGAGTCATGTGTGTTTCATATTTTCCTTTGTATTTTTCATCCAGGAGGTAAACCAAAGATAAATCCCACTCACATACCCTCTTCAAATGGTTGTGGTACCTTTGGAATACAGGTAAGAATTCTGACATTCTCTTTTAAAGTTTTAATTGAATGTGGAAATCAGGTGCCCTTAAAGGTTGTAAAACTACAGAAAATGTATACATCTACTACATTCACATCGTTCCCCCCTGATACAATTGAATATGATTTCAATTTTCATTCAAGAGATAAGATTTGTTTGAAACTAAGAATGTAAATTTGAAAATTTAACTTTGAAAAACTTAATTCACTAACTTATTACATATTGTTGCAACATATTTGCAACATTGAGTCAGGTTTTCAATAGTCTTGTTAGTACATATTGTTGCAACTTATTTGCAACATTGAGTCAAGTTTTTAAATATATATTCTTGTTAGTACATATTGTTGCAACTTATTTGCAATACTGAATTAATTTTTAAAAGGTATAAACTTTAGTTCAATGGACACAAAATTGCCACACGGTAGCAGCTATTCTCCCTATTATAATTTGGCATCAGACCTTTGTGAGGAAAATTACAATTTGGACTCACGAGGGCTAAGATAAATCTTGGTTGTGCAAATTATGAGAAAGCATTGTCCCAAAAGTTTTAAAAAAGTGTTTCTTTCCTGTTTTCAGATCCAGACAGGAAAATTACCTGAGTTTGAAGCGTGCTGTGATAGACATGACAAATGCTACGATACTTGCAATAAAAATAAAGCGAAATGTGATCAGGAATTCAAAAACTGCTTGACAAGTGTGTGTCAAGTGGCCAATACACAGGGAAGATTTGACCAAGATGAATTTAGTGGTATGTTGTCCTTTTCATTTCTCATTTCTTATATACAGGTACATTTTCTTTATGGTTGTGTTTAAGGAAGATAACGCCTTTAGCTTATACTCATTGCCAGCTTGACATATGATCTCTATTTCCAAACCATTTTTTCTATGACATGACATTTTGTAGAGATAGGTTATGTTATGTATGCTCACATATTTTAACTGCAGGTATGATTGGGTTACTGCAGCTCAGGTCGCTTATCAACTAACAATTAATTTACCTGTAAATTGTGAAAAACTGTACTCAATTAAGGTATATCTGCTGACTGCTTTATTTAAAGTCACCAAATTATCAAATTTACATATTTTGCAATGTTTGGCTCTTAGGCCTAGGAAAAAAGTGTTTGTTTCCTGTAAAGATCCGAAAAAAATGGGGTAGGTAGGTTGGTAAAATACGTTTTTTTAGATTATTTTTTTGTTCAAAAATGTGTGTTTTATGCATGTTTTATGTTGATTGGGAGTTGGAAGGGCGGAAAAAAACTTTAGGGTAGGGATTTTTTTGAGTATAAATTTGTTAGGGTAAGATCACAGGAAACAGAAAACCTTTTTAAGGCCCTAAGGCCATTCCAATTTATTTACTTGTCTTACAAGCTCAGGAGGTAGGAAATGAGCCATTTTGGAATAAAAAAAAAAGTTGAAAAATGTGACTTTTTTTATTTTTTAAATTTTTTTTACAGTCTGCCGACTAGGACTGGTAGCGATACGTTTCAACCAGCCTATTTTCAACTAAATAAAATCAATCAATCAATTAATCCCTGTAACCTGAAGGGTGGGAGGTATACCTCCTCAAGTCTGTGGCTCTACTACAGCAATGATAGCTTTCTGTAGTTGATTGAATCACCCTTACAAAGAATATTCTTAAAACTTGCACTTTTTCTTTTTTTTTTTTTGGAGTCTGACAGAAAGTTTCAAAACCACTTTCGTCCGTAAGACACCAAAGGTGACTTTTTTTTTGGAGTCTGACAGGATTTTTTTTCCAAAAAAAGCTCGTAAGACAAGTAATTAAATTGGAGTGGCCTAAGGCACAGAAAAGTGTGACAGTGACTGGTGTGATTACTCAATGCTGGTCAGTGAGAGCTGATAGGTATTGGCACATTGGCACCTTTTGAAATGTTTGTGATACTATTAGCTATCCTTGTTGTCGTTGAGGAAGTGGTATACGGCCAGATGTCTGCGAGAAGCTAGCTGTAGTGCATAGGACCGTCATTGATATGACAAGTATCGATCAATCGAAATAATTTTTCCAATTAATCGAAAAAAATATTATGTCAATTATTATGTCAATTAATCGAAACACATTTTTTCAGCCTTTTATGCCATTTTTAGCCAACGCTAATAAGAGTTTTGAAGAGAAACTCAAGTATTCAATCAAAAAGTGTTGAGAAAACCTTCATTTTGTTTGCATTGTGAGAATCTTAGGATCCTAGCCACAAAGATAGTGTGGAACATGTGAAAATATTCTATTAGTGCAGTTCTTCAAAATCGAATCAAAATAATCGGAATCGAAAAATAATATGTCAATTATCGAATCGAAAAAAAAATGGATGTCAATGACAGTCCTAGTAGTGCACAAGGCTGTAGGTCGAGTGCGATACAGCTGGCTGAACTTACCTGGCTGAACAGAGACATCGGCCATACACAGAATCCAGCATAGCTAGCAGCCATCTAAAACAACACATCGCTGTTGAAGGGTTCACAATGCTTCACAACATTGCAAGTTCAGATTCGGTTTTTACACAAAACAAAACATTTTTCTATCTGAACATAACCTCTGGTATGCACAACAATGGTTGCCATGACAATGGGGATACAGGATTGATATTAGGTTCCTTATATTGACAATTGTTAAAAGCAATGTTAGAAGCCCAATAAAGTCCAGTACAACTAAGAAAGTGACCAATCAACTGCTAGAATGTGGAGCTGATGATGAGATACAATATCAATGTTTCTTACAATATCTTAAGTGATATTTCAATGATGCTGCCTGCCTCTCAGGGACCGAGTAATAGTTTCAGAATTTTTTCTATTAAGTAGTACTGGGGTCTTGCTGAGACACCAGGTTGCAATCAATTGAATTTTAAATTGTTAAATTTTATTACAGATTTTAAACTATATGTGTAATCAAGTTCACTTCTTATGACTTGTGGGGGTAATAAACATTGCCAAGAAAGAGGAAGTCTGATGTGTTCTTCAAAATGAGGAGTTCAGGCCGGAAGGGAGTTGTTTTCTGAGGAGGACCCTGAACTCTCTGCTTCAGTCCAAACATCCAAATATATACCCATATTTTCCATGGGTCATATGTACTTTACATATACGCAAAATCCATGACTATTGGTTATCGTTATACTATGGCATCATTTCTAAACTACCTGCTTCAAGCTGCTTGGATACTGGATTAAGGGTTTTAGCCATAATTTTGGGTTCTTGCACGTGGGATAGTTATAACGGTTCAAATGATATGACAATAATTAACTCTTGAACCCCCATCCACTTGTGCCCAAGTTTCTGAGGACCCTTATAATTAGAGACATTCAAAACGCATTAGGTCAGAGTACAACCATTGGATAAGTACCTGGACTAAGCAACCAGTAGTCACCAAGCCATCAAATGTCATTAACTTCTGGCACCCTTATTGTTAGAAGGCTTTGCCATCCCCTATACCACCCTTAACTGTGGCCAAGTGGGTATTATACCCTCATCATTAGCTTGATTGCCCTTGCATTCAATTGTCCTTAATAGGATCAATCATACAACTGGCAATTGGCATACAGTTGGTAATTGACTGGGCATACACAGGTAAACGGGCCCGATTTCGATCCCTCAATATATCAACATTTCACGGCTTAAAAACCCGCAACGGTCCCATTATTTTTATCATTTATATGGGCCTGTTATAACGGGCTCGTAACAGGCCCTTAACAGGCCCTTAACGGAGCCGTTATAACGAGCCTGTTACGGGCCCGTTATAACGCGTTCTGAGCCCTGTAACGGGCCCGTCAATATAACGGCCCCGTTTGGACCTGTCAATTTTTACCTGTGTATTCCGTTGACACTGATAATTTGAGGTCTGTGTGCTTATTCGGATGAATATGGTATGTTGATTTCTCCTGGCAGGCTGTTTGGGAAGTAGACTACAATGTTAGTATTTGATATTTTTGCATGCAGATTGTAAGAGTGTGGCCAAGCTGATGTCTAGTGCTGTTCGGACATCGTTGGGTTGCGAAGCTTTTCGGGATTCACAAGAAAAAGCTTGCCTTTGTAGTCCACCTATCAATCCACACCCATCATCAATACCTAGACTCACCCCTACTGAAGGAGATTTAGAGAAACAATTAGAAGATCTCGCCAAACAACAATAAAAGTAATCTTTTCATTTTTACCATTAGAAAGTACAATGCTATCATTTGTATGGCTACTGAAGTCCTTACATGCCTGTAGTTTATCTTGACAAATGACTTCTAGTTAGCAGAACACTTTCTGAAAATAAATCATGATTAATAGAATTAATAATCAAATGATTAATACTATAATCCTTTATCAGAGTCTGTACTATTAATTATTTCCATGCTAACACTGCATCTACAATAACCTCTGTCAGCTTTAGAACATCTGTAGGTTAAGGCTGCAATGCTGATGAACACACTCAAAATAGCAATAGCAAGTAACCTGTAAGCGATTCGATCTTGAAACACCCATACCTCAGAAATTGCTTTACAAGTTATAGAAAGGGCACAAGAGTGCTTAACTAGGAGATGGTTTATTTTGAGTGCGTTACCAGCATCACAACCTTATGGACTTTTAAAAGCTTGAAGCATACCAATATCCATCTATGTACTAACTGGGGACTTCAAAGGTTAAACACCTGTATAAGTTGAACACTTTTTTCCTATCACACAGGTGTGTTCTTCTCATAGAGTGTTTCTCCTAAACTAACAACTCCTTAGATTGCTGTATTTTTTGTGATTACTCCAAAGGCTCACAGGCTTTTAATAGAATTTGGGATTTTGACTTTCAACATTTTTTCTGCCATATTGCAACTACAAAAAGGTAGAAAACCAAGAACCAGATTTAGAACTTTCAGTTGCCAGGGGTCACCGTAGACAGCCCCTCCCAATGCTGCACATTTGTATAGCGACCAGGCCAACCTGCTGATGGGAGACACCAATCACCCCCCCCCTGACTGTACACCTAGGAAACTAGGTATCACTCCAACATTGAAGCTGGATATTCATGGTTAAACAAACCCTTGGAAGTCATACCAAACTAAAGCAAGCAACTACAATAAGGATATTAACCCTTATGCTGGTGGTGGCTAATTTGGCCAATAGAAAATGATGCAAAACACCTTAAAAATGACTGAAGCCTTGGAGTATGGATACTCATCTGAGAGTACTCAGCAAGAGCTATCCGATGAATACCAACATGACTAGGTATAGATGGTTTTCAAAAATCTTTGCATCCTTGTAGCCTCAGCATTGGAATGGTTAAACAAATGAACCATATTCAAAATGAAGGTATCATATTGCAGCATTTCATAAAAGGATATCTTCACCTCTTGTATGAATCATCTTAGCGACACTTTCTTAAGCAGTCAAAAATGGTCCATATATATATATATCTTTTGCAAATGTCTTATAATTTTTCAACATTTGAATTGAGTGGTGTAACATACACAGTGTGAGTGTATTGCAGTCAATATTCAAGATCGGTGAAGTTAGCTCCTTATTCCTTTTTCCTTATTCAACTCCTTATTCAGACTTAGCTATTTCTCCCTGCTTTTGACAGCAGGTCCCGCAGGATTAATAATCAGGAGACTTTAACCAAACAGAAGCCAATAAAAGTAGATCATGCATATGCATTCGTTACTAACTAGTACTATGACACCTTAAGGATACCATCAGGTGGTTTTTAGGCGCATCTCTTTAATTAAGTGGAGGGGGGATGGTGCCCTAGCCGACAGCCTCCAACATGAAGACAAATCAACATAAAAGTCCTTTTAGGCACATTTACAAAATTTTAATCCAAACCACACTAGTTAGAATTAAGAACCCTATCATCTACTGACTTTGTTACATAACCAGTTTTTTTGGTGCATCTCTTTAATTAAGTGAAGGGGGGGGGGGGCGATCCTAGACAGCAGGCTTCAATATAGAGAAAATCAATATTAAAGTCTTCTTTAGGCATATTTATAAAACTTTAATCCAAACCACACTAGTTAGAATTAAGAACCCTATTATATACTGACATCATGACATATTCAGTTTTTTGGCGCATCTCTTTAATTAAGTGGAGGGGGGGGGGGGGGGGGTGGTGCCCTAGCCAACAGCCTCCAACATGAAGAAAAATCAACATAAAAGTCATGTTAGGCATATTTATAAAACTTTAATCCAAACCACACTAGTTAGAATTAAGAACCCTATTATATAGTGACTTTGTGACATATTCAGTTTTTTGGCGCATCTCTTTAATTAGGTGTTGGAGGGGGGTGATCCTAGCCTGCAGGCTTCAATAGGGAGAAAAATCAATATTAAAGTCATCTTTAGGCATGTTTACAAAACTTTAATCCAAACCACACTAGTCAGAATTAAGAACCTTATTATATAGTGACTTTGTGACATATTCAGTTTTTTGGCGCATCTCTTTAATTAGGTGATGGAGGGGGGGGCGACCCTACCAACAGGCTTCAATATAGAGGACAATCAGCACAAAAGTCTTCTTTAGACTAATTTCTAAAACTTTAATCTAAACCACACTAGTCAGATATAAGAAAGCTAATATAGAGTGACTTTTTGACATATTCAGTTTTTTGGCGCATCTCTTTAATTAGGTGATGGAGGGGGGTGACCCTACCAACAGGCTTCAATATAAAGGAATTCAGCACAAAAGTCATCTTTAGACTTGTTTCTAAAACTTTAATCTAAACCACATTAATCAGATATAAGAACCCTAATATAGAGTGACTTTGTGACATATTCAGTTTTTTGGTGCATCTCATTAATTAGGTGTTGGAGGTGGCAGATCCTAGCCAACAGGCTTCAATATAGAGGAAAATCAGCACAAAAGTCATCTTTAGGCCAATATATAAAACTTTAATCTAAACCACACTAGTCAGTAATAAGAACCCTAATATAGAGTGACTTTGGAACATATTCAGTTTTTTGGCGCATCTCATTAATTAGGTGTCGGAGGGGCCAGATCCTAGCCAACAGGCTTCAATATAGAGGAAAATCAGCACAAAAGTTATCTTTAGACTAATTTCTAAAATTTAAATCCAAACCACACTAGTTAGAATTAAGAACACTATTATATACTAACTTTGTGACATATTCAGTTTTTTGGCGCATCTCTTTAATTAGGTGATGGAGCGGGGTGACCCTACCAACAGGCTTCAATATAAAGGAATTCAGCACAAAAGTCATCTTTAAACTTATTTCTAAAACTTTAATCCAAACCACACTAGTCAGATATAAGAACCCTAATGTAGACTGACTTTGTGACATATTCAGTTTTTTGGCGCATCTCTTTAATTAGGTGTTGGAGGGGGGGGGGGGGGGGGTGATCCTAGCATGCAGGCTTCAATATGGAGAAAAATCAATATTAAAGTCATCTTTAGGCATATTTATAAAACTTTAATCCAAACCACACTAGTTTGAATTAAGAACCCTATTATATAGTGACTTTGTGACATATTCAATTTTTTGGCGCATCTCTTTAATTAGGTGTTGGAGGGGGGTGATCCTAGCATGCAGGCTTCAATATGAAGAAAAATCAATATTAAAGTCATCTTTAGGCATATTTATAAAACTTTAATCCAAACCACACTAGTTAGAATTAAGAACCCTATTATATAGTGACTTTGGAACATATTCAGTTTTTTGGCGCATCTCATTAATAAGGTGTCGGAGGGGCCAGATCCTAGCCAACAGGCTTCAATATAGAGGAAAATCAGCACAAAAGTCATCTTTAGGCCAATATATAAAACTTTAATCTAAACCACACTAGTCAGTCATAAGAACCCTAATATAGAGTGACTTTGGAACATATTCAGTTTTTTGGCGCATCTCATTAATTAGGTGTCGGAGGGGCCAGATCCTAGCCAACAGGCTTCAATATAGAGGAAAATCAGCACAAAAGTTATCTTTAGACTAGTTTACAAAATTTTAATCCAAACTACACTAGTTAGAATTAAGAACACTATTATATACTAACTTTGTGACATATTCAGTTTTTTGGCGCATCTCTTTAATTAGGTGATGGAGGGGGACGACCCTACCAACAGGCTTCAATATAAAGGAATTCAGAACGAAAGTCATCTTTAGACTTATTTCTAAAACTTTAATCTAAACCACACTAGTCAGATATAAGAACCCTAATGTAGACTGACTTTGTGACATATTCAGTTTTTTGGCGCATCTCTTTAATTAGGTGTTGGAGGGGGGTGATCCTAGCATGCAGACTTCAATATGGAGAAAAATCAATATTGAAGTCATCTTTAGGCATATTTATAAAACTTTAATCCAAACCACACTAGTTAGAATTAAGAACCCTATTATATAGTGACTTTGTGACATATTCAGTTTTTTGGCGCATCTCTTTAATTAGGTGATGGAGGGGGGTGACCCTACCAACAGGCTTCAATATAAAGGATTTCAGCACAAAAGTCATCTTTAGACTAATTTATAAAACTTTAATCCAAACCACACTAGTCAGATATAAGAAAGCTAATATAGAGTGACTTTTTGACATATTCAGTTTTTTGGCGCATCTCTTTAATTAGGTGATGGAGGGGGGTGACCCTACCAACAGGCTTCAATATAAAGGATTTCAGCACAAAAGTCATCTTTAGACTTGTTTGTAAAACTTTAATCTAAACCACATTAGTCAGATATAAGAACCCTAATATAGAGTGACTTTGTGACATATTCAGTTTTTTGGCGCATCTCATTAATTAGGTGTCGGAGGTGGCAGATCCTAGCCAACAGGCTTCAATATAGAGGAAAATCAGCACAAAAGTCATCTTTAGGCCAATATATAAAACTTTAATCTAAACCACACTAGTCAGTTATAAGAACCCTAATATAGAGTGACTTTGGAACATATTCAGTTTTTTGGCGCATCTCATTAATTAGGTGTCGGAGGGGCCAGATCCTAGCCAACAGGCTTCAATATCGAGGAAAATCAGCACAAAAGTTATCTTTAGACTAATTTCTAAAATTTTAATCCAAACCACACTAGTAAGAATTAAGAACACTATTATATAGTGACTTTGTGACATATTCAGTTTTTTGGCGCATCTCTTTAATTAGGTGATGGAGGGGGGCGACCCTACCAACAGGCTTCAATATAGAGGACAATCAGCACAAAAGTCATCTTTAGGCTAATTTATAAAACTTTAATCTAAACCACACTAGTCAGATATAAGAACCCTAATATAGACTGACTTTGTGACATATTCAGTTTTTTGGCGCATCTCATTAATTAGGTGTCGGAGGGGCCAGATCCTAGCCAACAGGCTTCAATATAGAGGAAAATCAGCACAAAAGTCATCTTTAGACTAATTTCTAAAACTTAAATCTAAACCACACTAGTCAGATATAAGAACCCTAATATAGAGTGACTTTGTGACATATTCAGTTTTTTGGCGCATCTCTTTAATTAGGTGATGGAGGGGGGCGACCCTAACAACAGGCTTCAATATAGAGGAAAATCAGCGCAAAAGTCATCTTTAGGCCAATTTCTAAAACTTTAATCTAAACCACACTAGTCAGATATAAGAACCCTAATATAGAGTGACTTTGTGACATATTCAGTTTTTTGGCGCATCTCTACCTGTTGGTAGGGTCACCCCCTCCATCACCTAATTAAAGAGATGCGCATAAAAACTGAATATGTCACAAAGTCACTCTATATAAGCTCTCTTATATCTGACTAGTGTGGTTTAGATTAAAGTTTTAGAAATTAGTCTAAAGATGACTTTTGTGCTGATCTTCCTCTACATTAAAGCCTGTTGGTAGGGTCGCCCCCTCCATCACCTAATTAAAGAGATGCGCCAAAAAACTGAATATGTCACAAAGTTAGTATATAAAAGTGTTCTTAATTCTAACTTGTGTGGTTTGGATTAACATTTTAGGAATTAGTCTAAAGATGACTTTTGTGCTGATTTTCCTCTATATTGAAGACTGTTGGCTAGGATCTGCCCCCTCCGACACCTAATTAATGAGATGCGCCAAAAAACTGAATATGTCACAAAGTCAGTCTACATCAGGGTTCTTATATCTGACTAGTGTGGTTTAGATTAAAGTTTTATAAATTAGCCTAAAGATGACTTTTGTGCTGATTGTCCTCTATATTGAAGCCTGTTGGTAGGGTCGCCCCCCTCCATCACCTAATTAATGAGATGCGCCAAAAAACTGAATATGTCACAAAGTTACTATAAACTAGGGTTCTTAATTCTAACTAGTGTGGTTTGGATTAAAGTTTTATAAATATGCCTAAAGATGACTTTAATATTGATTTTTCTCCATATTGAAGCCTGCATGCTAGGATCACCCCCCTCCAACACCTAGTTAAAGAGATGCGCCAAAAAACTGAATATGACACAAAGTCAGTCTACATCAGGGTTCTTATATCTGACTAGTGTGGTTTAGATTAAAGTTTTATAAATTGGCCTAAAGATGACTTTTGTGCTGATTTTCCTCTACATTGAAGCCTGTTGGTAGGGTTGCCCCCCTCCATCACTTAATTAAAGAGATGCGCCAAAAAACTGAATATGTCACAAAGTCACTCTATAATAGGGTTCTTATATCTGACTAGTGTACTTTAGATTAAAGTTTTAGAAATAAGTCTAAAGATGACTTTCGTGCTGAATTCCTTTACATTAAAGCCTGTTGGTAGAGTCGCCCCCCTCCTTCACCTAATTAAAGAGATGCGCCAAAAAACTGAATATGTCACAAAGTTAGTATATAATAGTGTTCTTAATTCTGACTAGTGTGGTTTGGATTAAAATTTTAGAAATTAGTCTAAAGATGACTTTTGTGCTGATTTTTCTCTATATTGAAGACTGTTGGCTAGGATCTGCCCCCTCCGACACCTAATTAATGAGATGCGCCAAAAAACTGAATATGTTCCAAAGCCACTCTATATAAGGGTTCTTATTACTGACTAGTGTGGTTTAGATTAAAGTTTTATAAATTGGCCTAAAGTTGACTTTTGTGCTGATTTTCCTCTATATTGAAGCCTGTTGGTAGGGTCGCCCCCCTCCATCACCTAATTAAAGAGATGCGCCAAAAAACTGAATATGTCACAAAGTCACTATATACTAGGGTACTTAATTCTAACTAGTGTGGTTTGGATTAAAGTTTTATAAATATGCCTAAAGATGACTTTAATATTGATTTTTCTCCATATTGAAGCCTGCATGCTAGGATCACCCCCCTCCAACACCTAATTAAAGAGATGCGCCAAAAAACTGAATATGTCACAAAGTCAGTCTACATCAGGGTTCTTATATCTGACTAGTGTGGTTTAGATTAAAGTTTTATAAATTGGCCTAAAGATGACTTTTGTGCTGATTTTCCTCTACATTGAAGCCTGTTGGTAGGGTCGCCCCCCTCCATCACCTAATTAAAGAGATGCGCCAAAAAACTGAATATGTCACAAAGTCACTATATAATAGGGTTCTTAATTCTAACTAGTGTGGTTTGGATTAAAGTTTTGTAAACATGCCTAAAGATGACTTTAATATTGATTTTTCTCCCTATTGAAGCCTGCAGGCTAGGATCACCCCCCTCCAACACCTAATTAAAGAGATGCACTAAAAAACTGAATATGTCACAAAGTCACTATATAATAGGGTTCTTAATTCTAACTAGTGTGGTTTGGATTAAAGTTTTATAAATATGCCTAACATGACTTTTATGTTGATTTTTTTTAATGTTTGAGGCTGTTGGCTAGGGCACCACCCCCACCCCCCCCCCCCCCCCTCCACTTAATTAAAGAGATGCGCCAAAAAACTGAATATGTCATGATGTCAGTATATAATAGGGTTCTTAATTCTAACTAGTGTGGTTTGGATTAAAGTTTTATAAATATGCCTAATGATGACTTTAATATTGATTTTTCTACTTATTGAAGCCTGCATGCTAGGATCGCCCCCCTCCATCACCTAATTAAAGAGATGCACCAAAAAACTGAATATGTCACAAAGTCAGTATATTATAGAGTTCTTAATTCTTATTAGTGTGGTTTGGATTAAAGTTTTATAAATATGCCTAAAGATGACTTTAATATTGATTTTTCTCTATATTGAAGCCTGTTGTCTAATATTGCCTCCCCCCCCCCCCCCCACTTAATTAAAGAGATGCGCCAAAAAATTGAATATGTCACAAAGTCACTATATAATAAGGTTCTTAATTCTAACTAGTGTGGTTTGGATTAAAGTTTTGTAAACATGCCAAAAGATGACTTTAATATTGATTTTTCTCCCTATTGAAGCCTGCAGGCTAGGATCACCCCCCTCCAACACCTAATTAAAGAGATGCGCCAAAAAACTGAATATGTCACAAAGTCACTATATAATAGGGTTCTTAATTCTAACTAGTGTGGTTTGGATTAAAGTTTTATAAATATGCCTAACATGACTTTTATGTTGATTTTTCTTCATGTTGGAGGCTGTTGGCTAGGGCACCTACCCCCTCCACTTAATTAAAGAGATGCGCCAAAAAACTGAATATGTCATGATGTCAGTATATAATAGGGTTCTTCATTCTAACTAGTGTGGTTTTGACTAAAGTTTTATAAATAGGCCTAAAGATGACTTTAATATTAATTTTTCTCTATATTGAAGCCTGCTGTCTAGGATCGCCCCCCCCCCCCCTTCACTTAATTAAAGAGATGCGCCAAAAAACTGGTTATGTAACAAAGTCAGTAGATGATAGGGTTCTTAATTCTAACTAGTGTGGTTTGGATTAAAATTTTATAAATATGCCTAAAAGGACTTTTATGTTGATTTGTCTTCATGTTGGAGGCTGTTGGCTAGGGCACCATCCCCCCCTCCACTTAATTAAAGAGATGCGCCTTAAAACCACCTGATGGTATCCTTAAGGTGTCATAGTACTAGTTAGTAACGAATGCATATGCATGATCTACTTTTATTGGCTCCTGTTTGGTTAAAGTCTCCTGATTATTAATCCTGTGGGACCTGCTGTCAAAAGCAGGGAGAAATAGCTAAGTCTGAATAAGGAGTTGAATAAGGAAAAAGGAATAAGGAGCTAACTTCACCGATCTCAATATTCAGGGCCCTTCAAATGTAAAGGCCATCATCTAGGCTTCTTGGTCATGAATATCCTAGATTCTAGGCTGCTTTGGCCATGTCCATTTCGCATATATTTTGCCGTGTCACAATGACCATGAAGCAGGTACCTTATGTGGTAAGGTTTGTTCATGTGTTGCTCACTTGGCGGCGCCTATGTAGTATTTCTGAGTATAATGATTACTAGAGATAGGAGGACCATATGGTGCATCTATGAGCCAAGCTGGTACCACACAATACTGATTGGACAACACAGACGGAAATGTTGACATTTAAGTAATAGCTAGGATATTGGTCCTTGTCATGAATCATACCCTACTACATAGCATGAATCTAGGACATACCGAACATTAGTTGAATATTTGCTTCTCTTCTTAACTGCCCTTGCATTCAAGTAGCACTGCCCAAGCAAACATAAGTCCACAAGTGGCCAGGTTGTCCCAATTTTGAAGTCCTTGAGCACAGGCAATATTGAACCTGGAGCACAGCAATTTCTGGTTTGCGCTTTGCGACAGTCAGTTTGAATAGTGTCACCAGGTGGTGCTACCATATCAGCCTCCGTGGCAATTTTGAAGACCTAGATCACTTATTAGGTGGTATCGATGAATGAAGTCTGCATATTTTCTGAGTAAATCTGCATTTAGTCATGCTTGCAGAAAATTTCCAGAATTAAAGATTGATTAAAAGTTTTGTCTTGTCGCCTGTTTTAAGGCCTCTGTTGCATGCTGGGGAGACAATGCGACAGTTGGACATGCACCCCTGTGTGGGAGTCGCAACTCCTACATGATACCCTCACTTGACTTAAAAATATATAAAATGAATCCACAATTTAATGTCTGTAGAGATATTTGTGTTCCTAAGTCCTATTTGCAATTTAATGGCTTTCACATGTTAATCGACCCAGTATGCATGGTTATACACAAATAGTTAAGCAGATATTTATACAGCTTTAATGTGTCAGCATGAACATATATCTTTGGAATGTTTTCATTTAAACTCTCAAGCTTTTTTTGAAAGGAAATTCATTTGTTGAGAAGAGAATGTTCTTTGTCATCATGGGGATACGGGTTTACAGGTTCTTTCGCTGAATAGTGATAGTTGATATGAATAAGTAATTGATGGAAAATATTCATTAATAAAAATGATAAAATGAAAAGCAAAGTTAAGAGAATAGGTAACAAACTCTTGCTTTATTTTTGCTAGGTAAGGTATATCTGCTCTGGGAGTAGTAGACAGGGAGTGGGCACTGTGCATGCGTCATCAAATTTCGCTGCCTCACACCACTATGAGTCATAGATAACATGTGTACCCCAGGATTGGCTGCCTGCTGGGTCAGACTGAAATTGCCAAGAAACCAATCACGTGACCAATACTTCCCCAGGCTACACCGCGTAACCCGAGGCGCCCATATCCAACGTACTAGCATGCTGTGCCTATGGGGTTGCGAATCAAGGGGATGTATTTCTCTGATCTGCTATATCCTATGAATTTTACTTAACCCATTCATGCCTGGAAATCAACCTGACCAGTGCCATCTGGACCTGTCCTACTTTTAAAGATAACTCTGGAATGAAGCATATATTTGCAAAATATTTGAAGGAGAGTCGTAGATGGAGTTATGATAAACAATTCTCCTTCAAATATTTTGGAATATTGCTTTTGTTAGAGAGAGATCACCAACATTGTCAGGAGGTTTTGTCTGCTACAGGCATGAATGGGTTGAAGAAAACTTCTAGGAAAACAGAAGAAGGATTGGTCTAATCTAGATCAGATGTCTTTGATAGTGATGTTTTACCCTTTATACCTACTGACACAGGTGCCTGTTTTAATGACCCTCTACTTAACCCATTCATGACTGAAGATCTTTGTATCAACGTCGTCTAGAACTTTGATACTTCGAAAGAAAAATTGGAATCAAGGGTTAATTCGCAAACTATTTGAAGAAAATTTGTGGGTTGGGTTCTAATCAGTATTTCTCCTTTAAATATTTTCTTAAAGATACTTCTATGGAAAGGATAGTACCAAAATAGTTAGCACATTTTTAGGCACTACTGGCATGGACGGATTAACTGTATTCAAACCTGGCTTCCAAACTTTAGGCAGGGTCTTTACAGCTGTGTAGCAATCTCCCCACTAATAATTTCCTTGTGGCGGTGGCACACAGGTAATTGAATGAGCATAATAGTCCTAAACCCACTCAACTAAATTCTGAGCTTGACTTTGAAAACAACACGGAGCTTGAATGTGAAATCTTCTGCTACTCTAATTAAAATCATGGCTATGGACTTAATGGCTTTAAACCCCTTCACATCTGAAGCACACACGTACGTAACATGGCCAAAATAGAATAGTGTGATCTTGATGCAATAATTTAGAAAATATATGTTCAAAGAACATTGTTCCTCTTGTTGGTTTCTAACATATCCCATCAGATATTTTTCATACATCACACTGAATTCAGATTTCTTATAAAATGAAAGACTGAAAGTGCACTTCAGATTATGCAGATGGGTTAAGAAATGAAAATATTGTTCATGTATATGTTTGAGTTACAGGATGTATTCTGGTATTAGGCCTAAAAAAATAAATTGTTTGTTTCCTGTAACGGTCTGAAAAAAAATAGGGTAGGTAGGTCGTTAAAAAAAAAATTTCAAAATTTGTGCATTATTTTTTTGGTCAAAAATGTGTATTTTATGCATGTTTTACGTTGATTGGGAGTTGGATGGGCGATAAAAATTTAGGTAGGGATTTCTTTGAATAAAAACTTGTTAGGGTAGGGTTACAGGAAACAAACAACTTTTTTTAGGCCTTACCACATGAAGGAATATTGTTACTTAGTGTAAAAAAGTGTCTTTTATTTATGGCATGCGGAAATGATGTTAATTCAACTCACTAAATACCATGCAATTTTGTTGAATAGATATTTTTGAAAGTTGCATGATATTTTGTGAAGTTCAATTAATTAATATCATTTTGGCATGCCATATTTATTAGCGTCGCATTTCATGTTTGCTATGTGTTAACCCATTCATGCCAGGAGATGATGTCTGGACTAGATACTTAAAAGTGAAATTGTAAATAACTTTGGAATAAATCATAAGTTAAAAACTATGATGAAGTAAAATTGTAGGTTAGGTTCTGATTATTAATTTTTCTTTAGATATTTTCCAGAAATTACTTTGATTAAAAAAAATCTGCAAATCAGTAAGGGCGTTTTTGGGCACTGCAGGCATGAATGGGTTAAGTTTAGTTGTAGCAGTCAGTTATAAATACTCTGCATTTAATCAAAAATGTTTCATTATTGGATGGTTAAAATCAATGCAGTAGTTTATATGAACGGATGTCATTTTTTGCTGCTTATTGGAATTCATTGACTGTGACAATTTTTGGTCTATTTCAGATTTTTTTTATTTTAAAAACATTTTTATTTCTATTTCAGGTTGTAAGACGACTGCTAATATTATGTATGCTGGTACCGTGAGTCTTGGATGTGGAGCCTTCCAGTCTGCTCAAGAAAAAGCGTGTTTATGTGAACCAAAAGGTAGTGGGAAAGCTAAAAAGAGGAAAAATGAATTATGATGGGAAAAATAGTGATAACTCTGCAATGGTGGCAAACGTCGTTAAAATGCTCGCACATTAGGTAGAAATTTTGAATAATATGCTGTATAAAAATGACTTAAGTATGTAAGAAGTAAAATACATTCCAAATGAACTGTATACCTTTTACCTATTATCATTTCCTGAAATGTTTCTTACATTTTTGATATTTACTTACACTCATGTTTAGTTAGGTCTGGTGTATCTTTATGTAATGTCAGATTGTACTTGTATTTTTGTTTACTACTTAAAGTGTTGCTTTGCTGAAGTATGTTATCATAATCAAGTTGTAATTAAGTGAAGAAGGGATATCAACGGGTACTACTTAATTGATCAAGTATTAGTATCAGTATCAGTATCAACTCATTCATGCTTAAAGTGGCCGAAAAGGGCCTGATAGTTTTGACTATGCCTTTCAAATACAAGTGAATCTTGAAAGAGAAACATAATAGCAAACCACAATTCTGCTTCAAATCTTTTGGCAATCCATGCTTATTTCATTCATGCCTGTGGGCCCAAAATCAAACAATTTTGGTGATATCTCTCAAATAAAAACAATTTCCAGAAAATGTTTGTAGGAGAAATGTTGATCAAATCCAAACGCAGAACTCTCCTTGAAATATTATGTGAATTTTTGATCATTTCCAAAGTTATTTTCAAAAGAATCTCAGGTCCAGACGACACAAGTTGTCAAGAAGGTCTCCAGGCATGAATGGGTTAATCTTTAAGCTAGTATGAATAATTACCAAAACTTTCTGGCATCAGGTTGATAAGGCCTAAAAAAAGAAATTGTTTGTTTCCTGTAACGGTCCATGAAAAAATAGGGTAGGTAGGTCTGTAAAAGATTTTTTTTTTCATTTTTTTTTTGGTCGAAAATGTGTGTTTTATGCATGTTTTACGTTGATTAGGAGTTGGGAGGGCAGAAAAAACTTCAGGGTAGGGATTTTTTTGAATAAAAACTTGTTAGGGTAGGGTTACAGGAAACAAACAACTTTTTTTTAGGCCTAAGGGATGCTAAGCATGAATGGGCTAGATCATTCACACTACAGTGTTCAGTAGGTCTGACAAAATATTATTGCTTATTTTGGTCTTCAGGTTTTTTCATTAGAAATCAAGACCCTGTTTTCACACATGTATTTCATGAATTCCCTAAAGTTTTCAGGGTCCCAACACTTCTGAAGGCCATCCGGGCACTGTGAATGTGTTTAATGAATGAATATTTAGGAGTAGTTTATTTGTTTACTCTTACCAAAGAACAAATGTATATATTGATATTCTTTAAGTATTACTCTTTAACTGTAACGTTTAGATACTCTCATAGGCTCATAAGTTGATCTTAAAAACACTTTACATGTAAAGGTAACTATATATATATATATGTATGTATATATATATATATATATATATATATATATGTATATATATATATATATATATATATATATATATATATATATATATATATATATATATATATATATATATTTATAAAACTTGCTCTGAAGTCTGAATACTCAGCAGGTGAAATAACCTGAAGTTCTGCAGGACAGAAATCTTCTGAAATATACATTTGTAACGATGCTTTCTAGATGTAATTTATTTTGTGGTCTGTTCTCATTTCATACGTTGTGGTCTAACTAGGTATTTATATATGTTTGTATAATTTGGTTTTGGTGTTTATTTGGATGCCCCATTTTGTCATTTCTTGCATTACATGTAACTCAATACCCTTTAATTCATTCACACCTGGAACATACACATGGCGTGACATGTAGCAATATCTGGATTAAAAAGCAATATTTTCAAGAAATATTTATCTGAACGTTGTTTTCTCTGTCGTGTTGAACAATCCCTCTCCAACTTCTATTTAGATATTATTCAATTTGATCAGTTATCTTCAGATTTATAAGACGATGTGTGCACTGAAACTGCAAATGGGTTAAGGAATGTGCAATGCTTCTGAAGTGGTCTTTTGCATGAAACTTCACTTATCAGTTGGTATTCAGGGTGGTTATGTAGGTCTCTCACAAAAAATGAATTTTGAATTTTTTTCAAAAGTTTATAATATTTTGATGTAAGTGTTTCCTATTCTGGGAAACTAAAATCTAACAGAAAAAATATATACTTTTAAAAACCATTAGCATTATAGAAAACTATAAGTGACATTTTTGATTGCAGAGGTTTTTTTTAAACCCTCTCACCACTACCCCCCCCCCCCCCCACAGACCCTTTCTGTATTGGAAACTACTCTCCTGCTTGGCAAGCCCCCCCCCCCCTCCTTTGAACAGTCTTTATTCAGCACAGGGATAGCCTCTTAGAAGCAATATTTACAGCTCAGCACTCTGAGTGAATTAACTTAAGTTATTTTCTTTTAGTGGCAGATGTTCTGCTTTCATTCATTCATATTTTACATTTTCTCCTCTTGTTGGGTTTTTCTTATCAATGGATTTTTCTTTTACCGTTACATACTTACCCCTTATTTTCTGGCGTATTTGGATGTATTATGATGATAAGTAAATATTATGAAGTTGAGTAAGTTCTCAGGGCTGAACATGAACTTTTGAAGGCATTTGCCAAGTAGGGCAGGTAAACTTTAATTTCTACCTGCCCAATGAAATTTTGACCTGCCCTGCAAAAGGTGTGATATAATCTTAGAAGACCAACACATGGAATGGAAACCAGCCGGTCAACCTGAACATGCTAGCCTCAACCAGTGTCAATTAATAGTCGCTAATAGGTGCTCTGGGCACCCCCAGCAGGTGGTGGAGATAAGGTTTCTCTGTAATGTAATCGATGCGGGAGCCCTGATTGGTCCTTGTTCCCACGTGACCTCGTGCTGCTGCCTTATCTGCTAGTCCTGGCATGAGGCTAGCATGTAACTATAGGGCATATAGTAATTGGTCTCTCGTTACATATCCATTCTTTTCTTAATCCAAGGATATAATGAACAAGAAAGTGACTTTTCTTTATGTACTGTACTTGTACCACTTAACTGTTTTCGTGCTATAGCTTTATCTGTACTGTTGAAAAGATATTGGATTTCCTTTGTCTTAAAAGTATCTCGGAAGTTACATGATGAAATCTTACCTGCCATGTAGGGGCAGACACACTGATATTTCAGCCATGACCTGCCCTTCAGCCATTTTCAAGGCAGCCCTTAATGTCGAGCCTTGGTTCTAATCTTTATTTTCTAATACCGGTATATCACATTTTTTGGCTAGCGTTTCAAGGAATATTTGTCAGAGGTTTTGGATAGTTTGCTTTTTTAAAGAATGCTTTTGTGAGCAATGTTTGAAAGGAAAGTCGATTAAATTTTGCTAATAACTCTCTTTCAACTATTTTGTGAATTTAAGCGTCATTTCTCTGTTATTTCCTAATGTTACTTGACATCCAGGCAACTGTTGTCAAGGCAAACAGTGAGCCTGACAATGTCTCTTATTGGGCTTTTCCTCTGACACTGTTGATCTGACCACTGTAGAGAAGCATGAGCCTGTAGCCAGGGAGTCTGGGAGGCGGCAGGGAGAGCAGGAGGTGGGGCAGCTCGAGGAGAGAGAGATGGAGAAAGAGGAGGAGGAGAGGGAGGAATATGAGGTGCGCACACTCTATGCACTTGCACTGGCATGTGCTGTGATGCTGTTAGGAACTGCTTTGATCTATCTGCTGTGGAAGATCAAGCCTTTTCATCAGCATATTCATTCAAGGTGACAAAAATAAGCTCACTGGCCCTCATCAAGACCCTTAGCATCAGGATTACATTAAAGTTGCAGACATTGTCATGTATGTAGAAGTATTTAAACACTTGGAGCAAAAGCAATAAGTCCTGGAGCATGAGATTTTTTGATGTCCCTTGTTCAAGAATCCATTTGAAAAATGTCAACAGGTGGCAATACCATAGAAGTCAAATCAATAATAAAGACAATAACAGTTGCTACTTTTCATAAGAATGATCACATGCAATGTTAATCAACAGCTGTGTATACGATGTAGTAGTTCCTGTATTTACTCAATTGCAGGTGAAATTAAATAATATATCTGTCACTAAGTTCCCCATAATTATAAACATTTCACTAGTATTGTAATATTGATGTTAGTCAACTATTGATAGAAAACTAAGAGAGTGCTTTTGGAGACAGTAGGCCTAAATGTACGATGTACTGCATTGTTCATCTGGAGGAATTTTTCTTTGTAAGCAGGTGGCCTCACTCAACAGGTTGTCTCTTTCACTGGTTTGACTATATCAATTTGTTTGTGGAATATGCGTAAAGGATGTCATTTACAATTTTGGGATTTGTGAAGTAATTGTATATGTAAAGCTTACACTGGGCAATCTACAGTTACTTAAAATGTGTTCAATATTATCCGAAATGAGCTATTAGATGTGTGACATTCATACCTCTTATTATTGGTGCTTTCAAAGCCAAAATAGCTTATTTTAATATATTCCTGATATATTTTGATGTATTCATAAGTTATGCTGGGATGCATGGCCCTAGCCTGAGTTTCTTTAAAAAGGACGCTCTAAATGTAGAAGCATTATATTTCATGTGCCTTTAAATAGGATAGCAGGATATTAAGAAAGCAATAAATAACAAATGCATACCTACTTATGTACAAATACATGGCAGTACCAAATGATGTCCTAGAATTCAAATTGCAGTAACACTGGTTGAAATAGCCACATCTAGGAACTCTGGTATAATGTTTTGGTGCCCTGAGGTGTATTTTGTCTACCCTTTTCACATCTTGAGTGTACAGATCATGGTATAGCAAATGTGAAAATGTTATAACATTTGAGTATCTTGGTCACAAACCTTCATTTCTTTAATTGTAAATGCTCAAAGAGTTCCTATATGAAATTGTCATCTGGATCTATGATACTTTTAAGTTACTTGGAAACTAATGTACTTAATGAGATATTTGAAGGAGAGTTGTTGGTAGTGTTCTGATTAATAGATCTCCTTCAGTTATTCTTTTGTCTCTAACCTTTCACCAAACATGCGTGGCGTCTTTTGGCTGCTTTGAAAATTATTGAATTAAACTCATTGCTGCATCTCTGATTTTCTTTTAAAGACAACTCACTGTCCAAGAAATTAAGAGAGTGTCAAAAATGCATAATTTGTTGCGCTATGCTAAGAGTAGTAAGCCCTGGTTAAATCGATTGCCTTACCAGGCATCATCTCTTTCTTTAGACTTGGGCAACATGCTCTGCAGCAGCTGGGCTAATATATTATATAATGTTGGTTTAACCCTTCCAATGCTGGGGTTACTTCTCTCTAAAGCATAAGGATGCAAAACCATATAAACCCTGTCATGTTGGTATTCATCAGATAGCTCTCGCGAGTACCTATGTGCCAGGGTTTCAGTTATTTTGAAGGTTTTTTGCATCATTTTGTATTGGCCAAATTAGCCACCAGCAGCATAAAGGCCAATATATTATCTAATGTTGGTTTAGGCAAGTTGTCTTCTCCTAGACCTTGTGGTATTCTTGCATCGCTAAGATGTCTGTGTGTGAGAAAGGTATTATAAAGAGTTTCTGATCTTTATGTGGGTAAGCTATTGGGACATGATGTATTCTCTATATTTATAATAAAACGTGCCTCGGGAAATCCAGTGTTGGAGTTCTTATTTCTATCCTTCATTTGCATGGCTGACGCTTTAATATGTGACCAAAACAGGAAACTTGAATCAAGTCTACTTCAATGTACTACACTTTATGTGTTGTCTCAAAGCACCATTTTCTGTGTTTCGAAGTGTAATTGCTCTGATTTCACATAGATACACACCTTGGCATCGGCATAGGCAAGTAAAGTACAAATTTTAACAGGTTCAAGACTTGCTTTATTATTCATAACAACATAGAAACATGATCAACATACAAATATATATAATATCAATTGGATATGACTTGATTTAACTCAACAATATAAAATTATTCGCATAAAAACTTGTAACAACAGATTTAATTCAACAATATAAAACAACCGGCATTAAAACTTGTAACAACAATATAAAATTTCAAAGGCACTTCACAATTCACCTTCTTCAAGTGTTAAGAAACAAATACTGTTTTGATATTTTTCAAAACAGCACTATTGTCAAACCTTTGCAATTACTTATATTTGACTGAAACTAATTCAGTCAGATCTACCTTTCTAATGGCAAGAAAACACAAACTATTTAAGTACTGACTTAGTTATCACAACTAGCATTGAGACAAAACTTACACGAAGAATAATCTATGCAGATCTTTGCTGTTATGTAAGTGATCTTTCCTCATTTAATCTTTACAATATTAAAAGAAGGTACAAGTTATCAAAAATTCCTGTTTCGATCACAAGTTATAATGCATACAAAATTTACTTCTTATTCTTGGACACTACGAGTATGTAGAAGCACCACCTGAAATATCAAACTTACAGACCGATTTATTCTCCTGAAACTGAAACAAGTATTACATAAATAAGTAAAACTTTTAACTGTACTTCGTCACAAATTCCAGCGGCTAATATACAAGGCCTCCAGAAGCCGTTTTCATGTATAAAAATTTATATTTCTACTACAAACTTAAATCTTAAATATTAGCTAAAATGAAGCCTCTCTGTAGAATGAGCCCCCCCCCCCCCCCGCCCCCATTCTCTATTCCAAAGAGGGAAGATCACAGCAAAATGTTAACAGCCATGTGACAATAACCTGCGATGATGAAACAAGGGATTACAGATGGGCAGATCTTGTAATGCAGACTGGAGCACGCGGCTAACAGCAAGAAGTACCTTGTATACCCTAGAACCTGGTTCTGACCCACTTCACATTAAGCACAGAAAGTACCTCTTAACCCTAGTTATGTGATAGTTGATGCACAAGCCACAAATTAGTGTTTGCAGCATGCCTGCAACTAAGAAATTACACCCTGACAAAATCAATGAAATAATGATAACTCACCACGTCATCTAAACCTACCATTATGAAATAAAAATATTAGGCACAATATGTTCCTTCATTGTTTGAAACAGGAGGGAAATATTGTTATAGAAAATATATCCATCATCTGCAAAAAATGATTTTGAACTCATAAAATGATAAATCTTGTTATAAAAAGTTCTAAAAATATAAGAATATTAGATATGGCATTTTGACTAGAAAAGCTATCGTTTCACTTTTTTTTTTACAAAATAGAAGTTCTGTTTTACCTAACTAATCTTCTGAGCAGAAATAACATATTCAAAATATATCTATAACATCCATAAACAATGATAATACATATAACCTGCACAAACAACAGTATTTTACCCACATATACATCCCTCACCTATCTTGTATAAGCACCAAATTAGAAACACAGGGAACAAAGAAAAAGACTCCCATTATTACTCATAGAAACTCTCTAAAATCAAGAATCTTTTTTTGGATATTTGGCAGGCAGGAATGGAAAAAGCTCATCATTTTATATGGACTTTCATATAGTTAACCGAAGACTGTTACAGATTGTTTAAATCACACCTAAATCCGATTTCAGCTCTATATTATAGGCATCCATAATTTACCGAGCTCCACTTTGTAGATACCTTAAAGAAATCTCAGTAAGAAAGCGTTTAACCAGATTCAAACAACCTGTACGGAAACAAACATGTTTTGAACCTATTAGTCTTCAAGAAAACACATTTAACTCCTCTATTATCACCATTCTCAGTCTGACATATACCGGATGTCTTAGCAAGACGGAACCTAACACTCTTCTAAGAAAGGCCTCAGTCAGCAGGGTGTAAGTTCATTATACTAGAAAACCAAATACTAGAAAAAAAACATTCAATTACACTCAAAGGTTGAGTGAATTTTGAGTTATATCAGGAATATTGAGTTGTATCAATTTAAAGAAGATGATTTTGAAGTTACACTTGAATGTGTGTGCTAGGATATTACTTAAAAGATATCATACAATTCTAATTGGTAGATAGATGTTTATGATTGTTAGACTGTGATCAGGCTATTTCCCTGCGCTTTCCCCTTGAAAATATAACAACTAAAAGCAATGACTGGAGACCCAGATTATGAGTCCTGCCCAGTGTCTTAGCTAGGATTTAAAAACTGGGTGCCCAAAATTGGCAATTGTTAAATTTTGGGGCATCCTATTATTCAAGGGAGACCACAATATACTCCGATTACAACCATAAACATGTATTTACTAGATAAAATTTAAGCATGATGTCCATAATACCATGGGAATTATATTGAAGTGAAAGATATTTAATTATATGCTTGCAATTGACATTTTTAGAAATTCCACACAACACCCTGCTGGCTAAGACTATGGTCCTGTCTCAGACCATGGTTATCAGATCTGCTCAGTAACTCAGGACACCCTGACAGCTGGACACCACTAACCACACAGTGACACCATTAAGAAATGGGGACGCGGTTCTCCTTGGCCCACTTCTTCATGACGTGCACTATGAACTCCACAGATGGTGACACCATTAAGAAATGGGGACACGGTTCTCCTTGGCCCACTTCTTCATGACGTGCACTATGAACTCCACAGACGGTGACACCATTAAGAAATGGGGACGCGGTTCTCCTTGGCCCACTTCTTCATGACGTGCACTATGAACTCCACAGATGGTGACACCATTAAGAAATGGGGACACGGTTCTCCTTGGCCCACTTCTTCATGACGTGCACTATGAACTCCACAGACGGTGACACCATTAAGAAATGGGGACGCGGTTCTCCTTGGCCCACTTCTTCATGACGTGCACTATGAACTCCACAGACGGCGACACCATTAAGAAATGGGGACGCGGTTCTCCTTGGCCCACTTCTTCATGACGTGCACTATGAACTCCACAGATGGTGACACCATTAAGAAATGGGGACACGGTTCTCCTTGGCCCACTTCTTCATGACGTGCACTATGAACTCCACAGATGGTGACACCATTAAGAAATGGGGACGCGGTTCTCCGTGGCCCACTTCTTCATGACGTGCACTATGAACTCCACAGATGGTGACACCATTAAGAAATGGGGACGCGGTTCTCCGTGGCCCACTTCTTCATGACGTGCACTATGAACTCCACAGATGGTGACACCATTAAGAAATGGGGACACGGTTCTCCTTGGCCCACTTCTTCATGACGTGCACTATGAACTCCACAGATGGTGACACCATTAAGAAATGGGGACACGGTTCTCCTTGGCCCACTTCTTCATGACGTGCACTATGAACTCCACAGACGGTGACACCATTAAGAAATGGGGACGCGGTTCTCCTTGGCCCACTTCTTCATGACGTGCACTATGAACTCCACAGACGGCGACACCATTAAGAAATGGGGACGCGGTTCTCCTTGGCCCACTTCTTCATGACGTGCACTATGAACTCCACAGACGGTGACACCATTAAGAAATGGGGACGCGGTTCTCCTTGGCCCACTTCTTCATGACGTGCACTATGAACTCCACAGACGGCGACACCATTAAGAAATGGGGACGCGGTTCTCCTTGGCCCACTTCTTCATGACGTGCACTATGAACTCCACAGATGGTGACACCATTAAGAAATGGGGACACGGTTCTCCTTGGCCCACTTCTTCATGACGTGCACTATGAACTCCACAGACGCTGACACCATTAAGAAATGGGGACGCGGTTCTCCTTGGCCCACTTCTTCATGACGTGCACTATGAACTCCACAGACGGCGACACCATTAAGAAATGGGGACGCGGTTCTCCTTGGCCCACTTCTTCATGACGTGCACTATGAACTCCACAGACAGTGACACCATTAAGAAATGGGGACGCGGTTCTCCTTGGCCCACTTCTTCATGACGTGCACTATGAACTCCACAGACGGCGACACCATTAAGAAATGGGGACGCGGTTCTCCTTGGCCCACTTCTTCATGACGTGCACTATGAACTCCACAGACGGTGACACCATTAAGAAATGGGGACGCGGTTCTCCTTGGCCCACTTCTTCATGACGTGCACTATGAACTCCACAGACGGTGACACCATTAAGAAATGGGGACGCGGTTCTCCTTGGCCCACTTCTTCATGACATGCACTATGAACTCCGCAGACGGTGACACCATTAAGAAATGGGGACGCGGTTCTCCTTGGCCCACTTCTTCATGACGTGCACTATGAACTCCACAGACGGCGACACCATTAAGAAATGGGGACGCGGTTCTCCTTGGCCCACTTCTTCATGACGTGCACTATGAACTCCACAGACGGTGACACCATTAAGAAATGGGGACACAGTTCTCCGTGGCCCACTTCTTCATGACATGCACTATGAACTCCACAGACAGTGACACCATTAAGAAATGGGGACGCGGTTCTCCTTGGCCCACTTCTTCATGACGTGCACTATGAACTCCACAGATGGTGACACCATTAAGAAATGGGGACGCGGTTCTCCTTGGCCCACTTCTTCATGACATGCACTATGAACTCCACAGACAGTGACACCATTAAGAAATGGGGACGCGGTTCTCCTTGGCCCACTTCTTCATGACGTGCACTATGAACTCCACCTGTGAGTTTCCCGTATTCCTGAGCATCTGGATCACCTCACTCAACGTTTCCCTGAAACACAGAAAAAAGAGAAACATCAATGGGAAATATGCAAAAATACAGTCAATTTGACCTAAGATTGTTCTGCAATATCCATAAAGACTTTCTTTGAATATTTCTTTTCTAATGAAACATATTTCTCCTTGAAATATATTTCATGAAGGGCGCTTTTGTCAGAAAGATATCATGACATTGACAGGTGTCCTTTTTAGAGTTTTAAGAAATTAGTAGACCACCATGAATGATTAGAGCCTCAATACCAGAAATAAATACAAGCCGAGTACCCCACTCTGCATATTCTTTCTTTTCTGAGTACATAAAATTGTGTTTTAGCATATGCATGTATGTTTACTGCTTACAGCTATAGTTCTGTAATTTTAGTAGGTTCATGCCGCATTAAAGACAAGTAGACTAACAACTTAAACCCTAACATTGACCACTGATATATAATTTATAACTTATAATCACACACTTGTCCTATTAAGTATGTCGCTGGCCCTTTAATTTCCCCCTTACCTTGGTTCGTGTCCTGCTATGATCATCTGGAACACACCTACACAGGCCCCTCTCTTGCCCTCCCAGTAGTCGGGGTTGGGATCAAGCCTTTCTAGGATGTCAAATGCCTTGGCAGCATAGAAGAACTGACCCATCTGTGGGGAATTGAGACAAATATTAGAAACCAATAAAGGAGTAGAAGAACAGACTTATTTGGCAGCGTAAAAGAACAGACCCATCTGAGGGGAAATGAGACGAACATTAGAAACCAATAAAGAAGACTTATTTGAGATGAAATGAGACAAAGTAAGTACCTTGGTAGTATTGAAAAACAGACCTATCAGTGGAAAAACTATACAAATATCTGACAATTATATAGGAGTATTGCAGGAGAACTGGCCTATCTATGGGTATTTGATATAAATGCTGTACACTTCAGAAAAAATGCAGATTTGATGTTTCAATGGAGAAAAAAACATTAAAATATAACTAGATCTGGGCAATCTGCACATTACTGAAGTTATTTATAGATTTTTCTCTGTGTGCAGTTAGATATCCACTTGATTCCTATTATTTCCAGCATGTCATTTAATATAATAAAATGTGAGCAATTTGATAATGACTAGGTTATCAATGCACCATGCCATTCTAGGAAAATAGGTTTTTTGTTTTTCCCACCTACCTTGTAACAGTCATTGGCTATGAGCTGCAGCAAACTGAACGACTCACCAGATGTCTCCATCTTACGGTGAAGTTCCCACGCAAGACGCGCTTTACTGTTCATGATGTCTGCAAAAATGAATGATTAATAGTATAATTAAACCTCTTGCAGGGCTCAACATTAAGGGCTGCCCTAATGCCCATGGCAGGTAATTATTTTTCAAAAAGGCTGAAGGGCAGGTAAATATCAGTGTGCCTGCCCTACATGGCAGGTAAGATTTTATCATGTAACTTCAGAGATACTATAACACAAGGGAAATCCAATATTTTTTAACAGTACAGATAAAGCTATAGCAGGAAAGCAATTAATTGCTACAAGTACATTCCATATAGAAAAGTGACTTTTATGTTCATTATATCACATCTTTTGCAGGGCAGGTGAATATTGTGTCCTACTTGGCAAATGCCTTCAAAAGTTAATGTTGAGCCCTGTCTTGAATAGTCATCTAGAATTGACTGTTCATCCTTATGTAATCCACTAGCCATAACCAAAACCATAGCAGGGCTCAACACACAAGGTAGCCGTGTAGCCAATGGCAACTAAATCTTTAAAAATCAAGTAGTAGGATTCAAAACCTGAGGGGGTTTTAGCGCCATCACATTGCTTACTTTTCTAGGGAACCCTTATTAAAACACACATTTAGCCCTCATGCAGGATACTTATCTTAATGGAAACAGTTAATGGGACTACTAAATATTAGAGACTAGAAATCTAGCATTTGGTACAGGAATCTTTTGGAACTGTTGAGCCCTGCATAGTCACTAAACTCAAGGCGACTAATTCTTTAATTGTGTGAACACATACTGCATTGAGCATGCTAACTCAGACAAGTACACCTAATAATTAAATGCTTTTCTACTGACTGTTGTATTATACTTACAGCATCTGGCTAGCCAACTCAGGTAGGTGTAGTCATTCTTGATCTTTTCACTCTGCACAAGATTGAAGACCTCCTCTGCCTCCTTGAAGTTCCCCACTGCTGCTTTGGCCTGGGCATAGTTGTAGTTGAAGCCATCATCGTTGTAAAAATAACTCTAAAATTGGTCAAGAAAAAGGAATATTGAATATATTCTTAACATGGTATTCAGCATTTACAGAGAACACAACAGATTGGCAGAAGTTGTTGAAATTTTCATTTATTACCCACTGGCATCAGTGAACCTGTATTCTTACATAGCTTATTGTTGATAAACCAACCCACGGTATGGTATATTGAAAATACCCTCTCAACTTTTTAAAACAGAATAGGCCTTACCTTTATGGAGTTGAGATATATGAGAACATCTTCGAACTGCTTGAGGACAAAGAAGCAGGATGCCATACACTGTCTCCCAGGAATGGTGTCTGAAATAAAACAAAATAAACATTATTCTAGCCAAAAACAATTGAGTACAGAACAACTCTTTCTTCCTCACAATCACCATCAGCTGTGTCAACAATGCACTCAATAGCAGCAATGTTATAAATACACAGGTAGACCTGATTTACCATTCCGGTGCTGAGGCTACTTTCGTCCAAAGCAAAAGGATACAAAGATTTTTGTAAAACCATTTAAACCCTGTCATGTTGGTATTCATTGGATAGCTCTCACTGAGTACTCTCAGATGAGTACCCATGAGCCAGGGTTTCAATCACTTTTTAAGGTGTTTTGCATCATTTTGTATTGGCAAAATTAGCCACCTGCAGCATAAGGGTTATAAGTCAAATATGCCACATGGCCAGAAAGAATATGGGGACAAGTGTTCTCCACTATATGGTGATATATGGCATATAATATCAATGGACTTAATAACAGTAGGTTTAACACTATTTAGGAATTCCTGATCAAAACAGTCAGGTGTCATGATATATTCTCTTCAGGGATTACGTACCACATTCGCTGGAAGAGCCTCCAACCAGTTGAAAGTATTGCTGTGCTATTTTGAGGTGCTCGCGAGAGCCCTGCTCCTGACCGAGCGCTGCATTCACTACCCCCTTAAGCGTGTACTCCTGCGGCGTGGTCGGCTCCAGGTCCTTGATCAGATTATACGCCTCCGCTACGTCATCTACAACACAAATGTATGAGGTGATTAACCCTATCATGCCCAGAGATTAAGCTATCAATAAACCACTCATGCCCAGAAATTAAGCTATCAATAAACCATTCATGCCCAGAGATGTAATCCTTCATGCCTAGAGGTTATCCCATTTATGCCCAGAGATGAGCCCATTCATGCACAGAGACTGACTCATTCAAGCCCAGAGATTAACACCTTCATGCCCAGAGATTAACGCATTCAAGCCCAGAGATTAAGCCATTCATGCACAAAGATTAACTCATTCAAGCCCAGAGATTAACCCCTTCATGCCCAGAGATTAGCGCATTCAAGCCCAGAGATTAAGCCATTCATGCACAAAGATTAACTCATTCAAGCCCAGAGTTTACCCCTTCATGCCCAGAGATTAACGCATTCAAGGCCAGAGATTAACGCATTCAAGCCCAGAGATTAAGCCATTCATGCCCAGATATTAACCCATTCAAGTCCACAGATTAACACCTTCATGCCCAGAGATTAACGCATTCAAGCCCAGAGATTAAGCCATTCATGCCCAGAGATTAAGCCATTCATGCCCAGAGATTAAGCCATTCATGCCCAGAGATTAACGCATTCAAGCCCAGAGATTAAGCCATTCATGCCCAGAGATTAACGCATTCAAGCCCAGAGATTAACACCTTCATGCCCAGAGATTAAGCCATTCATGCCCAGAGATTAAGCCATTCATGCCCAGAGATTAACCCCTTCAAGCCCAGAGATTAAGCCATTCATGCCCAGAGATTAAGCCATTCATTCCCAGAGATTAACGCATTCAAGCCCAGAGATTAAGCCATTCATGCCCAGAGATTAAGCCATTCATTCCCAGAGATTAAGCCATTCATGCCTGGAGATTAACCACTCATCCCCAAAAAATAACCATTCACGCCCAGAGATTAACCCACCCATTTATGCCCATAAACTTACCCACTTTTACTGAGGTTTACAGGCCCAGAGATTAACTCATTCAGTTGGGGAGGCTTACCTTGTTTGAGGTGGTATATGACAAGGTTGAGTCGTGCCTCAGGAAGTACGTCAATTAGGGGAGGCAGTACCTGTAGTGCTCCTTCACCGCCACGGAATACCACCTGAAACGTCAACACAGGCAGAAGTTAGGCAAAAATCACAACCACAGGCCTCATATTAACAGTTTAACACTACCCGTTTACCCTCAAAGTTCCCTCAAAAAGTATCATTTGGATCTATGATACTTTTGGAGATAACTAACAAAGAAAATATACCTTCGCAAAATAGTTGTTGCATTCTGATCAACATTTCAACAGAAAAACATATCACCAAAATAGTAGGGCACTATAGAGATGATATGTAAACATTATGATAGCTCAAAGGTTATTATTGAGATCCTTGGTTCACTCACATATAGTTATTTAGCCAATGAGGCAATTATTTCCCTACAACTTATAAACATTTTGGCTAAGTTAGTATTTCAAATGTATTTTAATACAAAAGGATGGCTGGTTTAAAAATTATGTAATTTCTCTCTCTCTTTTGTGAATCTAATTTTAGGTACACAGAGATAATAGAATTATGAAATATTTTGTCCCATTTAAAATACCATCATTTTTTCAAAAAAAGTATTAACAAAGTAAGCTTTATTTCAAGCTTAGGAGAACAAGAGAATATGTTAGAATGTGACATCTTAGTGTTTGTGGGACAGATGATGACAAAAGAATTATTATTATTATTATTTTAAAAAGCCTATATTATATAGGCCTTTTTTGTTTATTTTCCTGATTGCCGAGCATTGTGGCCATGCTTATACATAGGGTCTCTGAAATTATACAGAGATTACTGTTGAGTTCTCAAATGTCAGTAATGCTATGCTATGCAATGCTAAAAAGATGCTTACCAAATTGTGTTTGATGAGATCTCTTGCAAATAAGAATGAGGAAGATGCCATGTCCTGTAGGCTCTTCAACTCCGCCTGGAGAAAAAGCAACATGTTTGACGAGTCTTGATGAATCCTTTTATTCAAATATCTCCATTAACCCATTAATAGGGATTGTCACCTTTTAAACTTTCCTGTTACGACATGGTAATGATATTTTCTTAATGGTTTGTTTCCATAATGATATTTTAAACGATACTGCCTGCCTCCCAGGGGCCAAAATTTGTTAGCATAGTCAGCTTTGGAAATTTCACTAATAAACAGCTATTTGCCTTAGCACAGAAACATCTATGTAGCAGTTAGGTCAATTATATATGTATTTCAATCTTAAACGATATGACACGATACTTATATTTTTCGATACATTCTTTTTTCCTATTTGATATTGCTCAATGACACATTTGACAAAATCTTGAGAATTGAGAACTCTTTTATCTATATCTTATATTTCATTTAATATTCTCTAAATAGTAGATGGGAGAGTGACACTGAAGTGGAATGTTGGGACTGCCTTAGGGTTGGATACCGTTAACTGGTACAATTACTGGTATCGGTATCGTTTCAAAAGTACCGCATTTTATCGTTTCATTCCTGGAAGGTACTCTTAACAATACTTACCTCTGTGAATTTATCATTTATTAGGGATTCTCCATGATCCAAAATATGACTATTCACAACAAAATTTATAAGGTAATAATCGATTGACAGTACCATTAACCCTTATCCTGCTGTGAAACCTATGAGCACTGCTGCACACCACAACAATTGTTGTGGTTAGCAGGATAAGGGTTAAAATACTATACCGTTTCATTGGTACCAATACTGTACCATACCGTTTCATTCTTATTGTAAATTCTCGGAAATCTAGACATCCCCTAGGTATTTGGACCAAAATAAAAAAAAATTAAAATAATTAATGGGAAATCTGGGTAAGCCTCAAACTATTGCCATTTCACAAAATATGGAACTAGCTGTAAATCTAGCTGATACAGTAGCAAGGTCTTTTCAGAAAACATGGGCCACCCTCAACTCATAAAAATCGTAATTATTGAAAAGTGTCCCAAATTAATGAGAATTTGGAGTATTATGGTGAAAGCCTCACCTCAGCTGCTCTGCCATTGTAGAGCTTGAAATGATTACACGCCTTGAGATTTAGCGCAATGGCGCTGTCAGGATGCTGCTGTAGATAAACTGCCAACACCTCTTGGGAAACATCGTAGTAGTCCAGCTTGTAGTAACACAATGCCACGTACACATTCAGTGCAAGGTAGTCTCTGCAATAAAAATAACCGACATCTCAAGTTACTGTAGAATAGGAAATTAGTCCGAGGTGCAAATTAACTGACTTTGTGATTTTGGAATTTTCCGAGAATTTCATTCCAAAGAGCCAATATTGTAGGTATTCTAATGACAGGAATAATACATCCAACTTTCATTATGCCAAACTTACCCCACTCAGAAAAGTTTCACAGTATTTGGTAAGATGCACATCTATTTAATACAAATCATTTAAGCTCTGATTAACTAGTTTGAACACAAATAAAGAATATCCAATATTTCTTTTGAAAAATTTACTTTTCTACACCCAATGCAATCTCAACTCACATTCTTTAATATATAATCAAATATTTAATAATATAATGAAAACTTGATGAATGTCATTATAGCTGTTTTTATCTTAAATATTCATTTGGGCAATGAAAATACATGAAAAATAGAAGTTATCACTTATAAGTCACATTCTGACTATTAATATGCCTATTGAATGAAACAAATGGTCCAAACAATTAGAATGCCTAATTCCTGCAAAATATAAATTGCTTACCTATTGTCTAAGAGAATCCTTTTGTAGATATCTACAGCCTCTTGATAATGGCTGCGTAGATAGTGTATGGAGGCAAGGGACAACTGATCTTCTACCACGTCCTGCAAGTTTTGATGGTAGTTCATCAAGAGCTTCTCGTCATTAAACTTATGGGCCAGATGGAACAGCAGCCGGTTCACAACGTGTCCTTTGGGGCCGACTATAAATCCAAAAAATAACGCAGTTAGTATTTTCTATACATGAGACAAAGGATTTGCATGTAGGAGACGTGCTTCTTGTCATTAAACTTATGGGCCAGATGGAACAGCAGCCGGTTCACAACATGTCCTTTGGGGCCGACTGTAAAAGAAAAAAAAATAATGCAGTTAATATTTGCTATATGTGAGACAAAGGATTTGCATGTAGGAGATATGCTTCTTGTCATTAACCTTATGGGCCAGATGGAAAAGCAGCCGGTTCACAACGTGTCCTTTGGCGCCTAATTTAAAATAAAAAAAATAATGCAGTTAATATTTTCTATATGTGAGACAATGGATTTGAAACCTTAAAAATGAATGAAACTCTGGCAAATGGGTACTCATCTGAGAGTGCTCAACGAGAGCTTTCCAATGAATACCAACATGAAAAGGTTTAGATAGGTTTCAAAAATATTTGCGTCCTTGTGCTTTGGATGAAAGTAGCCTCATCATTGGAAAGGTCAAGAGGCCCAAAGCTAGTATGGGGTGTGACAGACAGCTTCCAATCCCTATACACACGTATGAGATGAGAGAATTGTTAGACTTATCATGAAAACCATGTTCATGTCTACAGGTTAACCCATTCATGCCCAGAGATTTACCCAATCGTGCCCAAAGGTTAACCCATTCAGGCCCAGCGATTTATTCATTCATGCCCAAAGGTTAACCCATTCATGCCCAGAGATTTATTCATTCATGCCCAAAGGTTAACCTATTCATGCCCAGAGATTTACCCATTCATGCCCAGAGATTTACCCATTCATGCCCAAAGGTTAACCCATTCATGCCCAGAGATTTATTCATTCATGCCCAAAGGTTAACCCATTCATGCCTAGAGATTTACCCATTCATGCCCAAAGGTTAACCCATTCATGCCCAGAGATTTATTCATTCATGCCCAAAGGTTAACCCATTCATGCCTAGAGATTTACCCATTCATGCCCAAAGGTTAACCCATTCATGCCCAGAGATTTATTCATTCATGCCCAAAGGTTAACCCATTCATGCCCAGAGTTTATTCATTCATGCCCAAAGGTTAACCCATTCATGCCCAGAGTTTATTCATTCATGCCCAAAGGTTAACCCATTCATGCCCAGAGATTTACCCATTCATGCCAAAAGGTTAATCCATTCATGCCCAGAGATTTATTCATTCATGCCAATTCTAAAAGACATATGACTCAAAACAAGACATCCCTCTCTGGTACCAATAATGCTCACCCATTCATCTCTCAGCATCCCCAAACAGCCAGCCTAGTTTCTGGGATATAGCTTTCGATGCTGAGCATTTTGTGAAAAATATTTGAAGCAAACTAATAATCAGAGATACACTTTCAGCTCCAATTAAATATTAACCCTTCTCAATGTATGACAGGTTAAATAGCAGAAAGTTGGCTGTTACTGATACCTTAGTAATTATAATATATAGCCACCAAATCGACCTACCTTTCCTAATGGCTGTGTCCGCTTCGTGGTACATGCCCAGGAGGAAATAACAGCAAGCCAGGTTGGCCCAGAGCTGAGGACTCTCCTCCCTTTTCTTGAGGGATTCATACTCCTGTCAATGTAACAGAAGAAAAGCTTTACTTAACTTGATGAGGCTTAAAAATATTGTTTGTTTCCTGTAACGGTCTGACTGAAATAAGGTAGGTAGGAAGGTAAGTCATATATTCTTAGGAATATTTATTTTTCAATAAATGTGTTTCATGCATGTTTATGTTGATTGGGAGTTGCAAGGGCAGAAAATAAATGTAGGGTAAAGATTTTTTTGAGAAAAAAAACTTGTTAGGGTGAGGTTACAGGAAACAAACAACTTGTTTTTAGGCCTGAGTATAATGAAAAAATATGAACTGGTCCCAAAAACAATATACAGCTTTAAGCCATATTTGTCCATAGTTGAGATCTCTCTGCTTCCTTTACAAGTTTTGTATAATTCTCCATGTAAGTGGTTTTGCAGTTTTGCACGAATGTTTTATGTTTCGCGTGTAATGATAAAAATGTATGCCCATCTACGATGACTCATGTCATAGTACAGTTGTATACTTCCAATATAAGCCAGGCCCAACTTTTGGGTCATGGAAATAATGGGTATTATATAATAAGTTGTGCCTTTCAGGGGTGGAAATGTAAAGGTAAAATGGCAATACAGGTCATAAGTATACGATGTCCACCCTTGTAAAATATTTTCAGAATGATTATGTAATAAATGGCATGCCCAAAATTGGTTCATGCCAATACTGCACATCAGGTTTTTATTATTTGTACAAACCAAGTTTTGCCTCGCATTCCTGTATACCATTAGTAGTTGCATAAATGTGATTTTGTACAGAACTGTTTTTATAGGAATTATTAATGCTATGCTGCATTAAATGAAAAATGAAATCCTACCTAAAAAATGATATTCCAAATGATCTTTGCATATTTATAAATGGTAGTTCTTTGAAAGACGGTGATTTTTCTCAAGATATGTGATTTTGTATAGAACTGAACGGTATTATTAAGAATCTGGTGCATTGAGTGAAATGAACCTACCTCCAGAGCCTTCTTGTAATCTCCTAGATGAAAGGCACAGTAGGCATACCAGAGGATGGTCTCCACTCCACCTTTACCACTGCTGCGGTTAAACTGAAACAAACAGCAATTATCACTGAATAGTGAATAATCGTCTTGATTAAATAGAAACAAACAATCATTATCACTGAAGACCAATCTGGATTAAATTGAAACAAACAATTAACACTGAAGACCAGGCTTGATCAAATTGAAAGAAACAACGATTATCAGTTTTATCACTGAAGACCAGTCTTGATTAAATTGGAACAAAAATCTTGCTTTTAATTGGTACAGAAATTCTCTAATTTAGGTATATCTCAATCAGGGTCTTAGCCAGGATTTGGAAACTGGGTGCCTAAAATTATAGCCATTGTAAAATTTTGGGGCGTCCAAACCCTTAAGGGGTACTACAATATACTCAGATTTCATCCTTAACATGTATAAATGTATGAAAATAAGGCATGATATCCTTATACCATGTCATGGGTATTGTATGGAGATGAAAAGATTCTTGAAATTATATGCTTGAGATTGACATTTTTAGAAATTCCTCTCAAATTTTTTGGGGTGTCCTGAGGTATGCTTTTTAGGGGTTTGGATGTCCGAAAAGACACCCAGACGCCCTGCTGGCTAAGACCATGATCTCAATTGATTAACTGGAACAAAATGTCAATTATACATAGACAGAATTTTACTGAATTGGCCTTGAAAAAAAGCCCCCAAAATCTAGGGGCCCACAGCAAAATCTAGGGTCATATGCAGTGTTCAACTTGAGAGAATTTTCCCTCAGGGCAACCTGGAAAAAATTCCAGGTTGTCCTCACAATTATCAGGTAGCGCACGTACGGACCGTACGCACGGACCGTAGGTCCGTGCCACGAGATCTGTAGGCGGGAAGTCCCTACTAGGGGGGTCCGGGGGCATTTGAAATCTAGGTGCTCTCTGAGGCCTTTTCCAGCACTTTCAGAGAAAAAATTGATCTTCATTTTTGTGATACAAAATGGGTCATTTCTAAAAAAAAATATTCAAAATCTTTATCTTCAGTCACCATGCTTGGTAGAATATTTAGATTACCCTCTCCCATAGAACACATAGTGGCATTAAAACAATCCATGTGTTATGGTTATGATAGTCAACCAGTGATAGGTCTAAAGAAAATGCATTTTATTCTAAACCATGCAGTTATGACAATTTGACAAAATTTTGAAAAAAATACATGTATCATTTATCAATAAAATAGTAGTTTGATTTTGACTTATAACATGACTTAACTGTTGACTCAGTTGCTTTGAAAATAGATAGATGATTAGGTTAATTTTTATTCACTTGTGAATGTGTACATTGAAAATATAATTCAATCAAAAGTGAAACCAAAAACAACACCTTTTTATTAACAGATTTGAGATAAACTATCCATATGTCACAATTACATTAGTCCACCAGGGATAAGAACAACGAAAGTGCTTGGTATTATAGTTGTAAATGCTTTTACAACTTGGTTTTACTTGTGTGGTGGAGTGCCGTGTGTGAACCCGTTATGCAGCAAATGTCCCATTGAGCCGGTGTCATTAACCCAATTTCATAGTCAGCGATCACGATCACGGCTGCCGAATGTTATGCCGTCAGCTAGTCCCAGGTGAATTAGGTCGTCATGCACTCAGCAGGGTTACCACACAATTGCAGAGTGCTTTGCCGTAAATAGACAGCGGGTCATTAAAGGGTGCTCTACAGCAGCTTGAAGTGCAGGTCGCACCACGGGCGACCTGCAGAGACAGAAGGGTTGTCCGCAAGCATTTCAAGTAGGTTTTTGCGACGGACAACCACTTAAGTCGATCACTGGTCATATGCCCCTAGCCTTCTGGGAAAGTAGAACCCTGAATAGCAGTTTAAACCCTTTGTATACTCACCTCAAGTAGAGTCAGTGCCCCTGTGTAATCCCTCTTCTCAAGAAACTCCTCCAGTTTCGGTAGTTTTTTCTTCTTCTTTTGCTCCTTTCCTTGAGCCGCTGCTGAGACGGTGCCTGCAGCAGGCTTGGTCCTGGAGAGCATCTGAAATAAGAAAGCCAGATATAACAACTCTAGGTCGTTCCCTACTATGCCAGGAAACTGGCACCATAGCCGCATCCCCACACGGTGCATGGTGGCTGGCTGTTGTGGGAATCTATAGTCTGTCTGACTCGAGTTTGGCAATCACTTTTCCCACTTTTTTGTGACAAAACGTTCGAGTTTGCCATCCATACTTGGCAAACCTCTTTGGAACACTACTACGTGTATGTACAAACATACTATTTGTCTCAGCTCCGCAAAATGTTGATTTTGCTCATTAGTTCCTATTGTAAAATGTGCTCATTGCCGACACTACGATCTCGCGTGTTTGTCTGTTGCGAACAATACAAACACGCGAGATTGTATTGTTGGCAATGGACACATTTCACAATGGGACCTAATGAGCGAAATCAATATTTTGCGGAGTTGAGACAAAAAATATGTTTATACATACACGCAGTAGTGCTCCTAACATGTTTGCCAAGTTTGGATGGAAAACTCAAACATTTTGTCACAAAAAAGTGGCAAAAGTGATTGACAAACTCGAGTCAGACAGACGATAGTAGCTTCCATCAAGAGCCTTATCAGATATTGGGGATTAATGGGGAAACTTCTCCTCTTACTCTATGGCCTCGAAATGGCATGCTGTTTAAAAGTTGCACATTAAAGGGAATACTTTCTTTTTTTAATTTGTGTATTAAGGAACCTTTCATGCATCTGAAGAGAAATTCCATGTACATTTTTCGAGGGCACCTGTTATTTTTATTCCAAATTTTTAGGGACATTTATTTTTCAAATTTTCAGAGACAGATTATTTTTTTCTCAACTTTTTTGAGAGATTATTTTCTTTTAATTTTAAGATACATTCTCCGAAATGGAAATTCTTAAGTTTCATTTGTCGCTTTTTAAGTATTCTAATCATATTTGCCTTTTTAATTTTTATGAATTATCTTAATAGTTTCAACTCTATAATTCTCATATATATGGTATTTTTCAACGAATGTGTATTGTTTTATATTATTTTGTCAAAACATGTAGCTTAGCAGGGTGATTTTCAGGAGTGATCTAATTCTTTACAAAATTACTAAAAGTTAGTTTAGAAGTGACTACCTCTAACAGGGGCTTAGCCAGGAATCCTAAATTGGGTTTATTTTTACCCTGAGCGCAATATTTTTTAGACATATAGAATGCAAGCGCAAAGCTCAAAACATTTAGTGGCAGGGGGTCTGGGGCTGCTCAAGGCTCTTGGTCATCTTGATATTTCCTGGCACTTGAAATGAGAATTTACACCAAGACAGATTATTTATTTATTTATTTTCCAGAGATTATGATTTCCCAAATATTCAAAGAAAGATTATTTAATCTGCAAATTTTCAGACACACTTTATGGTTTTTTTTTAAATGTCAGTCAGTCAGATCTTGATTTGATTTTCATCATGTTACATGTTTGATGTTATGAGATGATGGGAAAAGAAATCAAGATCAGACAACTGCAAACAAAATCCTTCAACAATCCATACGTACCATAATGAAGGAGGATAGCTGTTAACTTCTTTCAACACTTTGAAAAATAAGAATGTTTCATTTTGTTTTACTAAACAAAAACCCTGGTTTTACAGCGCGCATTCAACAAGTTATGAAGTAGAGATTGCTTTGAACATTAGTTGCTTCCTGTTGTTATATGAACATGATTCTAAACGTTTTCCAATTGGCCAACTAGAGAGAAATGTTTACATCGTGAATGCGAGCGTTTGATTAATTGAGCGATTCCTTTTCACCGGCGCAAAGTAACTGTACTCGACCGGTTGACGACAAGAACCCACAGAGCGAGAGCGTCGGATGTCATGCGTTCACGCTGAGGGCTATTCAAGAAAAAAGAGTGGGTAGGAACGCACATCTAAAAAATAAACATGTGGGAGGTCATAGAGAAAAATACACATTGTGGGGAGATGGTATCCCGCAAAAGTATAAACATGGAGGAGGCGAAAAACAAATGAACATTCAGCCCCCAAAAATATTGTGCCCCACCCCACACAATATTTTTTGGGGCTGAATGTTCACTTGTTGGGGTTGTATTAACAATATATATATATATATATATATATATATATATATATATATATATATATATATATATATATATATATATATATATATATATATATATATATATATATATATATATATATATATATATAATTGTCTGTTGTGACTGTCTTCGCTGGCGACTTGGCCCACTTGGGTGTGAGCATTTTTCATTTAAACAGTTCTACGGTAGAACTGTTTAAATGAAAAATGCTTCTATCGCTGTTTAGTGACATCTGAGAGTAGTAGACAGGGAGTGGGCACTGTGCATGCATCATCAAATTTCGCTGCCTCCCACTGCTGGCTGCCTGCTGACCTCATCTCCTTGGCAACCTATCTGACCTAGATAGAGGCAGCGAAAAGAGATAAGGCTCTGGATTGCCAACTCCCTGTCTACAACTCTCAGCCTCTTTCTGAAAAAAATCACGTGACCAATACTTCCCCAGGCGACACCGCGTAACCCGAGGCGCAGATGGATTAGGTGCTAGCATGCCATGCCTATATGGTTGCGGATCAAGGTTATGTATTTCTCTGGTGACATTAAAGGACAATTCCACCATGAATAAAACATGGGCTCAATTAGTGTATTAGGGTTTACTCTACTCAAATCCAAGACCCCACAACTACCCACCTTCAAATAAGAAGTTTATTGGTGTTTAAAGTCATGATTTTCAAACAGGAAGTGGGTCTCTGGGGGCGGCCATTTTGAAGCCAGCAGATAAGAGAATAGTTGCACAAGATGGGCAGCTGTCATCAGCAGCCAGTACTAGCTGCTGTGAGTGTGGCTTCTTCACAGCTTGTATGTGTGTGTATATGTGTGTGGATTCACCATCTACATAATGGTCCAATACAAGGCTCACACCTCATTCACTTGTAATATCTTGCTTGTTAAACATGGAGGAGGTACTTGGGATGGAGCCTTATTTATTTGAACCAGAGTATGCTGATGGGGAGAGCTCCTCTGATTCAGAGGGCAGTGATATAGAGGGCAATGAAGACATGGACCGAGTTGGAAATACTTTTTGGTGTTCCTGTGGACTGTGTAGTAATATGTCTAGGAAAGAGAATGTGTGCTGCCAAGAATGGGACATATTACAAGACAAACTGAAACAGAGTGGATCTGATTGTGTGGTGAATCACAGTCATTTTGATAAGGTCTGCCTTGACCAAGTGGTTTTGGCTACATGCTATGTGGGATTTATGCGGTATAAAGGAATAGGAGGCCTGGCACCAGACATTCTAAATAACAGGTTTGTGTGAAAATCTTCTTTTAATAAAATATCAATATGTAGTTCTATTAAAAAGCTTAGGCTGATTTTGGTGGATGGAGGTTTGTACCTCCCCCACCTTTCTACAATATGAACCCATATCTCTCATGTGGTTAACCTATTTAGTTATATAGATACAGATAAGTGACAACATCAAATCATATAATTAATGACGATAAAATTGTGAAAATAGATGTTCTTTTTTTAATTTTTCCACACAGTCAGGTATATGTCGGTCCTAGTTAAGTGATTCAGAAGGGATAATTATGTTTGACATTCCATGTCTTCACTATCAAGGTGGATTAGAAATAACTGACGGGAGTATATATACTGACAAGTCAGTATATAACCTTTGAAAATATCTCCTACAATCTATCAAGTCCTTTTTGAGCGATTTTCCATCCCAATAAAGCCTGATAGGTTTCAATTCATCCATAAGTTTCCCAATGTGTCATTTGAGTTAATTTTATAATGAACCAATGGAGTGACATGTTGTCTCAAGCGGTTAAGGAGTTATTCCACGTAGCATACTTGTACTTTTTTTTTTTTTCCTTCATCAGGCAGTCCCGTTTAATGGCATATAGACAGTTTATCTGCTGGGCATACAGAGGAGAGCGTCTTGGAAAGGGAGTACGCAGGGTGCTGCCGGCATGTGTTGTAACTGCTATTAGGGCTAGATATGCTGACCCACAGGAGGAATACACTGGATTTATGGAAGTTAGGGATGCACTGGACATTGATGATTGAGGAATTTCCTTCAAAACATGAACAAGGACTGAATTTCAGATTAATTTTCATTTTATTTTTCATCAATATAAAGTCAACTACATGATCATTATCTACTATCATACAGGTATCGCTAGATCATGTAACGGTACAATAATAGAGGAGTATTAGCCTTATTCAGTTCTGTTGAGAATGACAAACGACATCGCACATAGGTATAGTGGATAACAATCATATCTAATGTTAATGCAACTTAATTGAGTCCTGTCAAATTCACCTGAGTTTATGATGAATGCATAGGTATTTACTAGGTGAGACTGATGAGTTTCTAATGCATATTTGAAAAACCTGATAGGAGTTATTTTCCTAGTGTTTAAAGAGGGAGAACCTCCAGTAACTATAATAAATTACTAGTGACATTGTATAGCCTTGACTTTAAACTCAGAACCATACTTCATTTTCAAAAAATTCTACCATACCAAATGTGACCAATTTAAATCAATAATTAATTAAAACAGAAAAACATGCAAGAGTTGTAATATTAGTCTGCTGCCGAATAGCCTCCATCTAATATAATCTGATGTTGCATGTTCATCATACTACCACATATATAAGTGAATAGAATGAAATAAATCTTATTCCAAATGATGTTGTCATGTTTTCTGTATATTGGATCATAAATATATATATATATATATATATATATATATATATATATATATATATATATATATATATATATATATATATATATATGTGCACACACAACATATCTAATACACATGGTTTCAGTAGATAATGAAGGGTGAGGCATTTGGAAACAATATTCAACTTCCTCAATAGATGCATCATCATTTCATTTTGAAACCTCCCTGCTATGTTTGAGTAATAGTCAGTTGGTAAGTTTCAATTGCAACTTATAAACTGGCTTCATACAGCAATCGGTGCTTGAGTAGGGGCACCACAATAGGGAATAGCAATTGTGTTATACACAACCCATGAATGCTAACATATCTTTCAGATCATTTTGTTCTGATAATTCTGGATCACTTGAAGTAGAGTAAGAAGCCCATTAGTCTTATTAGTTGAAATTTGGAAATTGCAATATGCTCTCAATAAGATTTGGCTATTTGAAATGTTATCAAAACACAATTACCTACCAGACCAGAAGCATTGTCACACCTCATGACAGAATGTAAAAGGTGTGACTATATCAGAATTCCTTGTACATCTATAAAACCAGCTACTGGTAAGTTTTTTGTTTAAAAATGATTATATATTTGAAGGTGGTCCCAATTAATGAAAATTTTCACATTAGGCCTGAAGGTTACTCCAATTCAACTTTACTCCAAAAATCAAAAGGAAGTCACAGAACAGAGGGGTTTGATACTAGGTAGATGATGCAGCAGGCTCACTGGCTGCAAACAGGATATATAAGTCAATCCAATGCTATATCCTATAACAAGAACAATACAGTGAGATCTTTTGGCTACCAGTCCAAGCAAAAACTAAATTCAGAACCAATTTGTTGGTAATGTGGTAACTTATAAGGCAAACCTTGATCTGTGTTTTTCAGTCAAAAATGACAGAGTAGGCCGGGCCACTTTTGCAATGTTCTTGGTTTTTGCATGTGGTGCTACTTGTTCCTTTCGTCCTTCTGTTTTGCTTCTTACTACATCTACCATCATGTCTGTCAGGTACTCATAGGTCTTATCTTCCATCACTGGTTTAATAACCCATTGGAGAGTGGGTTTGCTCCAGACACCGCGATATATTGGTTCACCTTCTGGACTGGAATTGGTGCGAGGTTGGGTTATCACCTTCTGAGCTCTCCCAGTGTTATTATTGTGGTTGAGGGCAGTCAACTGCATCCTTCCAATCATGGCAGGTTGGTCAAATTCTAGACGTTTGGGCGCATACTTGTTCATCAGGGAATGGTAGGATTCCAGCTTACCAGTGTGCAGAAATTTGCAGAGCATCTCAATGTCTCGAACCAGATTTTTGTTGTTCACAACCTCACTTAGAGCAGTGTAAGTAGGAGAGTCTTTTCTAATCCATTTCTTCTGTCTTTCCTGGGGTAGATCAGGATGTTGGCATGCATGGAAGAATTTCTTATCTTCCCAGGAATGTTTGTTTGTGACATGACACAGGATGGATTCCCACTTCTCCACTAAGAGTTTTGGCTCACTGTAGCTTGATCTTGCACACCACCATAGATGGTTACAGACGGACTTAATCCAGGGACCTATGCCTTTGGACTTTTTGATTCTAGCTTTCTCTGTCAGTTTTTTCTTAACCCACTTCACCATGTGATGTGGATCAAACTGGTGTCCAATGCCTTGGGGTGCATACTTCTCTCTCATGACTTTCCTGATTGAGGTGTGGCGATCAGTTGATATGTCTGTGACTGTTAGTGGAGAACTAACAAGTCGATCCATCACTTTCTCAAAGCCTATCTTCTCCATTCCAACAGAGCTTTTTGCCTCTGTGACCTGAACTACCTCAAAGTCTACTACCTTCTCCGATGTATCAGCCATCAATGTGTAGGTGCAATATTTTGCACTATACCCAGGTGAGTCGCACCTGCCATCGCCTGCCAGTGTGATGGGAACACTCATGAGGGAAGATTCAACTTTCTTTTTCTCTTCTGCCCAATGTCTGTCTATCACTGGAAGCAAGATGTTCTTTTGGAGTTTGTAATATGTCGATTTTCCAGGAATTTGAAGGTTGAGTAGGCTTGATAATTCAGCGATTCGAGAATAAGTTAGGCCACTGAACAAAATGGCAGAACTAAACAGAAGATTCCCTACTGGCATTTTCATGCCAACCAGTGGCTGTGAATTCCAGTTGAGAATAGTGTGTCCATTAATACAGGATGCCTTGACACATAAAAGGCTGCCACACACCTTCTTCTCCAACCAGTCTACAGGGGAACCACAATTGGGCTCTGAACAACTGAGTTTGTAGATTAGCAGGTCAAGGGATGATTCAAAAATCAAATACTTCTTCTCTGTCACGTGATGTTCAGGTAGTTCTTCGGGCTCTTTCACACTGCTATCTGTCATATCCAATATACTATGGCTGTCTAAGGTAGTTTCTGGGTAGTAGGTGACATCCCTATCTAAAACCTCTGAGAGTGAATCAAATGACTCACATGCTATGAGTTCAAGAGAAGTGTCTGCATTTTTCTGTGGGCTATGAATAGGAGTGCATATAGGAGTGGAGTGTTTCAGAAGAGATGGGCACTTTGACAGGTTGTCTAAAAGCATACTTGAGACAGGGGCATCACAGACCGTTTTGCTATAAGGATGATCCTGGCTGAGTGTTACACTCACCGGTAAATGTTGGTCACATTTATGAGAATTTGGCAGCCCACATTCTATGCACCAAGTGTCTGTCTGAGTACATGCATCTATCAATTCCGGCTGAACTGTGACGGGGGCTTGAGCTGTCACTACCAGTTCATCTACTACAGGTATATCAACTGGCTCAGGTGGTTTACACCCATTTGATTCTGTTGTTTTTCGTCGCTTTGAGTTTGGGTACTTTCGTTCCTTTAAAGAAGCAACAGGTATTTTACTCTTTGACTTTCGTACTGACTTCTCTGTGCCTTGTATACAATGTCCATCTGGGCTGTTTTCATTCTGTTCTTGCTTGCCCAAATTTGTCAGCAATTCGTTGATAATCTGTATAAAAAATAAGAATATTTTATTTACTATTTAGAGTAGCAATTATGCAAAGTATGAAAATTAAACTCTAGGTATGACAGCCACCTGTTTATATTCACTTGTCAATTGCAGACAAATAACTTCCTCTTTTTATCATTGAGGTGATGTTAATAATGTTAATGATAATAGCAATACATCTATAACTACTTCTTTTGATGATAATACCAATAATAATGATAATTTAAAATGTGATTATAATATGCACAGCCATTCTGTGTCCCTAGCAATTTACTGGTTTGATGGACTTTGTTAACTAATATTCAAATGAGTGTGAAATTCCTATGATAAACAGTTTAGTGTGATGGACCAAATACAATGCGTCCTGTTTCCTCTGGTAGATGAAACTTGACAGAGATCAAATGACATATTTATTGAGTTTACATAGACACACTAGATTCTGCAAGTTTAAGATGTCACTTTTGAGTAAAATCCTTACCCTTCCCACCGCTCTTGACCACATTTAGATTAGATTTGAATTATTGTTTGTTTGAATTGAAATACATGGTAGTTGTGAATTGGCAGGAAATGGTAAGTTGGGTTGATATCAACAATTTCAAGCACTTCCCTGAGTTGAAAACACCCCATGGGATTTCAGGTGCTCAGGAAACAGTCATTTCAACACCATTATGTGGATTGCTATTACCATTGCAGGAAGTGAATCTGAGGAAATAACAATCAATCAGTCAGGCAATGCAATTGACCTGGCTAGTACTGTCAATCTAAGGAACACCTTAGGTTTGTAAGTCTAGTTTTGGAATTTTGGAATTATCAAGGGGAGTCATTTGATACTGACCTTTTCCAGCTGTCATACAAACAACCAAAATGAAGAGTTATATGACTCTGATGTTGGTGGTATAGAATAAATAATACACAAATTTGGGGGTCTAGCACAAGAAAACTAATCCAAAACAAATGTAAAGTGTACTTTTATCTCTCTCCCTTTTTAGCCATTTATTGTACCCTCTAAATAAAGAAATGTCTTCCATGTCCAACAACTAGATGTAACAGATCTTACCTTTGTTTTTGTGCGCTTCTGGGCCCTTTCTTTTCTCTCTTGTTGACCATGGCTCTGTGTGGGTTTAAAACTAAATATTGTAGGCACTGCATCAGGTTTCAGGCGTTTACGGATCCTAAATCCAAGTCTTTCTTGTAGTTCAGTCTCAAAACAAGATTCCTCAAAATGTTCATGACAAACTTTTTTGGCATTACCAAAAGAGAAGTTCTTCACTGTCCATCCTGTCCCAATGTTGAATAGCCATCTTGCTGCTAAATCCTTCTTTTCTGGTTTAATCCTTGGGTTAGGAAAGGAGAAGAAGGAAGTTCCCTTTCCTTTCCCCTTGTCAGATCTGTTATAGCATCCATAAGCAGCACAAATCACCATTTTCACAACATTGTTTTCCTAGTCTCATGTGTACACTAGACAGCCTCTTGCAGCTCTGCATACAGGAAGTAGAGCGTCTGTGACATCATGAACTGGCTGTCAGATGGATTCTGGCAGGGCATTGTGGGATACAATGGCGCCCATGTTGTTCAGCTGGGATGGCTGGTTGGGGGTGGTAATTAAGTGCAATTTCACAGGTAGGGAAGCCAAACAGTATTCAGGTGAACAGGGACAGTAAAGTACACATATCAAAGTATGTTCTCAGCATATAATAGCCTGAAGGTGTAATTGTCCTTTAAGCTTCTCTATTGTGTTAAAGATAGGTTCATGTCAAAGGCCACAACCACTTGTTATACAGGTGACATTGAAACATTACAGACACACCAAAGACCAACACTATGATTGATCTGATGCACTACTTGCTTGGAAAGATTCAGGTAATCACAGTAGGCCCATGGGCGGTTATTCGACATGCTGACAGTGGCATCTAAAACTTAAAAGCTATTTTAGTTCATTCAAAATATACCCCACAATAAGAATTCCATGAAACTTTGCATAAGCTATCTTTGTAAGATCCCCTTTGGAAATCCAATATTAAAAAGGGGGGTCACCAGTCATCCCGTCCATATAGGTGGCGCCAAAGTGGCGCTAAATTTTCAAATTTCACGTCTTAAATTGAAAGTCCATTTCAAAAATAACCCGCAATAAGAACTTCATCAAACCTTCCACAGGCTTTCATTGTCAGGTCCCCTTTGAATATCTAAAATAAAAAGGGGGTCACTAGTACTGCCGTCGATATAGGTGGCGCCAAAGTGACACTTCCGTTTGCGAATTACATTGTTTGAATTACAAGGTATTTCTTTTAACCTGTTTTATTTGATCATCTAACCCATAAAATATATATTGCCTGAAAGATTTACATTTTTCAAAGACAGATTCTTATTCCAAAATTTCAGGGACAGATTATTTATTTTTCAAATTTTTCAGAGACAGATTTTTTTCCAAATTGTCTGTGAGGGATATTTTAATTTTCCGAGGCTAAGAAAAATAGTAAATATGAAGTTTTTGATGCAAGTATTTTCTTATATCATGCTACATTTTAGATGCAATCTCCAGTAGTGGATATTCTTCAGCTGCACTTTATGTTTCATTTGTCATATTCAAGTATTCTAGTCATTTTTGCATTTTCGGATTATATCAATTATCTTTATCATTTCAACTTTAATCTCGGTGTGGATGGTATCAGGACAATATCCCCCCGGACAATATCCCCCCGGACAATATCCCCCTGGACAATATCCCCCCGGACAATATCCCCCCAGGACAAAATCCCCCCGGACAATATCCCCTCGGACAATATCCCCCCAGGACAAAATCCCCCCGGACAATATCCCCCCGGATGATATCTCTAGTAAAACATGTTTTAGTAAAAAAAAAAAAATTAATTCCATTGTTTTAAATTATCCCAAAGCATGTGTTGGTAAAAATCTTTTTTTTTTTTTTTTTAATTTCAGTGTTTTAAATTATCCTAAATCGTGTGCCGGTGAAAAAAAAATTAAATTAAAAAAAAAATTGCAGTGTTTCAAATTATTTCGAAATTTTTTTTTCGAAAATTCAAAATTTTTTTATTATTTTAAATTATCCTAAATCATGCGCTGGTAAAAAAAAAAAAAAAAAAAAAAAATTGCAGTGTTTCAAATTATTCTAAAAATTTTTTTCAAAAATTCAAATGCTTTAAAACACTGAAATTAAAAAAAGTTTTTTTTTTATTAATTTTTTTTTGAATTTTTGAAAAGATTTTTAGAACAATTTAAAACACTGCAATTTTTTTTTTTTTTTTTTTTTTTACCGGCACATGATTTAGGATAGTTTAAAACACTAATTTTTTTTTTGAATTTTTGAAAAGATTTTTTAGAATAATTTAAAACACTGCAGTTTTTTTTTTTATTTAATTTTTTTACCGGCACACGATAATTTAAAACACTGGAATTGAAAAAAAAAAAATTTTTCTTTACCAACACATGTTTTGGGATAATTTAAAACACTGGAATTTTTAAAAAATTCTTTTACTAAAACATGTTTTACTAGAGATATCATCCGAGGGGATATTGTCCGGGGGAATATTGGAACGGGGGGGATATTGTCCGGGGGGATTTTGTCCTGGGGGGATATTGTCCAGGGGGATATTGTCCGGGGGATATTGTCCGGGGGGATATTGTCCGGGGGGATATTGTCCTAGAACCCATTCCCGAAAATCCCCCTGCTAAGCTACATGTTAAGACAAACATATACATGTATTCTTGAAAAGTAGCATCCACACCGGTTCTTATGATTTTTTTAAAATTAACAAACAAGGCCTCTTACAACAGAGACTTAGCCAGGAATGTTATCAGGGCACTTGGTATGCGAGCACCAAGCGCACAGCTCTTAGCTGCAGGGGGCTGAGGCCGCTCAAGGGGTCTAGCCGTCGAGATACTCTGAAATTCATTATCAGCCATTTCCTGGCACTTGAAAATGAGAATTAATCCAAGGCAGATTATTAATTATTTTTGTATTTTTGAGGGACAGTTTCTTTCTAAAAATTCTGAGAATAGTAGAGAACTATGAGGCGCTGTTGTGGAAAAAAGTGAAAACAACAACATTAATGTATGTAAAGACTTTGAATTTTTTTCAATGAAAAATCAAATAGAAGCAATGAAAAATAAAGAAAAACTTTGAAATTAAATAATTTGAACTGTAAAAATAAACAAACATTGAAAACTTTTGAAAAACTTTGAAAATGAAAATTATTCACTATTGAAGACTAAAATACACCGAAATTTCTAAAAAAAATCATTGATATTTTTTGTAAAAAACTAGAGAATGTACATGTCCCCTGGGGACCCCATAATATCAGATGGACGATGCCTTATTATTTTTAATCTGACCAGGGACTTCCATCATGCAACCTGACACTAACTTCAATTCCTTTAATTCGACTTATTATAGACAATACTTCAAATTTCTTTTATTTTTTGAAGAATATTCCACATTTTGAGCTTTATATGTTGAGTTAGAGACTATCATTTTTTCTACCGTTTTCTCAAAACAGTAGGAAAAAATTCTGCTGTTTTAGAAAAACAATGGAATTTTTTTTCTGTTGTTTTCCAGAAAAAAACAGCGCATTTTTTTTCCTGTCGTTCAAAACCTCCAGCGTCGTAGATTCTTTATGATGCGGCGCGACTTATTGTCGTTCACAGAGCTAGTATGGTTGCAGGAGATTTCGTAACCAAACATCTTCGTACCCAAACATCTTCGTACCCAACAGATTTCGTCACCACATTTTCGTACCCAAAGGAAATTGATTGAATTAGATAATGGCAAATAAATCACGTATTTTATAATTGAAGTCAGGTATAGACAGGTGGAAAATAAGGAATTTGTTGGGGAAAATTGTGTTGTTTACTACTTGACAATCTTGTGAACGAAGTTAGCGGTCGATTTTCCATCTAACTTTCGTTTCAATTGACAAGTAATATTGTAAGCATTGAAAGAAATGTTTAAATATGCGAAGTATCCTATTTGATTTTAGGCTATAAACGAACATTTCTAGTGCCCCTATATCTGCCTTAGATGAGCAACCACTATCCAAATGTCTGCCAAACACACGCTGGTCGCGAAACCGGAAGTAGCGCCATTTTGAAGGTATAGACTTTTTGAAAGTATAATAATTCAATGCGTAATTGGCGTGCGGCATCAAGGATAAACAAGTTAACAACATATAAGGTAGGCAAGTTCCTTTATTAGTATCTATAGGAGAGGAATGTCAACGCAGGTAGGTGGACAATAAGGATTTTGTGGGGGGAAATTGTGTTCTTGTGTGCGAAGTTAGCGATCGATCTTCCAGTCTTTCCATCTAGCTTTCGTTTCAATTGATAATATCGGCGAATTTCAGCCACGGTGTGTGAGCTTTGATCGCTATTTTCGGCAACCATCAGCCAACGAAAATCGTAATTAATAAAAAGTGTCCGATATTTGCGAGACTAGATGGTTTTATTAGGCAATGGTAACGAAATCTCTTGGGTGCGAAGCTGCTTGGGTACGAACCAGTTTGGGTACGAACCAGTTTGGGTACGAACCAGTTTGGGTACGAAGTCTCCTGATTTCAGCTAGTATCACCCCCACCGCTTGCATACATTCCCTTTGGGAAACGTACAAAACGTTTGTTGAATGCATCGGTTAATGTACAAGTGTACGGCCCCACGCTAACGATGAATTGTTGTCGTTGCCCGAACATCTTTGCAAACGTTTATTCTACTGCTAAAGGCGAATACACCTTCAAGTGGAAGTGGGAATCCCAAACTTCACCAGCTGAGGAGCTTCACACTTCAGCTCTCGGACAATCATTAATTTGATAACAGGATTCAGTAAGTTGTCAAAAGAGAACCCTTATACCTGGTTAACGATTAGTAACGCTATGGTTAACTCTTCCTATGTGGAAACCAGTTTGTTGATGAACTGGAATCTGGATTACTGGATATATTTTATTCCTACAAAAAAATATTTAAAAAATAGTTTTATGTTAGCAGGTTAGAACCACTATTTGTAATTCGGCACATACGGCAGGCCCAAGATCATTTTCATAAACAATAGGCGGCATGTGCCGAATTACAAATAGAAGTCGCTCTTTGATTAAATCTCGCTCTGACCTCTCGCAAACTCGGCAAGATGGTGGTGACCATTTGATAAACAAATCTTCTCAAGAAATCTTTGGACTACCATTCACTTAAAAGTGATTTTACCGACACACGAAGTTAGCGGCACGCATTGCTAGATCATATTAGTCATCCTAGTGCAGTCAGGTATGAGGTAACTTTGACACCGGCGGAGAAATTTGGGAAGATTGAAAAATAACATTGTAGGGTATACGGGTTATCCCCGACTCTAATACCAATAACGTCAATATATAAAATGAGTATTAGAGTCGGCCCCGGCTAAATTATAGTATGCTTGTATACTCTGATCACCAGTCTGATTTCCTACCTAAAAATGATAAAGAGACAGACTTATCATTGATTTCCTAACAGTCTTAAAGGACAATTTCAAAGACAGCTACCTTACTGCTTATGACATACGTGTACCAACTGCCAGACGTAAGCTATTAATAGACTAAAATGGCCGCTCCCAGTGCCTCAATATCTTTCATGTTAGGATGTGTTTGAACAGAAATATACTTCTTGTATGAAGGTTGGCAGCGGTGGGAACTTGGATTTAGACAGAAAATACCATAAGAAACTATTTGGGCCTATGTTTTATTCATGGTGGAATTGTCTTTTAAGTAACTTGAACTTAACACAGGTAACCAGACATCCTTAAACCAGCCACGACAAGCCCTAATTTACCCACAGTCTTATAGACAGATATGCCAAGACCTGCTAGGAAATTGAGTTATATATATTTGATTATAAAAACAGAGAGCTCCACATGGGGGATATGCAGCAGGGAGAGGGGGTGGGGGTCAATTACCATGCAATCATATTAGACCCAGTTCTTATTTGATGGTTACAGGTGTTGAAGAAAACAGAGCATGCCTATTGGCTGCAAGTAGGGTATATCAGTTTATCCCTTGCCGTGACCTACAACAGGTCACAAGCGAGATCTGCTAGCTTCAAGTCCACCCATATATTCCTCTAAGATAAAATGGATACTTAACATCATTGTGATTTTTCTGCTCTTATTTGTACTTCTGTATCATATAACTTGCTTTGCTATCTTAGCCTATCTCCTCTTCTTTATTTTCTGTAAAGGGCGAATTTAGTTCCGTGATGTACATGTACTTCCATGCAGGGTGTTACCCAGGATTTCGAAACAGGGGGTCAAAACTGAGGATTTATGAAATTTTTGGGGTCGAAAGTCAGTAACCCAATTTCACAGAATAATCATAACAACACTATATTGACACAGCAAGACAAGTCTGCTTCTTTACATCATTTAATATACCCATTGTCTTGTATGAGTAAAAAATTTGAAATATTCCCTTGGACTCAACATTCACAGAAAATCTTACAAGATTAAACTGGGTGTTATTTACCCGAAAATCTTGTGTTTGGGAGTCAAAATGACTCCCTGGTGGTTGGCTGGGTAAGTCCCTGCTTCCATGCCACTCCGATGACAGATACATAGCTAGTAGAGTAGACTGACACTGTGGTACAGATGAATCCAGACCAGTGACAGTTAAATAGGATTGGCTTTTATGAACTATAATAGCCATTCAGCTGTCACTGGTCCGGATTCATATACAATTTAGTGTATGGATCACAATAAAAATTGGTGACTGTGACTGGCACACTAAAAGAGAAGCAGTCCTCCTGAGGCTGAGTTAAAACATGGAGGCTAAGTTGGATCCAGGCTGACATGAGAAACTATTTCATGCGGTTGTTATATAGCAACAAGCTAAAAAGGTGAATGCAATGCTTTTAGACAACTATGATTGTTGCTTGATTTTGATCTTAGATGGATATGTAGCAAGAGAAACAAAGACCAATCAGCGCTATCGTATCGTTTACATTACAGAGCAAATTGCGCGCCAGCATGCGCAGAACACAACCTTTGGGCTATTCGCCACAGCCAGCCTGTTCAGGTTGACGGGCTGGTTTCATATCCTCTTATTTTCATTTATCTAAGTTTTGTTCAAGAAATGGTAATTTCATACATTCTTCTCCTGTCTTTTTCAGTGAACCATGGAGGAAGAGGATAAATACAGACTTAGGAAAAACAGATGTGAAATACAAGATGACCTCATTGTTGATGATATCCTTGATAAGTTGTATTCTGATATGGTCATTGAGACTGACGATATGGAACGAGTAAAATCAAAAACAACGAGTAGGGAAAAAGTGGGTTGTCTTTTAGACCTGCTGCCTTCAAGGGGTCCCGAGGCATATTCATATTTTAGAACAGCTTTGCTACTCAACTATGATTGGTTAGTGAAAAGCTTGGATAACACTGATATGTCTTTAATGAAAAAACCTAAAGATGTTACAAGACGAGACTCAAACACAGGTAAAGTCTAATGCTATGTTTTTATGATCTTTGTGAAGTTTTCTGTTTAAAATAATTAAGATCATCGTTTTAGGGTCATATCAAGCTATTCAAATCGTTGCGGACGGGAATTTTAGAGAGTTTAATTCAATATTTCTCCTTAAATTCATGTAAACTTCCTGATTTGGCTGTTTTATCTTATAGATATATCATTCTAAAACACTATTATAAAAAAAGTTTTTTAAATTTTTTTGACAAAATAGTAGATTTTAATGAATTTCTTGCTGTTGCGGACGGGAAACTCTGCGACGGAGGTTTTAGATACCTTCACAAAAACAGAAATCCTTCTTCAAATACTGAAGAAAATTAAAGTTTTGCATATGTGCAATGTAGCCAAGACCCTCAAGTATCTATTTCTGCATGTATATCAAATTTTGATCATCCCATTCAAATTTTGGAGAATTTATTCAGTGTTGCGGACGGAAAATGCATACTGTTGCGGACGGGAAATTTTCGTCGCAAGTACATGAGAGGAAGTATTCAGTACGTAAAACATTTGTAAGAGGTCAAAATTTGATAACATCACTCAAAAATTGAAAATAGTCATTTGGAAGACTGACATAAGAATGTTTTATACAACATTATTCATAGATCAGTAGTCTAAATGCTGAGCTCCAGATAAAATGATTCCTGAAACTAAATTTCATTGGATTTAGCTCAGAGACTGATACTCTCAATTCTAGGTTCTTAAATTATTTTGGCTTAAACATTGAAAACACTTAAAACAAGAATTCTATATTCTTTCTATTAGAAAATATAACTATATACAGCAATTTAAGCAAGCTAAGAGAGGATTCTTATAACTAGGTTGTGGAGTGATGCTGGTGCTCCAAATTGCAATAGGGCTATATACCCAGATCTTAGCACGGAAATCTTAAGTGCAATTTAAAACATACTAGCAATGCTAAATTACAAGTTTAGATAAACCTCTGATTTTCATGATATGTATGTTTGGTTACGACTACAAATCCAGTTCATATCCAATACTGAATATCAATGCACACCTACATTAATTCTCCATTCACCCAATAGACATGTTAGATCTGAGCCCCCAAAAATAGCCAACTGTCAAATATGTATGAATGAAAATATCACATAGGTATTTTAAAGTATTTAGCAAACTGGATACTCAGTAAATACACATATTCCTAAATCATTCAGAATACAGATACTTTGGTATCATTTAAAACAACTTTCTCAGGATCCTTTCTGTTTTTCTCAACTTTTTCTAGAATGCTCTGTACCTGATGCCATGTTGATGATGCAATGAGAAATGATTTAGCTTTCTACCTGCTCATCTAATTTGCTGATTTAGCTTATTTATTAATTTTCATAATGAGTTCTCATAGGTTATAGCATAGGTCTATTAATAAATGATCCAACCAATGTACAGGTGTACACATTCAGCACTGTCTAGACATGAACCTTCATCCTGTCTGCACCCCTACATCCTTAATCCGGAAGCCACCTATTCAGTCAATCAGGGTAAATGCAATTTCCCCCCAACCCTTTCCTCCCTCCCACAACTGGAGAATCAGAGGTAAATGCAATTCCCCCCTACCCTATTCTTCTCCCCAGACTGGAGAATCAGAGGTGTTAATGAGAGGGGGAAGTGAAGGTAAACCAGAATCCACATCATTTGGGCTATACTATACCTTGATTTGTACAGGAAGTGATTAAAACCAGGAAGTATGGAATTATTGTTCCTGTTAAAACTGACCAGGTGGTGAGTGAAATCATCTACCTCTGAGAACATAAACTAAATTATGCTTTTCATAACTTTCTCTGTTTAATGTTCTAAAGGAAGCATCACACCTAAGTCAGTTGGAACTATTATGCTGAGTATGTATGTAAGAAACAGAGTGGTACTCAAACTTTGTTCATACCTCCAAGGCCCATTACCTAAGTGTGATCCTCTTTTCTGTATATATTATACCATTAAAACAACAGAGATCTTTCTTTGGAAAATTCCCCAGCCCATAGAGGCAAGATGGATGTGCCTTGACTCTTTTATTTAGATGAAAATCCATAGCTGTCAGTGATCACCTGACTTTTGCCTTCCAGTCATACTTCCCGTCCCAATCACTTTCCCGTCCGTAACAGCACAAACTGTTGCGGACGGAAAATTTTCAAACTCCATTTTTACAAGTTATGTGATTTATTTTCTTCAATTTTTTTACATTAATAGATATGCATTATAATGAAGTAAGAGGATTCCAAAAATGGTTACACTATCACTTAAAATGAATTTTTTATAGAAACTTTTCAAAGTTTTTTGTTGCGGACGGGAAAATGGCTATCAAACCAGTTCAATACCTCATTGATCAATGATCACCAGATCAAATATGTTCAGTGGTAATGTACATCAGCCTCACACCTACAAAAAGACACCAAAAAAGTGTACTTCTGACAACCCTATCAAAAATAAAATGATTTTAATCACTTTTCCGTCCGCAACACTAAAAAAAATATTTTTAAGGTAAAAAGTCAATTTTATGTGAGGTGGAGGGCTTTGAGTTCTGCTTTTTTTCATTTTTGTACACTTTAGGATGTCTATTTTCAGTACGTCTTCAATTCATATTGGTAAAATGAAATTATTTTTTTAAGTTCTCCGTCGCAATTATTGTGATATGGCCCTTTACTCAAAACTCCCCGGTTTATGCCACTCCATTAACAGTGTGAGTGAATAACATTGATTTATATACACATTATCATTGTTTGTAGTAATATAATTAGTAATATTATTATTATTATTATTATTATTATTATTATTATTATTATTATTATTATTATTATGAGTAGTAGTAGTAGAAGTAGTAGTAGCCGTAGTAGTAGTAGTAGCTACGGCAACAGCTGAAGTAGTAGTAGTATTTAATTATCATTATTGTATTGTTATTTATATGATTATTATATAGTTATGATAAAAATAACTAATAATTATGATATTTCAAATGCAAACTCTATCTGTTTTACTGTTACTTCCTGTAGATATAAAATTGACTTGCCTGCCACTTGGACCTCTGTGCACAAAGACAGTTAGGCAATACTGGCAAACTTCTCAAAGTTGACAGATCTAAATACTACAACATTATGTTATCTAGGAGGCAGGCAATATTGATCAAAAATTTTTAGATAGTGTGTCTTCAAAGAAATATTGATGAATTGTAATGTTACACAAATATTTTAGAGGCCCTAACCTCTGCTGTTATGAGTGAATTTAACAGCTACTTTCAGATGTTAATTTAACTGCTACTTTCAGATGTGGAGCATAGTACCTTTTGCACCGTCCTAAGTTTTGCTGATGTCCTCAAAGGCTGGAAGAATCTTGCTAGAGAGCTCGATGTCTCAGAGGCGGACATCGCCAACATAAGGCATAATAACAGTAATGAGCTGAAAGAGCAGGCCTACCAGATGCTGGAGCATTGGAAACAAAAGGAAGGCAAAGAGGCCACTGTCGAGTACCTCCAGCAAGCTCTTCTACGCAGCAGCATGACTGCAGCAGCAGGTATGTTAGTCAGTAAATGAAAGGCGATCCACCAAATAAGCAAACGGCAGGTCTCCCTGAACAACCTGGCTGCGGCGAATAGCCTAAAAGTTGCATTCTGCGCATGTTGGTGTGCAACTTTCTCAGTGCTGAAAACAGTTTGCTAAACCTTGGTGGTCAAACGGTCCATCAAAACTAATAGTTAAGTGGTCCACCAGAAAAATTAGCGGTCCATATCACTTTGATAACCGAAGTGGTAGCCAACAGCCATTTCATAATTGAACATTCATGGTTAATTGTGCTAAATTCTAATGTAGAAAAAATGTGAAACTGGATGTGATGCCTACTAAATTAATGTGGTCAGAATATTTAGTAGACTTTCTGGGTAAGTAAACATATACTTTTACTAGTCCATTCAAATTTTTGGTAGAAACGGACTGGTGGGCTACTATTTTCACCACTGCTTTCTCTGTAATGTAAACAATACTAGAGCCCTCATTGGTCTTTGTCTCCTAGTGATGTCACACTTAGACAAGGTTTGGGACCCCTGGGAAAGCTAGGTCTTCACTATAGTGCATATGGTAATTGCTCTCTTGCTACCTATTTATTGTTTTATTCATCTAATAAAATGGGCTAGGAGTAGTACCGAGGCCGTTGAGCGAGATCTTCTGGTTGTGTATCTGGTGATCGGCATTTGTGGTAGAATATGAAATGAAATGCAGGTTAAGATATGGGCTAGGGAATGAAATATTATTTGTGGAAACCTACCGTTGTTAGTTATAAAAGCATTATCACTAGAAACTACATATCTAATCCCAGAAAACAAATAACATCCTGGGGGGATATTATCCTAGAACCTAGAAACCTGCCAGACGAGTTGCAAAAGATTTTTAAATTTCATATATGAAGAAGAAGAGCTGGACAGCAATGGTGTGTTTTAAAAGTAGAATATGGTAGTTAATATTAAAATGCAGCACGTGAATCATCTTTTATTGGTTGGTGTTTTGCTATTTGCTCTAACAAATTAACAAAAGAAAAGTCTACAAGGCAGGTTGTGCATTTGCAGTTTGATATGGATATTTTATCGGTTGCTATCATTCTTCTAATTCTTTTGTTGTTTCGCTTTCAGAAGCCTTGGATAAAAGTGGTTGTCAGTGATTCCTACTGTAAGGCCAGCAGCATTAAGGAAATGTGTACTTGGGGAATGCTAACACATTGTAACTTGGTTTCCTGTATCCCATTGGCTGAATGCTGAGACGTCCTTTTAAGAGAGCCAGCACCTGCCACCTTTGTCCCTAGTGATGCGGGAAAACTTGGACATTCCGATCCACAGCAATATAAATTCTGTGATATGAACAACCAGCTATATTATTGGGTAGTTGGACCCTAAATCAGGTTACCTGCCAGCAAATCAGGTTGGAAAAATGTTTATCAACCCTTCCTCTCATGATTTCGTTCAAGCAAATTTTTTCCTAACTTGCTAAGGCAAGCGCACATAGGCTTATTCAGACAAATATGATAATTTGGTACCACCCCAAACCCTCAGAATCAGGAAGTCCAGCCAGGCAAGTTCATAGCATTGTTAACTTGCCAGGCGTAGTCCAAATCAGTTCAGACTATGGGGCAATGGCCTATGTGGAACCCTGTGTTTATGTGCTTAAATATGGCTTGATAGATATGGGTGCACTCACATGGCAATAAGGTGATGATAATATCCATATCTTAATAGAAGGTAGTGGAATAATGTTACCTTAACCAATTAGGGGTCAGTGGTGCTTAAGATGAAATGTTTATACACTCTGTTATTTGACCTATTTATGAGCATCCATCTGTATCCTTTCACACATTCGTCCACCAGGGGTAAGGTTACTCTTTAGAGTACCTATACACCCCAGCTCAAGGAGAATAGAAGCTATGGGTAACTCTGTGTCAATTCCAGCGAATTTTTTTAACCATATTTCTTAGAGATGAAATTATCACTAATTATTGGTGTTTTCGTGTCTGTTCATACTACCAGTTGAAGAAATGACTAATGTTTTTTTGGCAGACTTAATGGCTCTCTTATATGTATATTCTATCAACCTTGTTGGTTATGGATCTATTGAGGCTAGGACCAAAGATTTGGGATTGAAAGTCAAGAGGATGAGTTTTATTCAACGTTTTATGCCAGCAACTAAGAATAAGATCCTTGTGTAACAAGCTCATCCTTGCTTCCCACTATTAACCCTTATGCTGCTGGTTGCTAATTTTGGTAAAACAAAATGATGCAAAATATATGAAAAATAACTGAAACCCTGACACATGGGTACTCATCTGAGAGTACTCATTGAGAGCTATCCAATGAATACCAACAATCTTTGCGTCCTGCTTTGGACGAAAGTAGCCTCAGCATTGGAAGGGTTAAAGTACATAAGTATATATGTGTAGCTATTCAGAGTACTGAGAAAGTATTGAACTGATTGTCATTTTTAGATTTTAAAAAGCACTATTAACACATAACATAATCCTGAGTGTTCATAAAATGTTTACTATCATTAAAACTTGCATGAAATGACAATGATAAACTATTGTCCCAAACTCCCATCTATTATCAAGGTTTAAATCGCAGAGACAAGGTATACTGCATATTGTTGATCATGAAAAAGTATCCAGTCAAACTGGGTTTAAGAAAAAAATGTTGCACCGTCATTTATTTATTGTGTTTTCATGTTGATTTAATCAACAAAAATGCATAAGCACCACATTTTATTTATAGCATATTTAAAACTCATGCAGCATATTGCAGGGAATATCTCTAAGAGTATTCCTACAATGCTATTCTGTTCTGGATAGAATAATCATGTTGGAAAACGAAGAATCTGACACATTTTGAATTTAACATCAATCTGCTGCTATGGAAAGTCAAATATTTGAAAAAATCATGTTATTATTGATTGGCAAGATCGTAAAGTCTGATTGGTTTATTGCTTAGATGAATAGACACATGGATCCGTCGCCACAGGCCAATGCATATTACAGAGCCCTGGACCCACCTAATATTGCCGAATCTAGTTTCAGTGTGCATGACTAGGAGACTAGTAAAGAGGGCTCTTGTATCGTTTACATTACAGAATAAATTACGCACCAAAATGTGGTGCTTGTCAACATCCAGGCTATTAGTTTTGTCCAGGCTGTTATGCGAGACCTGCTGCTTGCGTATCCAGGGATCAACATTTGTGGTTTATCGCTAATTCAGATTCCACTCCGTTCACCAGATCCTCGCCATTTCATCAAATGTTACATGGGCAGTTAACACTAATGCAGCCTCAAATGCTGAGGGCTTGACGTCACTGCCATCTTTGATTGTTGAGGGTATCCCAGTGATGCGCATCTGAGGAGTAGGGTTCGATACCGTTAAGAGGTACTGGTACCGGCACCATTTCAAAAAGTACCGTGTCATACTGTTTCATTCCTTAAAGGTACTCTTCATGATACTAACCTCTGTGTAGTTATTATTTATTAGGGATTTCTAGGATCCTTAGGATTCTAAACATGACTATTCACAAAAAAAATATAAGTTAATAAGGCAATAAAGTACCGTTAACAGTATTGTTAAAATACCATTCCGTTTCATTGGTACTGATACCGTACCATACCATTTCATTCTTAAAGGTATTCATCCCTTCTGAGGAGTAGTATGCATTTTCAAAATGATACTCCTAGTCCTCAGGAGGATAGTTTCCCTCTGGCTGTTGCCTGCAGGGAAATCATCCACCCTCAGGGATCCATTCCATCATGTTACCCCCACTGCCATTTCATATTTGTATATTATTAGGGACCATAAATTGTCTTACAATTAAGTTTGATGTTCTCAGCCGGCTTCACTGGCATACTGTAAAGTTTGAAATATTAAGGTGGAACTATTATTGGCGAGTTTAACGAGTGGGTCAGATTCGCTAATATTACGATCCTTTCATATTTGTTCCATTTTTCTCTACTTTAATTTAGAATGCTAAAAAAATCTGCTTTACAGCCCTGCTGAAGGGTATTTGTGCTACTTTGAATTTGTTCATTCAAGCACTCAAACTATATATTTATTACTATTTAGATAATTATTTGAAGGATGTTATTTCGGTGCTACCATGTGGAGCGTGAAAATAGCAAAAATTAAATGGCTGTGAAAAATACCAGTTATACAGTATTGTATATATTCATTGAAGCAATAAACAAATATGCAACTTTTATCAATATACTATGTTTTTTATTTACAAGAAAATTTCCACAGAGTGTCTGTAAACAAACTTGTTATCTGAATTCATCACTGGTAAGCTGCTACGATTAGGGAAAGTTTAAAATTCAGTTTGTATTTGATATAAATAGGTTGGTATTATCATTGGCTAGGGCATGTGAGAAAGTTTCCAGTGACTTGCGGTAAGGTGGTGGTTTCCCCTGGGTACTCTGGTTTCCTCCACCACTCACAACCGTCTTAGTAACAATATGGTAGAAAAAGTGACAATAAAATGAAATTCCAATGCCTTTTCCATGTACCTGATCTGTGCCTTTTTCTGAATTTAGTGAAGGAGATAATGATTCTTGTCTGAAACTTACACCATACTTTGAATTTAATTTTTCACTTTATCAACCTCTCTAGATATTTAGATACAATATCATATCCTAGACAAATAATTAGGGCTCTTGTTAAAAAATCATAGACATAACCCTCTTCCCTTATATTGACAGGTTAGCCGTTTATTTAATATTGACCTGTGCAACATTCTCGGATTTATCTAACAAGGTTTGAAGATGACCACAGTTTTATAGGGAATCTACATATATGTTTTCAAAAACAAAACAATCCAGACATTTTGAAATAATTACAATTTTATTTAACAAATAACTGTGAATATACAATGCATTCCAGTGCATCACAGAAAAATAGTTATGATATATGTGTGAGCAGTGTTTCTTACTAATAATTTGCAGATTATACATAAAGAGAGTAAAGTAACAACATCCAACAATACTTGGAAAAATAGAAGAGTATTTGCAGAGTGTACTTAAGTATTAAGTACATTTTTTCTTACATCAAAAATATTTCTTCATAATTACAATGGCACTTTCAAAAATAACAGATAACTGTTTCAATGAACTGATTTGTCGAGTAAATGTACACAAATCTTTTTAGGAGCATTTCACCACATACTAGTCTCATTCATATTCAAACGATACAAAAATATGATTTTAAGACCAGTATCAAGATACCATATCAATATTAGGGCACATAAATAGTTATGTGGATTTTTTACTGTGAAAGAAATCAATTCTTGATAAATAAAATCCACCCATGATAATTTTCTTGTCGTGATACTAGTAAGTTCATTTTTAGTAATTCTTGGTCATCATAAGTGGAGTTTATATTCAAAACATTGCTTTCTAGCTATGTCTTATACAAGTCAGGTTGATTGACCCTTACGGTTATTTTTACCCCCTTGAAACTCCTTGGTCCTCATTGAAATTGCATCTTTAAAGTATATAGTTTAAAAGCTTGCTGGGATGGGAATTCAAAAATAACTTGGTAAAGCAACATTTTCAACAACTTTGCAAGATGAACCAAAATCACCCTGAGGATTGGTAAAAGACCATGTAAATAACAGATTCCTTAACACCAATCTGCAGAAATATTTACTTTCTCTATGACAAGAGTGCATTGAAAGTAAACAGACTAGAGTTTGCAGTTATGCTGCTTTCAATCACCAACTCAACTGTTGTACTTAACCAATAGCAGTCGATATCAAACCGCTGCTTAAATACAGTTCTCACATACGTTTTATTACGGAAGGCGAACATTTTTACCCATTAATGCTCACAGTGGTCAATGGAAGTCTGTTGAATTATGTTCCAAGTTGACAAACATGTGGGTGAAATTTATAGGCAAAAAAAATTGTGGAAAATATTTGAAGGAGACATGATAGACAACACTCAACCTGCAACTCTCCTTCAAATAACAAATGACGATTCTTAGCATTTAGAGGAAATTTTCCAAGAGAACAGTAGAGGGACTGTATGATTATGTACAGTCAGAAAAAGGCCCAGATTCATAAAATCATAGTCCATAGATGATATCTTGTAAATAACTATTATTTTGTAGAGTATTTGTACAGCTTCAAGCATAAAATAAACTTATTGAACTTTTAGGCAATAAAGCAATTCTTTACCCTAAATTTATCTCTATCAAAAATCCACGTCTATTGTGCAGATTGTGATCCCACTTCATTGGAACAATCTTTCTTGAAGACATCTGCTAGTTTTTCTAGAATGTTAACCCTTGTGCTGGTGGTGGCTAATTTAGCCAATACAAAATGATGCAAAAACATGAAAAATGATGGAAACCCTGGCACATGGGTACTCATCTGAAAGTATTCAGCAAGAGCTTTACAATGAATACCAACATGACAGGGTTTAAATGTTTTTCAGAAATCTTTGTGCCAATGTGCATTGGACAAAAGTAGCCTTAGCATTGGAAGGGTTAACCTTTAACTTCTCTTATCATCTTGGCACAACAGGTATGGATACAGAGGGGTTTCTAGGGTTCATGAGGCCCTAACAATTAACCAAATGTGGTAAAAAAACAATCTTCTCTAAGACAAACCCTCCCCTCTATAAAAAATATCCATCATTTTAGATCCTCTTTGTTATATATAATAAACTCTAGACTGGAAAGGGAATTTTTAGCCAAAATATAAGAAAATGATAATTCATAATATAAATGTTAGGTAAATTTCTGGGAAGGGGGCCCTAACCCTTTCCTCTGTATCAATATTTGCATAATGAGCAGGAATGAACCAAGGAATGTGGATTTTTAACGCTGCATTGTTTCAACTTCCGCTTGTCACCCAACCAATCAGGCAGTCCTCATACAGCCTCATCATCACTTTGCTGAAAAGATATACATTTTACAAGTTTTACTTCAACTCATATATTTTTTACTATTATCATGAAATTTGCCTAAAAATCGATGGGCCCAGGAAGAAGAATATTTTTTGATATTGATAATATATAGTTTTATTATATTATATCAACTGGCACAGCCTTTGTAAATATTCTTTGATATAAATCATTCAAGCGGCACTTGTACTAATGTTCTTGATATAACAGCCAAGATGCAAGGTACCTTTTTCCAAATGTCTAGATTTACTTGAGCACATATTTAAGAAGAGTGGTTTTGTATTAAAACATCAATGAAAAAGGATCTATTTTCTAAATTGTATTTAAAGTTGAAATTCAATATATGGTAGTACTTCTTGACTTTTGAAATCATACCTATATGAACCACTGTACATTTTCTACACATTGAAACTTTATCTCAGATATCTCAAAGAGTATGTCTAATTTTACCCTTATCTTTTTGATATTGGGCTAGTAACCTGCTGTCAGTCAATCATACTGTATCCCTGTTTGTATGACTTGAGGGCCTCCCACTCGACCAGGAAGAAGCAGATGGTGCCCACAGTGCCCGAGATCACCATTATCAGCAGCTGCCATTGTAACAACAGGCGAGAGCTGTAGAAAAACGCTCCCGCCGCTGCTGCACACTGAAACAAAATATATACAATGCTAATAATAATAACAATAATAATAATGCTAATAATAGTAATAATAATAATAATAATAATAATAACAATAATAATGCTAATTATAAAAATAAAAATAATGCTAATAATAATAAATGTACAAAAAGTGTTACAAGGAACACTTTCTTAAATTACCAGAGGTTTACTTTCACATACTTCCAAAACTACAAACTGCAGTTTCATCCTAAGAAAGCCAAGTAAGTTTACAATGGGTACTCTTTGCTTGAGGTTATGCTGTAATTTCTGATTATAATTCACCAATTGGTACACAGTATTAATCAATAATTGAAAAACATTTTTTGTGAGTGTCAAATCACTTTAAATTAACATGCAGTATCAGATTGCACACTTCTGAACTAAAAAGATAGTCTAAGTCAAAACTTATATTAAAAGAGACATCTCACTTTTTGCTAACATAAAAGTATTAAATGTGAATATCAAAACATTTTTAAGATAAATTGAACGTCAAACTTACCTGGACAAATTTAGAAAGTGCAAATGGCGGTGCACTGTCCTCTGGGAACATGAAGCCCAATATTGAATAAATCTAAAAAATAAATAGATACATTAGGGGCAAAATATACATTCAACATAATTAAATTTAAATGAGAAACTCCAAATAACAGTCAAATTAATTGGTTTGAATTGTTTTTAAAGAATAGGGTGTTTATAAAGAAATTGGCACATATCCAGATATAAACATCTCATACCAGCCTCACTTTTCTCATGATTGCTGACTAGTGAATTTTCATTTAGATTCCATTTAAATTAAAAATAAATCTTCCAAATATTTCAGCATTGCTCCCAGGTAACATATATCATACACCCTACTGTTTTCCAAACCCTTCTCCATTATGTGGAACCATATCCTGTAGTTCAATGATAACAAAAGGTGTTAGTGTGTACCCATAAAATATCATTGGTTAGGTTTAGTTTGTGATTTCAATAAACACCTGATAGATATGAAAATGAAATTTACCTGAGTATTGAAACTAGCATCACCGAAACCCAACATGAATGCACAGACCAGAGCTACTGCCTTGCTGAAATATAGATCATGAGAAATGAGATAGTGTTCAAAACCAAAACTTCATATTACAAATTAATACAGTTAAACTTGCCTCAACGACCACTTCTCTTAAACGACCACTTGCCTTCAACGACCGTTTCAAATCCCCCCAAGGCTATTCCCTGTATATTTTACCTTGATTAAGCGATCACTTGCTTGACGCGACCAACGGCCATGCAATCTTATCCCTAAGAGTAAATGGACCTTCATTCAACGGCCACTTGAATGCCTAGATGCCTTGTATATTGGAAAGGGCACAATAAAATAATGAAATAATCGGTAAAAAATTGAAAGTACATGTATATCATTTCTGAGGGTCCTCAATTAATGATATAGTTCAACTTTTATTTTTTTCTGAATTGTTAATTCTTAAAATATTAATAAAGAAATTTCAACAAACGCATCTTAACATAACAACCTCAATAATTCCAAGTCATTGTTGGAAATTCTTTGTTTTTTCATAATTCGCTCAGACCCTCAACCTCTTCTTAAGAGACCACCTCTTTAAAAGACCACTTTTGACATTTCCCTTGAGCGGTCGCTTAATAGAGGTTTGACTGTATATCCATCATCTATGCATTGCTGACATGTGGAAAGTCCTTAAAAAATTATACCTTAATCAATGGTATATTCAGGAAAACATCTATTCAGTAATTTGTGTACTTATATATTTTCAAGATATCTTTATTGGAATTGGAGAACATTCTAAAAAAAGTGAGTTAGATATGCTTAGGTAATCTTTTCTAAGAACTATCTAGGATAATCCTTGAAGCAACTGAACTAAAGCATATTAACCCTTATGCTGTTGGTGGCTAATGTGTCTCAGCAAGAGCTATCCAATGAATACCAACATGACAGGGTTTAGATGGGTTTTTAAAATCTTTGCATCCTTGTGCTTTGGACGAAAGTAGACTCAGCATTGGAAGGGTTAATCTGTGTGATAAATGTTTCATACTTGGAGGGTGCTAGATATGTAGGGTTGAGTGTTTCTCCTATAGGTGCCCTATCCGGGAGGTTGAGGAAGATGAGATAGAAGCTGCCCATATGCATAATATAACCTAGTAGTAGAATAGGGTCACGTCCATATACATTAGTTCTCTTCCCAAATAAACCAGATAACACACCACCTGAAACACAGAAAATGACAAGCATCTTTCAGTGATAGGGTTCAACATTCATTATTGCTTTTCTGAGTTCTAACTAGCCTTACAAAACATTTTTTTAACCCATTAATGCTCAAAGCGGCAATAGCAGAATTAAGGTAATATCTTTCAGGCAAAGGTCTATGATATGCCAATTAAAAAGCAAAAACGATAAGAGAGTTCTGCTTCAATAAGAATAAATAAATAAAGATACAAACATCTTAACACCAAAGATATAAAACATTTTTAACATTTAGAAGAAGATATTTGCTTATCAATCTTATCTGAATATATTTTGATCTTTCCTTCAAGAATACGACACTCAAAATGTTACGATTTTCCGCTTTTAGACGCCAGTTTCCAAATTCTGGCTACAGGTCTAGGATAATCACAATTCAGACTTACCTACAATTTGTCCTACTCCTATCATGATACCTGTTAAGCCAACCAGGCTTTTGGCAGAGTCCCCAAAATGTTGATTCTGACCCACACTGGTGCCATAAACTCCACTGAAAAATGTCAGCTCAAAACCTACAAGAGAAGGATTCTGCTGGGTTAACTGTTCATCCTTGCAGCCCCAAAAATATGAATACTGCAGTGATAAAAACTAACACTAGCCCACTAGCCAATGCGAGTTTCTTTCAAATTGGGCGAGTTAGAGTCAAAATATGCTCGCCCATTGGGCGAGTGAAAATTCCCCACCCCTGAATATAAAAATTTCCACCCCAAACCCTTTCTTTTGAAAAATAAAAAGGAAAAACTAAGAACAAATGCTCACATGTTGTCGTCTTGTTTACATCCCCACAATTTGCAACAGGCTTCGCCTGACCTGGACTAGTAAGTTCAAAAATTCTCTAGCTCAGTGGGCTAGTAATAGTAAAAACTAGTCTTTATGACTGATACTGTACATCCTGTTAACCCTTCCAATTCTGAGGCTACTTTTATCCAAAGCACAAGAATTCTAAGATCTTTGAAAACCATCCAAACCTTTTCGTGTTGGTATTCATTGGATAGCTCTCGCTGAGTAGTCTCAGATGAGTACCAAGGGTTTAGTAATTTTTAAAGTATTTTGCATCATTTTGTATAGGCCAAATTAGCCATCAGCAGCATAAGGGTTAATTCATTAAAGTTTTTAATTTGAGGATATCAACCGAACAGAAATAATCAGTAAAATAAGATTTGGAAATTTCTGAACAGCATCAGATGACAAATTTATGACATTAACAAGGCAAATCAGATGTCAGCCCAGTGTGGGGGAGGCCATGACAAATAAACCCGATACATTTATCATATGTGATAGTGATCGGCAAAGTAAGATCTGGAAAATTCTCATGAGGAAGCCCATCGCGCGCATACGCCAATGATATAGAATAGTTTTCTTACCTGTGTAGGCAAATGGAAAGCTTAAGAGCAACATCTCTTTGGTCTTCAATAGTTTAAATGCTCTCACTGAAATATACAGAAAACAAAATGGTCTTGATGGCGTGCAAGTGCAACCAAAGAAACACTACTGAATCATATGTTTCTTTTTTTTTACCTTTGCGAACCGATTGATCTCTCTTTTTTTAAAGAGAGTAAGCAATATCTAAATAAACAAGCCGAACGCTGCAGGAGTCCCCCACTGCCTTTTGAAGAATTTGACTTCTGATGTTGAAAAGTGGGTCAAGGTCACCGGAAATGTGAATTTGTCCGAGATCTTTTATAGATACATTTTTGGTATAAATTTGAGAAGCCTACGTGACTTCATTATTGAGTTAACGCGATCACAAGATTTTCACAAAAAATGGCCTGTGACCCTGACCTTGAGGTCAAGGTCACCAGAATCCAAACTCGTCCGAGATCATTTATAGATACACCTTTAATATAAATTTGAGAAGCCTATAGAGTTATCGCAATCACAAGATTTTCACCAAAAATGGCCTGTGACCTTGAGGTCAAGGTCACCAGAATCCAAACTCGTCTGAGATCTTTTATAGATACGCACTTGGTATAAATTTGAGAAGCCTACGTGACTTCCTTCTTGAGTTATCACGATAACAAGATTTTCAGAAGAAATGGCCTGTGACCTTGATCTTGAGGTCAAGGTCACCAGAATCCGAACTTGTCCGAGATCTTTTATAGATCCACGCTTGTTATTGTGAAGCCTACGTGACTTCCTTCTTGAGTTATCGCGATAACAAGATTTTCAGAAGTGGCCTGTGACCTTGACCTTGAGGTGAAGGTCACCAGAATCCGAACTCGTCCGAGATCTTTTATAGATACACGCTTGGTATAAATTTGAAGACCTACGTGACTTCCTTCTTGAGTTATCGCGATAAAAAGATTTTCAGAAGAAGTGGCCTGTGACCTTGACCTTGAGGTGAAGGTCACCAGAAACCGAACTCGTCCGAGATCTTCTAGAGATACACGCTTGGTATAAATTTAAGAAGCCTATGTGACTTCCTTCTTGAGTTATCGCGATAACAAGATTTTCAGAAGAAGTGGCCTGTGACCTTGACCTTGAGGTGAAGGTCACCAGAATCCGAACTCGTCCGAGATCTTTAATAGATACACGCTTGGTATAAATTGGAGAAGCCTACGTGACTTTGTTCTTAATTTTCAGAAGAAATAGCCTGTGACAATGACCTTGAGGTCAAGGTCACCAGAATCCGAACTCGTCCGAGATCTTTAATAGATACACGCTTGGTATAAATTTGAGAAGCCTACGTGACTTCGTTCTTGAGTTATCGTGGTGACAAGATTTTCAGAAGAAATGGCATGTGACAATAACCTTGAGGTCAAGGTCACCAGAATCCAAACTCGTACGAGATCTTTTACAGATACACGCTTGGTATAAATTTGAGAAGCCTACATGACTTCCTTCTTGAGTTATGGTGGAAACAAGATTTTCAGAAGAAATGGCCTGTGACCTTGACCTTGAGGTGAAGGTCACCAGAATCCGAACTCGTCCGAGATCTTTTATAGATACACGCTTGGTATAAATTTGAGAAGCCTACGTGACTTCCTTCTTGAGTTATCGTGGTAACAAGAATCTGGACGGACGGACGGACGGAAGAACGGACGGACGGAGGGCATTTCTATAGTCCCCCTTCGGGCGGGGGACTAATTAGAGGTTAAGGATTATGAATATATAATTTAATTTCATTTTAAAGTATTGGTGAAGACATTATTCAAAGTTTGATGTGTGAATGGCTGAACAGTTGGATATGCATATTAAATAAATATACATATTAAAGTAGTTGAGGGAAGTAGTTAAAACTTTATATGGGGCAATACAGGTTAAGAATTTGCCAAAAGTATTTTCTTATCCATATATTACTGGTGAATCGCTTTTTTCCATAATTTAGACAACATTCAGTGATGCAGGGCTGTGCCCTAGTTTGACTTACCAAATTGCTGAGTTGGCGACTGGCTTTTACTAAAAATAAGAATGCAGAGAAATCAGGAACTAATTATCTATGAGATCTACTGTATCTCATGGAAATAAACATATATGATAAACAATGTTCTTATTGCATAATACTGTTCGACAGGTATGAGGATTTAAAAGAATACAAGATTTATTAGCGCGCAGATTGTTCTAATCAGTTAAAGCCCATTTAATGAATTCTAGTCAGCCATACCTTAAAATACAGGGGCACACACAAGAAGAAATAAATAAATTAGAATTTGGGACAGAATGTACAGACAAATTGTACGGTAATATTGTACTTAAACCAATCATTAGCCTATCCATTAAATGGTTTTCCTTATAAACCAAGGGGAAACAAGAGTAAATGCCAAAATTCAAGTAAGGAAAATAAATAATGTGGACACACAAACCCTGAAAATCACCCCTTAGGACAGCATTTTTTGTGAGTAATTTCTTAGAATGTCATTATCAAATATATCAATGATTTCCTTTTCACCCCAAAAGAAATCCCATGGACAAGGACAACATGCCTTATTTCATTAGGTAAAAACATGTGTATGGTTTTAATCTCCCAAGAAAAATAGGACGCCCAAAGATTTCACACTGGTCTATTTTGGCACCCAGTTTCTAAATCCTGGCTAAGACCCTGTACACATATACAGGGACTTAGCCAGGATTTTCATAACAGGGTGTCCAAATTGAGATTTCACAAAGTGAGGATGCCCAAAATCCCTGATTGATGAAGTAAAAATCATAACACTGATTATGTACATTAACAAATTATATGCTTTATTCCTCAAGAAATGTCTTTGTTATTATTTTTAAGTTAAAACTTCTAAGAAATTTAACTTGGAATTGGTATTTATAAAAAACACATACCAAAATCTAGAGTGTCCTTTACCTAAAATCAGGCATTTTTCATGAACCAGGGAGTCCAAAAGACACCCAGACACTCTGCTGGCTAAGACCCTGCACATATATTTTCTGGAATTCCACCTACTCGACATTCTGGCTCCTGTTGAGACTGAGAAGTCCATCAGGCTGGTTGGGAAGCCTCATCCGTAGAAAGAATAGCACCACCACCCCCAGGCCACTCACGACGGAGAGTACGATAAAGAGACTTGTGCGCATGTCTGGTGTGACTGTCACAGCTCCATGGAAGGACAGGTACACATAGAGATTGCCAAATAGTAAGCTGAAATTAGGAGAATAATGAATTAAGATATCAAAAAAATAACAGAATGATCAAGAATATAAATGCAATCCAAAAATGTGCATAAACCTTGAAATCTTGCTGACTCATTTTTCTTAAGTGCTTGGAATGACGGGTGCACATAAAGATTGCCAAATAGTAAGCAGAAATTAGGGGAATAAAGAATTCAAATATTAGAAAAGTAACAGTATGACCAAGAATATAAATGCAATTAATCCATAAAATGCATACACCTTACTGACTCATTTTTTTAAAGTGCTTGGGTAAAAAGTGGTTGTACACTTCACTATCCAAATGTAAAACATTGAACAAGGGGAGAGGAAATTAAACTAGAATATTTTGAGGGTGGCATGGTCCTGGCTAACAGGGTGTCTATATAGCATTTGGAGACCAAAACATCTGGAAACCACATGTTAGGGCACCAAATAGTTTTGCTCAGTAATTCCTAAAAAACAATGTTAATTTCAACCTAAATGTTGAAAATTCCAACTTCAATCTTAATGCAACTTTCTGAATAAAATCATTTTTCTATATTCAAGATAACTTATAGAACTACCTGGTAACCCAATAAAGTACAATACAACAATAGAGAATTCTTACCTGCATTGTAATAATGCCCAGAAAATGCCACTGTTGCGCGTAATAGTTTCTGAATCAGAATTGGTGGTCAGGAAACTACCTTGTGCAGTCCAAAGAACTGAAAAAGATAAAATACAATATTGATATAAAGAAAATATAAGTGACAACCAATGAATTTATTGGATAAGGTGATACACATTGTCATTTGATCTAATAACTGATAAGCTCTTCAGTTCTTCAGAAATAATAGCATAATCTTATTTAGCAAAATGAAATTTACAGAAAGACTCCGAATCACGAACTCAGTAAGGACCCACCCAGATTGTCTTTTGGACAAGCAGTTTCTTGAAGAATGCCTTTTTGAACTCAACACATATAAACTTCTATGAAGAGTTTTCAATTCTTAATTCTTTGGAATAAAAACCATATCTTTTCCTTTACAAAGCATCTTCTAAGACATGGCTGAAGTGTAAATTGCTCTTTTTGTATGGCAAGCCGAAGTGGACTAAATGAGCATTTATGGAATTCCATAAATGATTTATGGAATTCCATAAATGATTTATGGAATTCCATAAATGATTTATGGAATTCCATAATTAATAAATGTATTTATGGAATTCCATAAATCATTTATGGAATCCCATAAATCATTTATGGAAATCCATAAATAAATGGTATTTATGGAATTCCATAAATGATTTATGGAATTCCATAAATGATTTATGGAATTCCATAAATGAATGAATGAAGTGTAAATTGCTCTTTTTGTATGGCAAGCCGAAGTGGACTAAATGAGCATTTATGGAATTCCATAAATGATTTATGGTATTCCATAAATGATTTATGGAATTCCATAAATGATTTATGGAATTCCATAATTAATAAATGTATTTATGGAATTCCATAAATCATTTATGGAATCCCATAAATCATTTATGGAAATCCATAAATAAATGGTATTTATGGAATTCCATAAATGATAAATCATTTATGGAATTCCATAAATGTGAGCATTTATGGAATTCCATAAATGATTTATGGAATTCCATAATTGATTTATGGAATTCCATAAATGATTTATGGAATTCCATAATTAAATGACATTTATGGAATTCCATAAATCATTTATGGAATTCCATAAATCATTTATGAAATTCCATAAATCATTTATGGAATTCCATAAATGCTTACTTTAGGGCACTTCGGCTTGCCATATTTTTGACAAAATAGGCTATTGAATGTGGATGGTATAATGATTTTAAAAGCCTGATCAGCTAACTCTGGATTAATGCCAAAAGAGGCCCCAACTATTGGAAACTTAACACCAAACTACTGGATGATGATGAACTAAGAGTCCTTATTAAAAAAAAGATCTCCCTATAATTATATCAACATATGCCTGTTCTCCCTATCACCCGGATTACGCATTACAATGCCCGAACAAAGAAATTCAACTGACAATTGATGAAACTTTATTTTGGGAGACAATGCTCGCCCAAATAAGAGGAGTAATCATAACTTATTCTATTAAGAAAAACAGGGCATGCAAGAGACTAGAAAGAGATCTTAACACCAAATTAGAAGTTCTTGAACAAGAATGTAATTGCATCAATCCAGACCCTAATAAAATCAATGAATTAGAGGATACAGGCAAAAGGTTGAATGAAATAAGGGAAAATAAGCTTAAAGGAGTAATGATGAGGTCAAGGGCACAATGGCTCGAGTTTGTCAAGAAGCCCACTCCATATTTCTTAAGCTTAGAAAAACTTAACTATGTCAACAAGACCATAAAGGAGATTAAAGAACTGACACTATATGTTTAACTGATCAGGAAGAAATTCTTGAAGAGGTAAAATGTTTTTACAAAAACTTGTACACTGAGAGACCGAGAAAAACTGGTCTCACAGAAAGTTTTGAGAAACTTAATATAGAAGAGGTTCCAAAAGTACCAGAAGGTAAAAAACACCTACTGGAGGGAAAAATAACAATAAACGAGTTAAAAAAGGCCCTGGACTCTACAAAAAAAAACAAGAGCCCTGGGCTAGATGGGTATCCAATTGAATTTTTCAAGGCTTTCTGGGACGATCTAAGCCCTTTCATGCTAAGATCTATAAACAACTCCTTTGAGAAAGGCTCCTTACCTCAGTCCCAGAGAGGACTGATAACTTGCCTACCAAAGGGAGACAAGCCTAGAAAGTTTTTAAAAAACTGGCGACCAATCTCACTACTTAATTCTGCTTATAAGCTGGTTTCTACAGTTATCGCCAACAGAATTAAATTGGTGTTGACAGATATTATTTCAAAAGAACAAAGGTTTTGTGGAAGGACGAAACATTAGTGAAAACACTGTTCTCCTTCATGACATCATGTACTATCTTGAGGCAAATGAGATCCCAGGAATGTTGCTACATATAGATTTCGAAAAGGCATTCGACACAGTAGCCTGGGATTTCATTTGCCTTTGTCTCAAAATGTTTGACTTCCCAGACAATATAATAGAATGGGTGAAAATGTTTCAGAAAGGATCGATCTCACGAGTAATCCAAAATGGTCACCTTTCAAACTTCTTTAATCTCGAAAGAGGCTGTCGGCAAGGAGACCCGATCTTGCCATATTTGTTCATAATATGTGCTGAAATGCTGGGACTTGCCATAAAATCCTCAAACAAAATCTCGGGTGTAATATGAATGATATAGAAAACCGGATAGGACAATTTGCGGATGATACATCGTTGTATCTCGATGGTTCAAACAAAAGTCTAGAGGCATCACTCAATATTTTAAATGATTTTGAGCAAGTCAAGGCCTAAAAATCAACATTCAAAAAACCAAGGCAATCTGGTTGGGAACCAAGAGATTTTCAACAGATATCTTACCCGCTGGTAGAGAATTGGACTGGGTCCAAAACTTTACCTGCTTGGGAATATTCTTTGATGTATTGAATTTAGCAAATATAACGCAGCAAAACTGTGACAAAAAACTCATGGAAATTGAAAATCTTCTATGTAATTGGAACAGGAGAAATATTTCTCTAATTGGCAGAATACAGGTTGTAAACAGTTTAGCACTGTCTAAACTGGTACACTTTCTAATAGCCTTACCAACACCAGAAAAGGAGTACATGAGAGCGCTTGATAAACGCTTTTATAGATTTATTTGGAGAAGCAAACCTCCAAAAGTAAAAAAAAGCACCCTAGAAATGGATTATGACAGAGGAGGGCTCAAGATGGTAAACATCTACAATTTTGAAAAAACTCTAAAGGTGAAATGGATAAAGCAATTGTCTATAAAAACAGATGCATGGACGATAACTCCAAACCACTACCAAATCCTAGATGTATTGCGCTTTGGGAAAGATTTCCCTAAACATTTACTTGGTACCATCAACAATCCATTTTGTGAATCAGTGGTTAACGCCTATGACTTTTTTTCAAGTCAAGTTATCAAATAAACTGGCTAAAAATGTTCTCTCAGAGCCCCTCTGGTACAACGATGCAATCAAACTAGAGTATATACAGTTGTGGGACAGAAAGGGACTCAACAGTCTGTGTGATCTATTTACTGATTTCGGTGAATTTAAGACAAGACAAGTTCTAAATGAAAGTTACAAGTTGAATTTGAATATTATTGATTTTCAAAGACTTGTCAAGTCGATCCCAAAAGAATGGGTAAATGACATCAAGGATAAGTTTATAGAACCGGCTGAAGAGTCACCTTGGTGCCCTATGTTTTCGCGCTTAATCATGGCGAACTCCAAAAAGAATCCAATTGTAAAAAAAACTTTATTGAAAGTGAATGTTACTATACCCACAGCTGAAAATGCATGGGAACGACATGTCTTACTCCCCAATAGGGAAGAATTTTGGTCATCAACTCATCTTATCCCACACAGACTTATTAGAGATATCAATCAGAGAATATTGCAATATAAAATTATTCATAGAATGATATCAACTAATAAGAAGCTATACCTGTATGGGATAAAAGATTCAAACAAATGCGAAAAGTGTGAGGAAGAAGAAGAAACCATCACGCACCTCTTTTGTGACTGTCCAAAAACTTGTCCAGTTTGGAAAAAAATGTTGATTGGCTAAACTCCCTGGGGTATAGATTGGGATATTTTACGGATGTGCAAATTCTATTTGGAGATCAGAGATTCGACCCCATCATTAACAAAATAATTATTGCTAGCAAATACTTGATATTTAAACAAAAAAACAAAAAATGGAATTTGACTTCAAGAAACTACTCTTCTTCTTAAAAGCAGAAAGTGAAATTGAGAGAAGTATTGCTACCAATAATAACCGACTCAAGAAATTCTGGGGTCTCTGGTCTCCTATATGGAAAAGTATTAAAAAATCCTGCACACTATGTATAACATATTTATTTGTACAGATAAGACTACAAGATCTTTATGTATATATGTGATATTCATTGCAACAACTACTATTTGTACACTTTGCAGCACTAAGGTGCTCCTCTGTCTCTGACCTTCACAAGAAAAATATGGATAAATAAAAATCAGTCACCTTGTCAGTTGACCTGGTGCGCGAATTAAAAAAAACTCTGGATTGGCAGACATTTTGTGAATGCTGTTTTGGAGAGGCATTTAAAAAGACCCTGCTTTAACTTGCTGTACTTTTAATATAGAAGTGTCAATTTCATAAAATTTTATTGTCTATGTATTGGTCTTGGAATTTATTACTGATATTTAGATATAAATATTAGTGCCACTTATCAATGCCTACATATTATGCACTGATACACCCCCCATGTAACTAGCCTATCTGCATGTTTATAAAACTACAGTATTGTGCTAGCTAGTACTATTGTCAGGCACCTGTTGTTTAAAGAGAATGGATCATATCTACTCACCTCCTGCTCCAAGTCCCACTAACACAGATCCTAGGTACAACGACCATACCATTGGTTTCAGGAAAGATAAGATAAACAAGCTAAAAAATAATGAGTAATTTCTCATGGTTTGTCTATTTCATTGTACCACAAGTTTAACATGCCTGTGACATCAATAAACCCTTCATAATTTGGATAATTTTCCCCAGATAATAATCTCTTGTAAAAAAAAATCTTAGGATACTTTTTCAAAAGTACCATAGATCCAGACATTATTTTGAAATGTGAAACCACAAGCATGAATGTGTCTTCAACACTGACAGTAAATTCAAGAAGTAGGGCCTGAATGAAATAATGATCGAGCCCATGTCGATTTAAATATTGATCTATAATAATTGATGCTGTGAAATTTAACCAAGGGAAGAATTTTATCTTTCCGGTAGCTGATATAGGTGGTGATATAGATACTAAGGGAATATGTTTCGAGTGATTGATGTTCAATCAGGGGTGATAGCTGTAGTACATAGTTTTATTAGTAGTAGAAGTAGTAGTAGTAGTTGTAGTAGTAGTAGTAGTAGTAGTAGTAGTAGTAGTAGTAGTAGTAGTAGTAGTAGTAGTAATAGTAGTAGTAGTAGTATAGTAGCAGTAGTAGCAGTAGTAGTAGTAGTAATAGTGGTAGTAGTAGTAGTAGTAGTAGTTGCCTTGTAGTAGTAGTAGTAGTAGTAGTAGTAGTAGTAGTAGTAATAGTAGTAGTAACATTAGCAGCAGTAAAATTAAAAGACTTACGTGTACATTAGACCTGAGACGATCATGCCAATTTTTGGCCCGGTCAAACTAATCACTGATGGGGCTATCCAATTAGCTGCAGCTAACACTGAATATATGATAGCCAAGCTGAAATCAAATACATCATTTTCATAAACAAATCATATAAAAAATCATATATATAATCAAAGACTAATTCTTGGAATAACTAGACTTAAATAGTATAAAAATCTAATCTAGTACAAGTAAAGGCCAGTAAACTAATATATCATACATTAAATCATACACAGTACTAGACAACATGCAATTGAACATGCATTATTATTCTATACTTGTAAACTAAGTTTGGCTTATAATGACTAAAACATTTTTTGGTGTCAACATCTCTCAGTCTCTCAGGGATGATTCAAAACATATGTCTCCCATTGCTAGAGCTTGACCCATTCATACCTGTAGCAACCCCAAAAGGCCTGACTAGTTTGATGATATCACTCTTTCAAAAGTATCTTTTTTTTAATTCAGAACTCGACAATCAATTCCCTACCAGATATTTTACAAATGCATACTTTATTCTTAAGTTTCTTTAACAAGTATCATAGATCTTGGCAACACTTGACAATGAGAATTCTAGGCATGAATGGGTTGAAATGATTGCAACTAATGTACCAAGATAACCTCCACGTGATATCAATATAGCAGTATAGCTAATTGGTTATGAAATATCAATTATGGTACATTATGGTATAATTGTGCTCACAGTGAGTGACTCACAAAAGCATGACAGATACATATTACTAGGGTGAAGGTACTAAAAGCAAAATCATAAGACCTAGTTAAAAAGGTTAGATATCATGTGTTAAGAGGATCTTGATAGGTGGAAGTGGTTCTTAAATCTCATGTTTCTATTGACATGATCAACATTTCAAACAATAGAAATACTTTGGCTTAACCCTTATGCTGCTGGTGGCTGAGTTGGCCAAAACAAAGTAATGCAGAAAATCCTGAAAAATCACTGAAACCCTGGCAAATGGGTACTCATATGAGAGTACTCAGTGAGAGCTATCCAATGAGTACCAACATGACAGGGTTTAGATGTTTTCAAAGAACTTTGCGTTCTTGTGCATTGGACGAAAGTAGTCTTAGCATTGGAAGGGTTAACACACCCACTTGCAGAACTGCATTGTGATCTCATTGAAACATACATCTGTCAGCAGCTACACATCAGCTGAGATAAGTAGGCCAGCTAAGGCCACTACTCACAGGTTTGTACCAGTACTCTATACAATGCCAAATACCAATATTAAATGTATCATATTTTGTAAAACCTCTTATATACAGGAGAGCTACTAAACATTTATAAAATGGCTTGGATGTCTCTGTATGTAGGCATGTACGCTATTTTTATCAAAATATTTAAAGCTGGCAGTGCTAAATGAAATGAAGATAGGATGCAGAGAGTATCATTAATAATACTGTTCAGATATTGTATCGGTAAGAAAATATTGTTGGCAATATTGTGTTGTATCGCAAAAGTTTTAAAGTTGCTTATCCCTACCACAATACAGAACTGTGTACATAGTCAGGTGATAAGGTCTAAGAATATACATGAGATATCAAAAGCTTACAATTGTTATTTTGAAGCAGTGACTTAGCCAGGATTTAGAAACTGAGTGCCTAAAATTGGCAATTGTTAAATTTTTGAGCATCCAAATTTTTAAGGGTGACCACAATATAGTCGGATTCAACCATAAACATGTACAAATTTATCAAAATAATTAAGGCATAATATCCGTATACAATGTCATAGTAATTATATTGAGATTAGATAATTCAATTATATGCTTGAGATTAACATTTTAAGAAATTCCTCACAGAGATTTATGGGTGTCCTGATCGAGGGGTGCTTTTCAAGGGTTTGGGTGTCCAAAAAGACACCCAGACGCCAGCTGGCTAAGAACATGTTTTCAAGGCTATTTAAAAGATTACTGACCTTGTATATCCACTGCCTGTGAAACCTTCATGTGATGCCCCAACAATGACACTTTGCTGAAAATAGATTATCACATGAGATAATACTTGCAATAGATTTATTGATTTTTCAGACAATTCAATGGTCATTTTGTGTTGAATTAGGCCTGGAAGTATCTCAAGACCCATCAGTTTCTGTGTTATATCTGATGTCCATACCCGGTTATCTATATGTTTGCTATTAACTATACAGCATGAACACCGACACACCTTCCTATACCTAGCAATAAAAAAAATCTTTCCATTATAGCAACTAAATTTCTAACACAATGGCTCAACTAATAACTCAGAAGTCTACCTGGATGTAAAGAGATGAATGAAATTTACATGGAATCTGAAAGTTGAAAAATGCACTCTTATTTCATTTTCGACAAAAATTCTGAGAAAAAGGGTTATGACAGAATATGATGTCCTTTCCTCTCCACATTTGTGAACTTGGAAGGGTCCCGGTCCATAATTCTGGATAGGAGCTCTGTTTAAAAAAAACTATATGCATGTTTCTTCAGTTTTTACCCTAAAAATCTTACACCCTGCAGGGAGGATACGTTTGTGATGCTTCATACTTTTCTAATCAGACCTTTCAGCCAATATATACTTGGAATAGGATGAATTGTCAAAATATAAGCATGGTAGATTTTAAACTGAGCCAGAAAAAAATATCCGTATAAGCCACCTTAAAAAATTTCCCGACCTGCAGTATGTGAGTGATTAAGAAATTGAATGGGTCACTTGTTAAGCTTTCGCGTCATTCTCATTTCGCTTCATTCTTCATTTGAAAGGTGACACAATTCCTATTGACGACAAACCTGTTATTATGTTTATGTTTCATTCAAATGCAGTCAGTTATGAAAGTAGAAAGAGCAAAGCTAGAAAATTTTCGGAAATTTTCAATGTACAAGAAGGGTTTACTGAGGAGGTTAAGAGTCCGTCCTCACTGGCAATATTTGTGTGGAACGACTTTTTGTATGTGTGTGGAACACTAGTAAATAGTCCACCACTCAGTGGTGTACAACTATCGCATTGTCAGCGTAGGTTTCAAAACATGCAACCAGCCGAAAACTTAAAGCTCTGTTTAAACTGTTAAAAACAAGTGATCATCATTTAGCAATATTTCTTTTGATTGATCTAGGTCTTATTGCTCTTGCAATAAAGGCTAATATAGTAGTGTCATCACCTATTTAAACTGATTATCGAACTACAGCCACCAAAGATTTCTGTGCTCCTGGACCCCTTTGGACTGCAATCTAGAACTAACATATTTGGACACCCCTGTCGCAGACAAAATAGCGGGAGCAAGTTCATGTGGCTGGTAGCTATATTCTTAGATGAATAAAATAATTGATATAAGCAGCGAGGGACCAATTACTATATTGCCCTATAGTGAAGACCTGGCTATCTCAGGGGTCTCAAATCTGGCCTCAGTGTGAAGTCACTAGGAGACAAAGACCAAAGAGGAGAAAGAGAAAGCTGCGCCACAACATGCAAAGAACACAACTGTTGGGCAATTTGCCACAGCCTTATGGCAAGCCGAAGTGCCCTAAAGTAAGCATTTATGGAATTCCATAAATGATTTATGGAATTCTATAAATGTGAGCATTTATGGAATTCCATAAATCATTTATGGAATTCCATATATAAATGGTACTAATGGAATTAAATAAATGATTTATGGAATTCCATAAATCATTTATGGAATTCCATAAATGTGCATAATTATGGAATTCGAAAAATCATTTATGGAATTCTATAAATGTCATGCAATTATAGAATTCCATAAATGACTTAATTCCATAGATCATTTAAGGAATTCCATAAATGATTTATGGAATTCCATAAATACATTTATCAATTATGGAATTCCATAAATCATTTATGGAATTCCATGAATGATTTATGGAATCCCATAAATCATTCATGGAATTCCATTAATGCCCACTTTAGGGCACTTCGGCTTGCAATACAGCCTGGTGATTTGGGTTGACCTGCTAGTTTCAAATCCATTTGTTTTTATTCATCTAAGCTGTAGACTATTACAACTAAAATTAAATGAGCAATCTATTGCAAAACTTAATTCATTAGAGCACAAAATCAAACAATTCCCATTTCATTCTAAAATTAGAATTCTACCCAGAGTCAAAGTGGTTGGCACTCACCTCTACCATTGCACATGTTTGAAAGGCACAGAACATGAACATAAAAGCAATGCCCAGCACAATAACATTGTACAGCTTCCAGTCTACCGCCATCTTGTTCAAGAGTGCCGGTCACATGATCAGTATTTCCGAACATGTACGGTTATTACCTACACAGCTGCTACAAGATACTTCTCTATATTAACCCATTAATGCCTAGGAGTTACTTTTGATATGGTCGTCTGGACCTTTGATACTTTTGACAATAGCATCATGGGAATTAAATATGATTTTATAACATATTTGAGGAGAATTGTTGGTACTGTTCTTATAACTTATTAAAATCTACTTCAAATCTTTTCTCAATTATGCTTTAGTCTTAAAGATTTCATCAACATTGTCAGACTACTTTTGGCGGCTTTGAGTATTAATGGGTTAATAGGGCTATGTTTCCGCCACGTCGGTTGTCGATAGTCACATGCTCTGGTTCCCCTCAAAGTCGTTTTCGCGAGCAGTTTCTCGCCTGGTTTTCACCTTGACGTTGCCGAGTGACGTAGTCTGGTTCAAAATCGACAACCGACGATTGACAGCGGTTGACTGTGGTTCGCCCTATGTACGATGGGAGATAGACATTTATTTTTTTATTCACTGAATAATTCAGTCCTCAGTAGGCCTTAACATATATAAACAATTACGGTAATGATAATGAAGTGTACTAGGGTAACTATAGAAAACACGTAAAACTTGAATTACAAAGGGGACACATGGCGTCCAATCACAGGCGAGAACTAGGTATGCGACAACCACAGTCGTTTTGGCGAGCTGTTTGTGGGTAGTGGCGTAGCTTGTGACGTCGAGAACCACAAACTCTCTCGCGGAAACACGCCCTAGGTGTCACTTATGAATAGGAAATACATGTATAATTTGTATTGCACTGGTTTACTGTCCAAGTACCCTCATAAGAATTTCATATTATTAGTTACGCACTAGCTGTTGGAAAGTGCGGTACGGCCTGATATCCACCTGAAGTCATCCATATCCCACGGGGCGGAGCCGAGTGGGATATGGATGAATGAGGGTGGATAGCAGGCCGTACCGCACTTTTCAACAGGGCGTAACGAATTTATCACCTGCTCTTTTATGGTAAGAAAAAAGAACAATTACATCTCATACGATACGGCTGGCAGATAAAAAATTAATTTAAAAAAAATCAAATTTCTTTTTTAATTTATTTTTATCTATTTATGTATTTTAAGATTTTTATTTGTTCTACGATGGACCAAGTGTGAAAGAGAAAATATTTGAATATATTTTTTCACCACCGTATTTTGGGGGAGAAAATATATTTAAATACATTTTCACCACCGTATTTTCGGGGGAGAAAATATATTTAAATATATTTTCACCACCGTATTTTGTTGGGAGAAAATATATTTAAATATATTTTCACCACCGTATTTTTGTGGGAGAAAATATATTTAAATATATCTTCACCACCGTATTTTGTTGGGAGAAAATATATTTAAATATATTTTCACCACCGTATTTTGTTGGGAGAAAATATATTTAAATATATTTTCACCACCGTATTTTTGTGGGAGAAAATATATTTAAATATATCTTCACCACCGTATTTTGTTGGAAGAAAATATATTTGAATATATTTTCACCCCCGTATTTTGGGGGGAGAAAATATATTTAAATATATTTTCTCCACCGTATTTTGGGGGGAGAAAATATATTTAAATATATTTTCACCATCGTATTTCGGGAGAGAAAATATATTTAAATATATTTTTTCCCGACCACTATAGAAAAAGGGAAAATATATTGCAAGCAACGGCTGGTTGCCTGGCTCATTTTCCTAATGGTATGGGGAGTTATCGTTATATCTTTATAGCGAAATGACACTGGGAACCGAGATAAGTGAAACAAGTTATAACATGTTGACAATTTATCCGATACAAAGTAACCATTGCGGGAAAGGTCTTCTGATGATGAATACATTGTGGCCTCACAGGAGGGTAGTATAGGATTTTTTGAGAAACGCAGCTCCTGATTTATTTATTTCATATTTTTTTAATTTTATTTTTTATTAATATTCTTTTTTTTTGATAAAACCTGGTGGCCTCAAGCCTGTCAGAGTGGTGATATCAAATTAAATTTGTCCTCAGAGTGGTGGTATTGAATTCTGCCGTGTGGTATTGAATTCTGCCGTGTGGTATTGAATCTGCAATGGGTGAACGGCTCCAGATCTAACACCTATTGACCAATCAGCATCAAGAATCATAGCAGAGCAGGTGATAAATCTATATATCAGTCATTTCTGGTTATGATATAGCCCACATGTACCATTTTATGTGTTTCATTGAATGTTATGTGGTGTTATGATGTGTATTGCATAGGTGCCAAGTTTAGAAAGGAACCCTTTATGTTTCCAACAGCCAGGTATTTATTCCTTATTATATGAATTACACAATTATAAAATAAAACCCGTTTAAAACAATAATACAGATTATAAAGATTCATAGTTATGATCAAAATAATGATAATCTTTATTTAAAGAGGGTAACCCAGTCCAATGGTAAGGATCTTCCCTGAGGCCCTCTGGGGTGTTTACAAGTAGCCCGAGGGTCCCGGGGTTAGTACAGTAGTACATTGCTTTTAGGTATCGAGACTTGATGGAAGGTAGAGATCGTGCACATCTGATTGCTTTAGTTAACCCTTACGCTGATGGGGGCTAAAATTTGACTAATAAAATGATGCAAAAAACTTAATAAATGACTGAAACCATGGCACATGAGTATTCATATGAGAGTACTCAGTGAGAGCTTTCCAATGAATACCAACAAGACAGGGTTGAAATAGTTTTCAAAAATCATTGCGTTCTTGTGCTTTGGACGAAAGTAGTCTCAGCATTGGAGGGGTTAAGCCATTCCAAACTTTGGGCCCTGAGTATGAAATGCATTTTTGGCCAATTGATTTATTACATTTAGGAAGGGCTAATAGTGAGGAGGTTGCATTTCGAGTACCATAGCTGTGGTTTTCTTGTTAGTCAGGCAGATTTGAGACATATTTTGGTCAAATCGTGCACTTTGTATTAAAAGCGTGAAATGTTCCCATTAGCCTCAACATTTCTTACAGCACGTGGTTTACGTAGTAAATGCTGATTTTCAGGTCCTGTCAGAATTCAAGGTACCTGTGACATGACCTTGCAGCTAGAGGGGGTTCATATCTGTCATATTCTAAAAAACTGGCTTCGAAGACTGTATCGTTATTCACTTTCAGCAAAAAAATAAGATGAAGATGTTGGTCAAAATGGTCTAGGCTGAATGAATCTGCATGGTTAAAGCAGACAGCCATGTCGTTTGGGACCAATTTAACACAGAAGGCCCAAAGGGGCCCACCCTTTGTTCTCTTGACCGAGAGAAGTGTTAACGACCAAATTTCACTTGACTATTACAGATAGCATTCTTCGTGTTGATATGGCGACACCAACAGCAGTGCCCATGAAGCCTAATGGCCAATCATTATTTTATGTAGCAAGTCTGTCTAGTGCCGAACCTATGACATTGGAGACGTTCCGTCTGTGGTCTGGGCCGGCACTTAAAGTGTACTTGAGCCTACCTAAGAAGTCAGTGGAAGGCTCATTTGATGAGCTTGCTGCTAGGTATGACAAGTTATGAGTCAATGGGCTCATTTTCAATTTTCTCACTGCTTCTGTTTTTGTTATTTACACTGGAATCACTTATACAATTTGTTTTTTGTTTGTATGTTGATATTCCCCCTTGAATATATTTGTCACGTTGACAAATATCTAATTTTTTGATAACATGTTGGAATTATGGAGTGTATCCATTTCAAATAAAACATTAACTTTTCTCATTTCTTATTTTGTTGTATATTAATTTGGGAATTATTACTCATGTGGGTAAGGTCAGCTATGGGCTATATAGGGCTGTCATTGCCATCCATTTTTTTCGATTTGATCATTGACATTTTATTTTTTCGATTCCAATTATTTCAATTCTATTTTGCAGAACTGCACTAATAGAATATTTTCACATGTTTCACACTAATTTTGTGGCTAGGATCCTAAGATTCTTACAATACAAAGACAATGAAGGTTTTCTCAACACTTTTTGAGTGAATGTGAGTTTCTCTTCAAAATTGGTGTTGGCTAAAAATGGTGTAAAAGGCTGAAAAAATGTGTTTCAATTAATTGACATAACAATTGACCTAAAATTGTTTTCGATTAATAGGAAAAATTATTGCGATCAATCGATACTTGTCATATCAATGACGGTCCTATATATATATTATTTATGGTACATATTCCATTAAATTGAAGCTCAGTGAAGTTAGCTACTTATTCCTTTTTCACTATTCAGTTACTTATTCGTTTTCACTTCCTTATTCGCAGTTACTTCTTTATTCAAAAACAGGTCTCAAAGGATTGATATTTTTAATGATGACACACAGAAACTCACTATTCAGTCAGTAGACTGTCCCAGAAAGGAAATGTATGTCAAATCTATGAAGAGAACTATCACTAAAAGCAAAATATCATCAATGTTTTGATTTATGCCCCAGGGGCAAATACGGTAAAAATAGCATAAATACCTCAAAATTACTCACATTTATAAATGAATTGCCACGTTTGACTAGAAAAATATGTTCAACCATACTAATGCCAATAAAAATCAATTTTAACCAGAGTGGCGCAGGCGTTAGTTTGAGCCCCGGGGTGGGGTTACCTACTATGATGTGGACCCCTCAAACTGCCAAAATAGCATAAAAACCTCAAAATTACCCACATTTATACAGTGAATTGCCACTATTGACTAGGAAATTATGTTCAACCATACTAATGCCAATAAAACTTAATTTTAACCAGAGTGTTGCAGGCGTTAGTTTTAGCCCTGGGGTGGGGTTACCTACTATGATGTGGACCCCTCAAACTGCCAAAATAGCATAAAAACCTCAAAATTACCCACATTTATACAATGAATTGCCACTATTGACTAGGAAATTATGTTCAACCATACTAATGCCAATAAAAATCAATTTTAACCAGAGTGACACAGGCGTTAGTTTGAGCCCCAGGGTAGGGTTACCTACTATGATGTGGACCCCGCAAACTGCCAAAATAGCATAAAACCTCAAAATTACCCACATTTATACAATGAATTGCCACTATTGACTAGGAAATTATGTTCAACCATACTCATGTCAATAAAATTCAATTTCAAGTAGAGTGGCGCAGGCGTTAGTTTTAGCCCCGGGGTGGGGTTGCCTACTATGATGTGGACCCCTCAAACTGCCAAAATAGCATAAAACCTCAAAATTACCTACATTTATACAATGAATTGCCACTATTGACTAGGAAATTATGTTCAACAATACTAATGCCAATAAAAATCAATTTTAACCAGAGTGGCGCAAGCGTTAGTTTGAGCCCCGGGATGGGGTTACCTACTATGATGTGGACCCCTAAAACTGCCAAAAAAGCATGAAAAACTCAAAATTACCCACATTTATACAATGAATTGCCACTATTGACTAGGAAATTATGTTCAACCATACTAATGCCAATCTTAACCAGAGTGGCGCAGGCGTTAGTTTGAGCCCCGGGGTGGGGTTACCTACTATGATGTGGACCCCTCAAACTGCCAAAATAGCATAAAAACCTCAAAATAACCCACATTTATACAATGAATTGCCACTATTGACTAGGAATTTATGTTCAACCATACTCATGTCAATAAAATTCAATTTTAAGTAGAGTGGCGCAGGCGTTAATTTGAGCCCCGGGGTGGGGTTACCTACTATGATGTGGACCCCTCAAACTGCCAAAATAGCATAAAAACCTCAAAATTACCCACATCTATACAATGAATTGCCACTATTGACTAGGAAATTATGTTCAACCATACTAATGCCAATAAAAATCAATTTTAACCAGAGTGACACAGGCGTTAGTTTGAGCCCCGGGGAGGGGTTACCTACTATGATGTGGACCCCTAAAACTGCCAAAAAAGCATGAAAAACTCAAAATTACCCACATTTATACAATGAATTGCCACTATTGACTAGGAAATTATGTTCAACAATACTAATGCCAATAAAAATCAATTTTAACCAGAGTGACGCAAGCGTTAGTTTGAGCCCCGGGGAGGGGTTACCTACTATTATGTGGACCCCTCAAACTGCCAAAATAGCATAAAAACCTCAAAAATAACCCACATTTATACAGTGAATTGCCACTATTGACCAATAAATTATGTTCAACCATACTCATGTCAATAAAATTCAATTTCAAGTAGAGTGGCGCAGGCGTTAGTTTGAACCCCGGGGTGGGGTTACCTACTATGATGTAGACCCCTCAAACTGCCAAAATAGCATAAAAACCTCAAAATTACCCACATTTATACAATGAATTGCCACTATTGACTAGGTAATTTTGTTCAACCATACTAATGCCAATAAAAATCACTTTTAACCAGAGTGGCGCAGGCGTTAGTTTGAGCCCCGGGGTGGGGTTACCTACTATAGATAATGTGGACCCCTCAAACTGCCAAAATAGCATAAAAAACTCAAAATTACCCACATTTATATGATGAATTGCCACTATTGACCCATAAATTATGTTCAACCATACTCATGTCAATAAAATTCAATTTGAAGTAGAGTGGCGCAGGCGTTAGTTTGAGCCCCGGGGTGGGGTTACCTACTCTGATGTGGACCCCTCAAACTGCCAAAATAGCATAAAAACCTCAAAATTACCCACATTTATACAATGAATTGCCACTATTGACTAGGAAATTATGTTCAACAATACTAATGCCAATAAAACTCAATTTTAACCAGAGTGGCGCAGGCATTAGTTTTATTCCCGGGGTGGGGTTACCTACTATGATGTGGACCCCTCAAACTGCCAAAATAGCATAAAAACCTCAAAATCACCCACATTTATACAGTGAATGCCACTATTGACTAGGAAATTATGTTCAACCATACTAATGCCAATAAAAATCAATTTTAACTAGAGTGGCGCAGGCGTTAGTTTGGCCCCGGGGTGGGGGTATGTACTATGACATAGATCCCTTAAAAGGCCAAACTAGGTTGTAGTACTTGACTATGTTCATGGTTGCGCATCATCTATACTTGAAATAGAAATTTGTTACATCTTATGCAGGTTGCTATTTGATACTATCATTATTGAGAATATATTAGAGAATCAGAATAATCATCTGATGCCAAAGTGGCCATTCTTATATCTTTCAATATTTTTAATGACATTTGAGTGTGTCTCAGACACAACTTTTAGAAATCTGGATGTCTGAAGAATTACTCTGAGACGACTATGTTGTGCATCCCTACCCTAAACTGAGCTGCTGGTTGTTGACAGGAGATGGTATGAAGGTCCCAAGATGTTGCAATTATGAAATTATTGACTTTGTGATGACCCAACTCATATTTATATATCAACATTTTCTTATTTTCTTTTCAGGAAAACAAGGACCATCAGAATTCAATATAGATGCATGGGTCTTTTCATATTGTATACCTGTTGAATTTATTAGGGTATCAATTGAAAGGTCAGGTGCATTCTACATCTATCAACCTTGGAAAATAACAAGCAAAAGACAGGCAAAAATGTGATTCACAATCAGATTTTCAATTAATGTATAATATTTAACATGTAACAGAGCTCGACATTAAGGGCTGCCCCAGACAGGTAAAAAAAACTGAAAATGGCTGGAGGGCAGGTAAAATACAGATTGTGCCTGCCCTACGTGGCAGGCATGATTTTGTCATGTAACTTCATGTTAGTATTGGTATCAGTTTTGATGAGAAGTTGTTCATTGTCCGGAAGACCTGTGGCTTATTATGTATTTGATTTCAGCTCTGGATGTCATATGGATGTCATATCTTTTTCCTACTGTTTTGTTAATTTCACCTTTCAAGTAATGTAACCTATTAAGCGTAGGATGGTAAATACATCAAACCATGTATCACAGTCTGTTAACCTAAACTACCTTGTAATCTTCCTAAGATAGGTTATAGTACTTGACTATGTACATGGTTGCGCATCATCTATACTTGAAATAGAAATGTGTTACATCTTATGCAGGTTGCTATTTGATACTATTATTATTGAGAATTGATTAGAGAATCAGAATAATCATCTGATGCCAAAGTGGCCATTCTTATATCTTTCAATATTTTTAACGACTTTTGAGTGTGTCTCTGACACAACTTTTAGAAATCTGGATGTCTAAAGAATTACTCTGAAACGACTATGTTGTGCATCCCTACCCTAAACTGAGCTGCTGATTGTTCACATGAGATGGTATGAAGGTCTCAAAATGTTGCAATTATAAAATTATTGGCTTTGTGACCCAACTCATGTTTATATATCAACATATTCTTATTTTCTTTTCAGGAAAACAAGGACCATCAGAATTCAATATAGATGCATGGGTCTTTTCATATTGTATACCTGTTGAATTTATTAGGATATCAATTGAAAGGTCAGGTGCATTCTACATCCATCAACCTTGGAAAATAACAAGCAAAAGACAGGCAAAAATGTGATTCACAATCCGATTTTTCAATTAATTTAAAATACCTAACATGAAACAGGGCTCGACATTAAGGGCTGCCCCAGGCAGGTAAAAAAAATTGAAAATGGCAGGAGGGCAGGTAAAATTCAGATTGTGCCTGCCCTACATGGCAGGTATAATGAATTATGTGATAAGACTGAACTCTCTTTCTCTCTCTCTCTCATGCACAGTGGTAATAGTCATGGTTGGTGGTAACAATAAACCAATTAGAGCCTTGCTTCTGTCACTCACCTGAGTCAAGTGGCACCCCTCCCCCCCTCCCTGGCAGATTACATAACGGGGTCATAAAAAGCATGAATGGTTTCATTAAGCAGGGCACTATTCATACAGTGGACTTAAAGACTGACAAGAGAAGACTCCTGTCACTCTGTGAAATACCAGCATGCAGCACACATCATCATGAAAAACTCACACTATCTATGGATTTAAGCAGCTGATGTACATTGACAAGAACCCTCAACACACACCTCAGACCAGTGACTGTTCATGGGACAAGGCATAACATCTTTAAAAACATCTTAACTCATTGCTGACAAGGTAAACTCTGCATGATTGATTGCTTTTATATGTAACATAGATCTTTATTGGATCAAAACAGAGAGAGAGAGAGAGAGAGTGGGGGGGGGGGCAATTATCACATTATATCCTTGAGAATTGAGCATGTAAAAGGATAATATTGCAGGGATTTAGAATTGTGTGTTGTACACATTGAAAGGAAATAACATTATAAGGTATTTTTTCAATGAAAGATACAGTTGAAAAGATTTTGTTAGATTATGAACCTATGTAATTGAGATCGATATTGGAGGCATTCCTCTCATGTAAATTAAATACAATTTCCCTAAAATAATTTGTGTTTTTTGTTTGGGGAAGTTTTTCAGAGGACTACTTTTAGACACTAGCCACAGTTGCTAATCAACCTCACCCTTTCCTATAAGTAGGACAAAATTATCTAATCTGGAACATCTAAAGTCATAGGTTTGTGTTTGATAGTGTAACTGTTGATATTTGATTAGAATCAGAATAATTATCTAATGCCAAAATGACATTTGAGTGTGGCTCTGATACAGGTGAAAGAAATCTGGATGTCTGTTGAAATATTCTGAAATGACTATGGGCTCAATCAGGTTGAAGTTATCATCTAAGACAAAACATAAATTTTGAACATATAAATTTTGTATCTTATATATATATATCGAAGTCTGAAATGTCTGGACATTTGTTCAGATTTACTCTACCCCCATTTATGAATAGGTCAATTTGCTAGTTCAACACCTTTCTGACAGCAACATTTCACAAAATATTAAAACCTGGTAAAACCATCGTTAGTGAGTGATCTTATGATATTCACTTTTTTGGACAGGCATTTTTGAAATCCTGGCTAAGACCCTGGATGTAACACAATTTTGTTCTCTGAGAAATGTTTTATGTACTGAATCCTTCCCCCTCTACACTTGTGACAAAAGTTTCCTGTCCACAACAGTGTGTAAGTTCCATCTGAAACACTGAATAAATTCCTCTAGTATTTAAAGCGGGTGGTCAAATTTGCAAATATATGAATAAATAGAGACTTCGGGATTTTGATACCATATTAAAACTACTACTCGTCGTACTCGATAATGGACATATACTTTTTTTTCAAAATACTGTGCACAATGTCTCATTCTAAATATGGAAACTATCAGTTAATATTAAACTTAAAGTTAAGGTAACAAACTAGTCCATTTGAAGAATATCAAAGACATACATAGGCTTTAACTAGACAATTGATCAAATATGTGATTCTGTAAATGTTAGTTGTGCCATTTCCTAGATAAAAATGTGTTGACTGCTCAGAAAATCAGCTTGCCCATAGGGGCAAGTGCAAACTAAAATGAGCTTCTACAGTACCAGCCCTTTTTTTTCAAAAATTCACTTGCCGTGGCAAGCGGGCAAGTACTCATGTCGTTGCCTAACTAGGACAAAGCTAAACATAAGGAAATCAGATAAAGCTCTTTATCAATAAGTAACTCACAGATGATTTTGAGTAAGATATGTTGAAATTTTTCAAAACCTGCCAAAGTTTCAAAGTAGAGAATAAAAGCTGGGTACATAGTCTTGACCAGAGATGGGCCACATTTGGACACACAATCCCTCAGAAATCACCCATCAGGACACTCAAAAGCTGGGTACATAGTCTTGACCAGAGATAGGCCACATTTGGACATACAATCCCTCAGAAATCACCCATCAGGACACTCAATAATTGTTCTGGATTGGAATTTTAGAAAATGTAATTCAATAAGTTTCTTCAAACATCCTCATTTGGTTATTTCATCTTATAGATATAACATTGTTTAACCTTATTAGTTCCAGCCTTTTGTGAAAGAGTAGGTTTTAAAGAATTTATTGCTGTGGCGGATGGGAAGTTGTGACAGAGATTTCAGATACCTTCACAAATAGAAATCTATCTTCACATAAAGATGAAAAATGAAGTTAGGAATATGGTCAATGTAGTCCAGATCCTAAAATCTCTCTTGTGCATATTTCAAAATTTAATCATCTGCATCAATTTGGAAATATCTAGTCAGTGTTGCAGACAGAACATATACACTGCTGCAGAGAGGAAACTTTTGTCACAAGTGGAGAATGTATTACATGAAACATTTCTGAGACACCAAATTTGTTACATCATTCAAAGATTGAATATAATGATATGGAAGACTTATATGAGACCAGGGACTTAGCCAGGATTAAAATGTGGGTGTTCTAAATTGGCAATGGTGAATTTATGGGTATCCAATTTTTCAAGTCAGACAGTGATATGCTCATATTACATCAATATGTATTTACTCAACATTATATCCATATACATTATGTGCATGATATTGACATTTTTAGAAATTCCTCACAAAATTCTTTATGTGTCCTAAAGGGTGATTTTTGAGAGGTTGGGTGTCCAAATGACACCCAGACGTCCTGCTGGGGGGGGGGGGGGGTGACTTTATAGAAGTCTGTACTTCTTGGCGATAGTTAACCAAAGTCACCCTTTCCTATAAGTATTTTTTTCCAAATCAGCATCAGGAATACAAATAGCTAAAACTTAAAAAAAGTGTGTGTGTCTGTGTGTGTGTTGCGAACTTCCTTACACTGGTATAAGTATAATCCATTGAATTTGAGTCTACCGTACAAAGTGACCTGTGATGTGTGTATGATACTTTTGAAGAAAACTACAGAACTAATCATAAGATTAACACATTTGAAAGATCGTTTGAGGTGCTGTGGTTAATAGTCTATGACAGCAACCATACATTTTTAAACTAGGAAATAAATGCTGTACTATTATTTGTTTAACCCCTTCAATGCTAAGGCTACTGTCATACAAAGCACAATGACGCAAAGATTTTTGAAAAACATCGAAACCCAGTCATGCTGGTACTCATTGAATATCTCTCACTGAGTACTCTCAGATGAGTACCAATGTTCCAGGGTTTCAGTAATAATTCAGGGTTCAGTATCATTTTGTATTGGCCAAATTAGCCATCAGCAGCATAAAGGTTAAGATGTAGGTAATCTCCAATAATTTAATGTCTCAAATATTCCCCTTCCTCAATTATCTAACGAGTAATTTTCTATTATTTATGTTTACTATTTGTTCATTTCATGACAATAAGATATACCTGATAGTTTGATTTACTATCTAAACTGGTTCCCAATATAGAAATCATTTATGATTGTTGTAATCCTACTATAATAAGCTTTTCAAGTAAAAAATCCTTGTCCTTTCATTAAACTTAATGTATTTCACCCCCCCCCCCCCCCCCCCCCCCCCCGAGTAGATTATGCATTATTGCATTTAGTTGCTCCTGTACAGGAATAGATTCTGACAGGCCATTTGATTAAGTGTACACAGTATTCTATTGTTGCTGCTTGCCACCTGGATCAAATTTTGACTGGTTATAATGCCCTCAGTTCCTGTTTAAATACAGGTCTATTGAGATGCATACAAATATATATTCTTAATGGTCATATAAAGGCTATGAAACTTGAATGTCTGTTTTGCTTTCCTTATTGTCTGGTTGACATATAGCTACGCAGGCAGGTCTTTTCCGTCATCTGCACTAGTACTGGCTATTAAGAGAGTACTTGTAATGCATATCTGGTACACCTATTTGTCTACATACTCACCTATCTCACATGCACACGCATATATACATACATATATGTATATATTAATATATATATATATATATATATATATATATATATATATATATATATATATATATATATATATATATATATATATATATATATATATATATATATATAAATGGGCTTGATCAAGCTGTCACAGTCTTCAGAGTTCTCAGGAATTTTTCTAATTATGCCAAACCTACCTAGCCCATCAAACTAAACATCATTATAAAGACCTCCACTTTCATATATTAAATAGAAGTTTCCAAATACAATTTTTTTGGTCAAGTGATTAGAGGACCTCTAAAAACCTAGTTTTAACCTAAATTTGTGTTGATTACTAGTATGTCATTTAAAGGAAAGTGTGATGTTAGTGAATTAGGTAGCTAAAATGAGTGTCAATATTGCATTTTGATAAAATGTGGACACCATAAACTCAAACATCCCTAACAATTTTATTTGTGAACACTAACAAACAAAAAAAGGATATTCTGAAACTAAAAATAACCAACTTTCTAGCAATATAAGGCATGATGCCTTCAGAAAGGAAAAACAATTGGGCTAAGTCATGAAGTTTCTATTGAGTTTTGAGCAATTTAAATCTATTCAGAATATGAAAAAAACATGTTTTTTCTGTGACAGAGTCACAAGCATCCAAATTTTCAACTTCAAGAATAAAACACCTTTTAAAGTTTCCAATTTTTTTTTTACTCAAGTGATTAGAGGAGGACCTCTAAAAACCTAGTTTAAACCTAAATTTGTGCTGATTACTAGTATGTCAATTAAAGGAAAGTATGGTGTTAGTGAATTAGAATTGAGTGTCAATATTGCATTTTGATCAAATGTGGACACCATCAACTATATGCATATTTCGTTTGATGTCAGAATTGACATCCACTCTTTGTTTTTATCTCTTACTTCATAATACAAATGTCATTTCAGATGAGATGATGGTACGCTCCTTGAGGAGAAAAGGCAATTGGTTGAATTCAACTGAACTCGAGTCGATAGGATTAATTTTGCAAAGGTTTACCAGTAATCAAATTGAAAAGGAAAATTGGAGAACAGATACAGGGACTGTCTGGGCTATGTTAGCTGAAAAGATACGCAGAAATACCAAAGCAAATCGGAAATTGTTTCACACCTGATGGAATAAAGATAGACACCATATAAAGTCTAATCAAAAAGAGCAGCAAAAGGGAAACCCAAATGATGGAAAGTTGATGGGGAGTGCACACCAAAAGTTACCAACAATAACTAGACCTTTAAGTGTTAAAGGGGCAATAAACTTGCAAGACAAAAGAATGGTCAAAGGTAATGATATGTTGCTAATGTTAAGCAATTCGGCAGTGATAACCACATCAGATAAGTTGATGTTAGAGATGGCGGAAATAGTGTCAATGACAGTGCAGAGGACGATGGTGATGCAAGTGTGCGATCTTGCAGTGATGACCAAGTTGGGACCACTGACTTCAGATATAGTTGGAATAGTGCCAATAATAGTGAGGAGGGCAATGATGATAGTGATGATGGTGCGATTGGGCCATATGGCAGTGATGACCAGGTCAAGAAAACTAGAGTTAGATAATGTGGTAATAGTGAGGAGGAGGAGGACGATGATGAAGATGAGAGTGTGCCACATTACTGCGATGACCATGTTGGAATAAGGGATGTTAGAGATGGTGGGAATAGTGCCAAATACAGAGATGATGATGATGAGAGTGTGCAGCATAGCTGCAAAGAGATTGAAGACGTTACACTTGTTGGAAATGATGGAAAGAGTGTCAACTATACAGTGACAAGTCAAAACAAGAAAGAAACGATAGTGACACATTCTCCTTGCTTTCTTGTCTGGAAACAGACAATGAGGTAGATAAAGCAAACCTCACTAATACACAAGTTCAAGATAGAAATACCTCTACAAAGTTAACTACAAAGGATATGAAGGCAAAAAATAAACTAACTACAGAAGAATCTTCAGAGCAACCGACATCTGATGACTCTTGTTCAAAAAGGTTCACTTTGTAAATACCCTGTCACCAGTGGCGAAAATTTTACAGTAAGAATTCAAATAAGTTAAAAGCTGGATATACTGACACAATAAGACAAAAATGTAAATTGGCTAGGCAAACATGCAGTCTGAGTTTTACATATAATAGGATACCGAAGACCAACAGCAGGAAAAAGAACAGTCCGATTTGGCATGGAAAGGCAAAATGTATTCGAAATGAATGTTCTGCACAATTCACATTTAAGGTAAATTCAGTAGGAGAAATAATCCGGATAGAAAGCAGATGAAAGGGTCAGGTCTGCCATTATCATTCTGATACAAAGAGAACACAACTTAGGGGAAGAAGAAGAAAAGAATATTTAAAAGAAACTAAAATCAAGGGTCCATCCTCCATGTATTTTGAAAATATAGCCCGCCAAAAAGAAGAAACATGGAATGAAGGAAATAAAGATGATGTACCAAGCTTGCTTCAGGGGCTCGGCTGCAATGCGTCCAACGTGTCATTTTGACACGCAAAACACTATTTTTTGACAGTTTGGACACCCAAAAGTTTATATCAGAATTTGCTGAAGATGACTTTTCTTAGAAGATAGAAGATGTAGAAGCTGTAGTGTCACTTTTATAAGACACACAAAGCAGTATCTGGCCTAAAAAAGCAAAATCTGTAAAGGTATAGGGTCTATCTTATTAGTAGTATGTATTTTGTACCACAGTTTGGACACGCAAAAGTCTATGAAACCTCTATTTGGACACCCTGTTTCCAAATATCGGCTAAGACCTTGGATTGGGTGCCTTAAAAAAAATACCTTGGGAAGAAAGGCGGAGACAGGACTATGCTGAGGATCATATCCAGGACCTTATTATAACTGACGAGGTCCTACATGATTTCGATGTAGAAAGTACAGTGGCACCTGGATATATACAGCACCTGGGTGTAAGACCACTAGAAATTATTTTATTCACAGACAAACAAATTCAGTTATTTATAGGAAAGTATCGAAATGGAACTTGCTGGCTTTATGTGGATGCAACAGGGAGCATCATTCACCCAACACGCAGTGAGCAAAAACGTCTACTTTATTACACAGCTGTTATCAAAAACCCAGTGACAGGTCAGCCTCCACTACCAGTTTGTGAAATGATAACAGAAAGTCATACCACTGCGTCAATTACAAATTTCTTTCTACGCTTCAAAACAGCCACAGCACAGTTTCAAAGGAACCCAAGACCCCAGAAAGTTGAGGTGGACTTTTCCTGGGCATTAATACAAGGAGTCCTTCTCAGCTTTAATCAACATGACATCAAAGCATACTTGGATTACTGCTTCAAGGTGCACGTGCTTGCTGAAGGAAAACTGGAGAAGAACCATTTCACAATTATTCATCTTTGCTGCGCGCATTTTATGAAGCAAATGAGCAATTATATATTTTCCCACACAAAGGACAGGTCCCTTGCGAAATTTGCTCTGATGGTATTTGGAAGGTTACAAGTATCAAGATCCCTTTCACAGGCATTACAGTTATATCGCAGCATATCAACAGTTTTCTTGTCACCACAAACGACTGCAGACATGAAACTCCACCTAGGAAATCTAAAAAAGTCAATTATCACCTCTGACAGTAATCATTTTCAGGGTGGAACAAGTTTATCATCAGCTGAAAATGGAGCCAGTGAGAATAGCCATCTGCACACTATGTCAATCAAATTAGCATCACCTTTCTCAGCAGAGTTTAATGCAATTCAAAGGGAAGTAGAACAATCCATCAAAGTCTTAAGTATCCACAAAGAACATGAAGAGAATGAGTATTTTTCACAAGGTGTTTTTGAATGTTTTGCCAACTACATTCACCTGTTTCCCCTATGGAGTGGGGTGATGTTGCACCTCACACCAGAGTCCATTACAAGAGACTCTAATGCATCAGTTGAGTGTTGGATGAGATTACTGAAACAAGACATACTACAAAAACAACAGAGGATGAAAGCTGCTCGATTTGTGAGGATAATGTATGGCAGCTTACCTGGCCGCATAAGGGCCTACCATATGTTATTCGCTGCTCAAAAGAGAAAAAAAGCTGATCTTAATCAAGATACTGACCTTGGAGAGGAGGAATGGATGAAAACAAGGAAATCCAATAAAAAGCGAACTTACTTCGACAGGCCAACATCCATTCCTAGCCCCAAGAAGAAACACAAGGAGTCAGCAAAGGAAAGTCCAAGACAAGAAAGAGAGGAAACCCCGAGAGGACTGACTAATTTGGGGAATACTTGTTAGATGAATTCAACCTTACAAGCCATCAAACCATACCTGACTATTGAAAGTAAGTTTATATACACACATTTACTGTCAAGCTTTACATTAAAATGGAAAAGTCACAATGCATGTCCACCAACCCTTAAGGTAGCGAATAATTGGTTCAAATATTTTATAGTATACAGTTTTAATACCTCCATGAAAAAATATTCTTGTGGACAACATAGATCTACACAAACATCCCCGCCTAACATATAAAATTCATAGATATGCCATTGCCTGGTGTGTGAAATTACTGTTCTCAATAATCTAACCTATAATCTTATAATGCCTGTTCTGGTCGACCAGCTGGTTTCATCTCCACTTGTTTTTATTTATCTAAGCTACATGTATAATAAATGAAAACCTTGTAGGCATTTAAGAGTTCCCAAAACAATGAAAAACAGGCTAGATCAGCAGTGTTTTTATATGAAAGAGCTCGCAGCTGCCTGTGGACTTTGATGGCATTGTCACCTTACTTATTTCAAAACCAGTGAGTGATCCTCTGCTGAAATGAGTGGCCACTATGTAGATTGGCTAGACGCCATCTTGGAATAACGAGCAGACGACAGCGGCGACAACTTTTGGTCAATTACAGAGATTATAGATGGGTTTGCTGTACTGTGTCCTGTATATTGTCCATTTTGTGAATAGTTTGTGATTTGTTAGGTGTCAGTTGTAGTATGGCATGCCAAAATGATATTTATTCAATTCACAAAATATCATGCAACTTTCAAAATATCGTTCAACTTTTTAAAATATATCATGCAACTCTCAAAATAACATGCAACTCAGGAAGGGTGTATATTTTTTGGGAACATGTATAATGAACTCAGAAAAGTTATGGGTGTTGTGACCAGGTCATGCACTTGTAGTGGGGAAGGTCGCTGGTAAAGGGGAAAACCTACTGGTGTGATAGTCATTTTGTGTTAACCACTATGCTGCTGCTGACTAATTTGGCCAATACAAACTAATTCAAAAAAACTGAAAAATGACTAAAATCCTAGCACATGGGTACTCATCTGAGAGTACTCTGTGAGAGCTATCCAATAAATACCAACATCACAGGATCTAGATGGTTTTCAAAAATCTTTTCATCCTTGTGATTTGGACCTCAGCATTAGAAGGGTTAACCTGACTGGACCTCCCACCTTTAAATATAAAGAGGCCTATTTAGTTGACCAGGTTGAGTTGACATTCGGCCCTCCAAACCTTTATGAATGCAAATTGCCATGGCCAAGTGGGTAGGCACTTGAGTTGGAGTGGTCATTTACATATCTAGCTCTGTGATCAGCTTGACCGTAACCTATTAATTCCAGACAACAACCCTTCAAGTAATTATCAGTGAATAATCCTGTGACAACAGACACAGTCAGTCTAAGCTAAGGGAATCATTAAATGCTAATTATGACAACTTGCGTACACAGGGGCTTTTTAAAATAGTAGATGTAGAAGATAAGGGTTCTTTTCTCACATTACTCTCAGAGTTTGCTATATATATATATATATATATATATATATATATATATATATATATATATATATATATATATATATATATATATATATATATACATAGCAAACTCTTAGAGTATATATATATATATATATATATATATATATATATATATATATATATATATATATATATATATATATATATATATATATATATATATATATATGTATATATATATATATATATATATATATATATATATATCTTTATGTATATATGTATGTTAATTGTATGTATAATTGTATGTATGTATTTATATATATATATATATATATATATATATATATATATATATATATATATATATATATATATATATATATATATATATATATATATGTATACATACATACAAGATGTTGGTATTCATTGGATAGCTCTCACAGAATACTCTCAGATGAGTACCCATGTGCTAGGATTTTAGTAATTTTTCAGGTTTTTTGAATTAGTTTGTATTGGCCAAATTAGTCAGCAGCAGCATAGTGGTTAACACAAAATGACTATCACACCAGTAGGTTTTCCCCTTTACCAGCAACCTTCCCCACTACAAGTGCATGACCTGGTCACAACACCCATAACTTTTCTGAGTTCATTATACATGTTCCCAAAAAATATACACCCTTCCTGAATTGCATGTTATTTTGAGAGTTGCATGATATATTTTAAAAAGTTGAACGATATTTTGAAAGTTGCATGATATTTTGTGAGTTGAATAAATATCATTTTGGCATGCCATAGTTGTAGGAGCGGGGAGAGGATATTTGGGGCGTTTAAGACGGTTTTAGGTGCGAAGAGGATTAGCGTGGGTAGCGTTTTTGGCGGGAAACGAAATTTGGTAGAGAGTTTTGGGAAAAGTTTATTGTTTGATGGAATTTTGAGTGTTTGTGTGAGAGAAATGAGTAGGAGAAATAGTGGAGATGGTGGTAGGGGGGAGAAGAGTTTTTGGTAGATGTTTGATGTAAACAATGAATTAGTGGGGATAGTTGGGGCCTTGACAGAGAAAAATGAAAAAGATTAAGATAAATTTTACGTGTTGGGCTTGTGTCGAAGGAGAGAGGTGGGAGCGAGAAGCTTCAAACTAGGGAGGGGGGGGGGGGGGGGGAAAGGCAATGGATGGGGGGAGAAAGGAGAGAGAGAACAGGAGATATGAGAATGGACTGAGAAGAGAGAGGGAGAGACGTGGGAAAAAAGAGTACAAAGGTTGGAAGAGATTAGGAAAGGGGGCAAAAGAGGGTGAAAGACCAAGCGGATAGAACTGAAGAATTTCCAGGGAAGAAGGGGAGAGTAGAAGTAGAGAAGGGGGAGAATGATAAGGACCAAAGGGGAGGCAGGAGAGAAAGAAAGAGAAGCAACGGAGGAGGATGGAGAAGGGGGTAAAGAGGCAGAAGATGGAGATAAAAGTGACGGAAGCATGGGCGGAAAGAGAGAGGTTAGGATGATAGAAGGAAAGAGGATGGTTAAAATTAATTTTTATTGGCATTAGTATCGTTAAACATATATTCCTAGTCAATAGTGGCTATTCATTGTATAAATGTGGGTAATTTTGAGGTTTTTATGCTATTTTGGCAGTTTGAGGGGTCCACATCATAGTAGGTAACCCCACCCCGGGGCTCAAACTAACGCCTGCGCCACTCTGGTTAAAATTGATTTTTATTGGCATTAGTATGGTTGAACATAATTTCCTAGTCAATAGTGGCAATTCATTGTATAAATGTGGGTAATGTTGAGGTTTTTATGCTATTTTGGCAGTTTGCGGGGTCCACATCAAAGTAGGTAACCCCACCCCGGGGCTCAAACTAACGCCTGCGCCACTCTGGTTAAAATTGATTTTTATTGACATTAGTATGGTTGAACATATTTCTCTAGTCAAACGTGGCAATTCATTTTATAAATGTGAGTAATTTTGAGGTATTTATGCTATTTTTACCGTATTTGCCCCTGGGGCATAAATCAAAACATTGATGATATTTTGCTTTTAGTGATAAATCTCTTCATAGATTTGACATACATTTCCTTTCTGGGACAGTCTACTGACTGAATAGCGAGTTTCTGTGTGTCATCATTAAAAATATCAATCCTTTGAGACCTGTTTTTGAATAAAGAAGTAACTGCGAATAAGGAAGAGAAAACGAATAAGTAACTGAATAGTGAAAAAGGAATAAGTAGCTAACTTCACTGAGCTGAGTATAATCATGTGTTTGCCAGGGAATGATAATCATCTCCACAGGGAATTACTATCTTCCCAGGCCGATATCTGCCGTCCTTATCAATACCCCTTGGAGATTAATTGTGTCTGGCGGCCGGTCGCAAAAGAAATGTTGAGTTGACTGCCTCCTCCTCCTAAATCCATCTGTCCCAAGGTTGTTTTTTTAAGGAAATCTATCCGGGGCATGACTGCCTGTCTAAAAAGTGGTGGTGTGAACAGGCAGGAATCAGCTCGCGGATTTGACCGGTGCCAAACATCCACTTTTTGAATGCCTAAATATTACCTCTATAGTGAAGTTAGAGAAGGAGATTGTCAATTTAACTTTGCATTGGCCCCACTCTTGTGCCATGAGTTCTGTGTTGTCACCGACTTGTACTGAGTAAAGGAGACTCACAGGGTACCTCCCCCCCCCCCCCCCCAATGTTAAATTGCCTACCTTTGTTGTTTGAATGCCTAAATAACATACTGTGCAGTTACCTATCTAATTGAATTAGAGAAGGAGACTCAATTTAACGATGCCTTACCCCCATTCTTATGCAATGAGTTGTCACCGACCTATTCTAGTAAGGGAAAGGAGACTCACATTACTTAGCTTTACAGTATTCCCCTTTTTGCCTGCTAATTATAGCATTTTTTTCTTGAGCATTTGACATAGTCACCTACCTATCCTAACATAGGGAAGGAGACTGAGGCGAATGAGTCCCGCATACAGGCCCATCAGGACTTTGAACGCGCCTCAAAACCCAAACCTCCCCTTCATATGTGGTCTCCTCCCCGTTCTCAGAGACTTGTGGACACTTACACAGTCATCCTGAGACCAAAGTCTAACCCCCATGGCCCTATTAAGACCTACCCCCTGGATTCTTATGGCGTATAATCCACCCTTCCCCCTCCGACACATGCAGTCTGACGAAGCACCCTCTACTAGTGCCAGCGCCCCCAAGGCACCAGACCACTCCGTGCTCTCAGCCCCTCCCTGGCATGCTTCCCAGTCTGCTGCACCGAGGCACACTCCTTCGCAGCCTACATCGTATGCCGACGCTGCACACGAATCCCCCACGGCTTGGCCAAGACGACCCCCTTATCATCTGAAACAGAGCCGTCAGTGTAGATAAAATCATAGTCTCGAAAGACATCCTTCACCTCATTATGTAAACTAATATATTTTGAAGGATCCGTTTGATCCTTCTTGGCATACGAAAGAGTGAGGTTGATCATAGCAGTTGGATATGTCCATGGAGGAGTTTCAGGAAATTCAAACTTTGCAATGATGTCAGGATCAAAATCCAATTCTTACAATGAAGAAGCCTCAAACCCTAGTTTTGAATAGGATCCAGCAAAGATATATAAGATTTACATGCTGCTCCATAAATAAAACATCCATAGTCTAGCTTTGAACGAATAAGGGCTCTATACTGTTGTAAAAGAACTATACGATCCCCACCCCAGTCGGTACTGGAAACAACATGCAACAAATTCAAAGCTTTGACACATTTTTTCTTCAGGCCCTTGATATGAGGGACAAATGTCAATTTTGAATCAAGTAAAATGCCAAGGAACTTTGTTTCCTTTTTGACAGGAATGGGGTTATCATAAAGCACCAAGTAGGGATCCGGATGAAGACCCTTCCTTCGACAAAAATGGACACAGACAGTCTTTGATTAGGAGAATTTAAAACCATTATTATCAGCCCAATCTTCTATTCTATTTAGATGAAGTTGGAGCTACCTTTCTATAGCGTGCATATGTTTAGATCAATATGAGACACCAAAGTCATCAACAAACAAAGACTTGTAAACACCATTTCTAATATAACCGTTGATGCTGTTGATTTTGGCAATAAAAAGGGTGACAGATAAAATGCTCCCCTGGGGAACTCCCATTTCTTGGTCATAAAAGTCAGAGAGGGATGTCCCTACTCTGACGCGAAATTTCCTTTCTGATAAAAAGTTTTGGATAAAAAGGTCCATATCATGTAAATTTTTCATAATTCCATATTTCCAAGTGGTGTCATACGCCTTTTCAAGGTCGAAAAAGATAGACACCACATGTTCCCTATTTAAAAATCCCTCTCTTACAAAAGTCTTGAATCGCACAAGATGATCCATTGTGCTTCGTGTTTTTCGTAAGCCACTTTGAGCTTCCGTAATGAGTGAAGAAGATTCAAGATACCAAACAAGATGATCATTGATCATACATTCCATGGTTTTACATACACAACTGGTCAAAGCTATTGGGTGGTAATTATTTGGATCTTTGGAGTCTTTTCCTGGCTTGGCAATGGGTATGATGGTGGCTTCTCTCCAGGAAGGGGGAAACTCTCCAGTTTCCCAAATATTATTAAAAACCTTTAAAAGGCACTGGAGAGAAGCTTCAGGAAGATGCTTCAAAATCTGATAATGTATTTGGTCAGGGCCAGGAGCTGTGTCATGGGCTTTGCCAAGCGCAGTCCTAAGCTCATCTATTGAAAAGGGTTGATTATATGATTCAGTATTGTCAGATTGGAATATAAGGGGGTGTCTCTCTTGTCTATTTTTGATACGTTGGAATTTAGGAGAATAATGTGCAGAGGATGAATTGAATGATATGGCCTCCCCAATGGTATCGGCAATATCCTTTGGTTGCGTTATTTTTTGGTCATTCTTTTCAAAATGTTTTACGGATGGACCGCCCCCCTTGCCCTTAATTTTACGGACCATGTCCAAGCATTTCTTCATAGACGTCCTTGTATTTAGTTTGGACACATATTCGTGCCAACTATTCTTTTTGTTGGCACGAATGACCTGTCTTGCTTTAGCTCTTTTTATACGATATTTTTGTATTTAAATTTGTATTTGTTGGAGATCTTTTAAAAACTCTAAGAGATCTCTTTCGTTCTAATATAGCTTCCTTACACTCATCCGAAAACCATGGCTTCTGTGGCTTCTTGGGGTTGGGATTTGATTTTGGAATTGTTTCGTTGGCAATTTCACAAAGCTTGTCAATAAATGTTTCCAGCTGGAGACCTCCATCAAGATCATCTTGTGGAAAGGCCTCCAAACACAGGTCTTTAAAAAGATTCCAATCAGCTTTGTGAAACTGCCACTTTGGTGGTCTGTCGTCTGGAGGATGATAATGACTTTTTAAGATGATAGGAAAATAGTCACTGCCATGAAGATCTTCCTCCTACCTCCATGTGAAATCCATGAAAAGTGAAGGAGAGCACATAGTGAGATCTATTGATGTAAGAGAACCAGTTGCTGGATGCAGATAAGTCGGGGTGTCATCATTAAAAAGGCAGATATTACTTTAAGTCATGAATCTCTCCATGACCTTACCCTTGGCGTCATTTTTATTCCCTCCCCACAAGTAATTGTGAGAATTAAAATCCCTAACAATCACAAATGGCTTAAGTAATTCGGTTTCTATGTGTGCAAGGTCACGGAGATGAAGTGTAGTGCTAGGAGGGATATATAGATTACAGAAGGTAATTGTAGTGTGAAGAGTCACATTAAGGTCTTACGATACTCTATACCGGTGACACCTATTGGGTATTGGACAAACTAAAAAAATTTATTACAATTTACCTGACGTCACTGGAAATATTGATAAGAAATTGAATTTCATTGAAAATGTACCAATTCTGATTATACCTGCCTATTATAAATAGTATCCTATGAGTTTTTTGTTTTTGGCTACAGTGATTTCCATATTCATTGAATTTGTTGTTTTGACACATTTTCAGGAATAATGTGTGATAATCCATGTGTATAAAGTGGGGTTCCCTTTCTTAAAAATATCTTATATAAGTATTGGCATTAACAGTAACTATTGAGTAACTCTTTTCTAACATTTTCATGAAAATCTGTCCCAAAAATGTCCTATTTCACAAACTTTGACCATCTGTGGTTCGAAAACTAACCTGATGACCTATCATTTTCTTTGTGTCTTCTAATTAAGAGCATTGTGTAGATAGTGTAGACAAAAATTGGTGAAAATTAAACTAGGCAATTCTGACTTATATCAATTTTGGGTTAAAAACTCGTTTCTCGAATTTCTTGATTTTGCCCAATAATTCCTTTGTAACAGCAAAAAAATAATTTCAACATGGCAAAACAGTAGTTCAGGCAGTGTCAGTATTCTGAAGGGATAAATCTAGCAAAGAAAGACACCAATTTTGGAGAAAGTGATGTTTGTGACATAAATTGCATTATTTTTTCAAAAATCTGTGAAAAAAAACGAAGCTGATGACCCCATGATTTTAAGTTGTTTTGAGGATCACTGTGCTATGTTCTTTCCTTATGCAAAATTTCAGGAAAATTAAACTGAGATTTCTAAAAGTGTCGTAAGACCTTAACAGCAATTGTTTGCAAAGGTGAGTTCACATCTACAAGACTGAGGTATATTGCTTTTGACAAATAAAGAGACACCACCATGTGCCCTATCCATATCATCTATTGTCCCAGATTTGTGATATGCGACATAGCCTTTTAAAGTCATTTGATCATCTCTGAGATTTGTTTCTTGGAGACAAATGACAGGAGCATTATATTTTTGAGATATTAGTTCAAGTTCCTGCCGATTTGCTGCAAGTCCTCGACAGTTCCACTGAATAATAAGGCCACTAGCCATGGTGAGAAAAAGGAGAAAAGAAAGAGACATGTGGGTTAAAATCAATAAAAGTGTCATTTTGATGGTATGAGCTGTACTCTCGCCTTTGGTTGGTGTGGCTTTGGTACATCCTCACAGTCCATTGTTTCAAATGACCTCTCTCTACGGATTTGAGAGAGAGGATCAGTTGAACCTTTGGATGGTTTGGAGCCTAAGGAGTTTATCCTAGGCTCCCCCGGTCATCAATTTCCATATGCATCTGGATCTCCTGTCCTGAGACCACCGCATAACCTCCCCCGGGACGGAATCGTTGGACCTCATGGAAATGTACTTCCAAAGAGAGGACATCCATGTAGAAAAAGCCAATGACTATGATCATAGGGTGTGCCCAACCTATGGGATCCCCCCAGGGTTGCCGCTGACAACATATCTGACGCCTGTTACCATGAATTGGCCGAGCGTGTCTCTAATCCTAGATGTGTTGCCATTGGTGAAGTTGGGCTAGATTTTCACCATGCCCAAAGCACCTGGCAGCGTACCATTCCCCCCCCCCCCCCCCCCCCCTGAGCAATGATTGATCAGTGTAATGCCAACGCTCGACAACATTTGTAAGCCTCGAATGTTCTACCAGGAACTGGGTCTGGGAGCCAGCTTGCACTGGAGCCTGGTACCAGCAAGTAGCAGAACTTCATTCGAATGTTCAGCCAAGGGGGTTCTGCCAAGAACTGACTCTGGGAACAGCTTGAACTGGACCCTAGAGCCAGCCAGTATTGGAACCCCATATATCACCTCCCACGCCACTGACAGATAATCCAGCCGAAACAGAAGTCTGGGACCCAATGCCAATGGTCCCGGTATGCGTTCAAGTACTGGATTCCCTCTGGCCTTTAACTGCCCCTGCCAGCATGGCACGCGAATCGGAAATCAGCTTGTACTGAACGTCAGACTCGCGACATCCTGGTTACCCCCTTTTTCGGATCCTTGAATCGATTTCTGGCCCCACTCGATTCCCTATGTAAATTACCTAGGCCCAGTTCCCCTACAACCCCACTACCCTCCCCAAAAAATGTAACCTGGAGGGATGTAGTGCTTGGAGCCCTGTTTGGTGCTCCCATCAGGTGGTGGCTTCGGATACTAACATATCCCAGGGGATACTATTGTATCCCAGGCTGGATTCTGACAGGAAGCCACCACCTGTATATAAATAGCTGTCAGCACAGGTGACAGCCTTCTTCTTCTACCCCATGAACTAGTACACGATACTTGGAAGATCTGTGGACATCTAACTAGGTGAGTGGCTGCCACATTATGTGGCATTATTTAATATAATGTAAGGCTCTTGTGGTGCAGTGGACTAACTTAGGCCATCTGCAAGGGGTCCACCGGCACTACAATATTAAGTGCATTATACGTCCAGCATGGTCTAAGCATCAATTCATCATGCACATTGAAAAAAAGACCATTAATACAATTTATTACCTGTTTCCTTCGGCTTGATCATAACACATGTACCACGCTCAGAGCCATATCACGTGGTATTTTACTCTCAAAAATGGCAGATCCAAGAGGGAAGGGGAAATAGCTCAGTGGTAACGCGTTGGGCTGGCGACTCGAACGTCGCGGATTCAATTCGGGCCCGAGCCACACTTCTTTCTGTCCTTAGGCAAGGCAGTTTACTTCTCGTTGCCCAGTGCTTCGGATGGCACTTAAAGCTGTAGGTCCCGTCTCTCTTGATGTCTATGTCTGGAGGGACATAAAAGAACGAACTATGCTCGAAAAGTTGACTGACATAGGATCCGCTCTTCTTCAGCCCAACTCCCTTGGAGGCAGGAGGGTATAAATAGCCTCCGCCCGATGTCGGTCCATTGTAATTAATATGTCTTCCTAGTTCATTGAATCGTTGTTCTGATTCATGTTGAATTATAATTGTAATTGATATATGTAAGAGGCCCTAAGAAACAGGGCGGGAGTAATCACCAAACGAACGAACGAACGATGGCGGACGGAACCGGTGGTGGTTTCCCCTGGGTAGTTTGGTTTCCTCCAGCACTCACAACCATCTTAGTAACAATATGGTAGAAAAAGTGACAATAGAATGAAATTCCAATAACTTTTACCTGATTTATGCCTCTTTTTTGATTTCAGTGAAGGAGATGATTCCTGTTTGAAGCTTACACCATACAGTGAATTTAGTTTTCCCTTTTATCAACCTCTATGTTTTTCGATACAATATCATATCCTAGACAAATAATTAGGGCTCCTGTTAAAAAATCATAAACATAACCCACTTCCCTTATATGACAGGTTCAAAAACAATGTTTGTGCAAACAAAAAGATTCTTAACCAATGGTGTCAATTCAAAGAAAAATAAACTATGGATAGATCACAACAATGGGCTCAAATTCAAGCAGAGCGCACTTCTTAATAGATTTAGTAGCTGTGGCCAAACACAATGATATTAGTTTGTGTTGATCAGGTACACCTGTTACTTAATTTTGAACCCTGTGTAAAGTAAAAGGAAAAAAGAAAGGTATGGGTTTTTACGTCACTTTCAAGAGCTTTGGTCATATTGCGACAAATAGAAAACCGGAAAGATAATAAATTCCCTTCTCATCACAAAGTTCCAAGGGGTCATTAAGTAGCAGAAAGACCATAGACAGCCCTCCACAACGCCGCACATTTATATAGCAACCAAGGCAACCTGCTCATGGGTATCCAGTGGAGCCAGTGTAACGTTCTCTGATTGATCTAACAACAATGTTTCAAAAAGACAGCACTTGTACAGGGGACCTGCATAAATGTTTGAAAACAATCAAGGCATTTTGAAATAATTACAATTTTATTTAACAAATAACTGTGAATATACAATGCATTCCAGTGCATCACAGAAAAATAGTAATGATATATATGTGTGCAGTGTCTCCTACTAATAATTTGCAGATTAGACATAAAGAGAATAAAGTAATAACATCCAACAATACTTGGAAAAATAGAAGAGTATTTGCAGAATGTACTTAAGTATTAAGTACATTTTTTCTTACATCAAAAATATTTCTTCATAATTACAATGGCACTTTCAAAAATAACAGATAACTGTTTCAATGGACTGATTTGTCAAGTAAATATACACATCTTTTAGGAACATTTCACCACATACTAATCTTATTCATATTCCAAAGATACAAAAATATGATTTTAAGACCAGTATCAAGATGTCATATCAATATCAGGGCACATACATAGTTATGTGGATTTTCTACTGTGAAAGGAATCAATTCTTCATCCCCACAATAATCTTCTTATGTAATGATTAGTTCAGTTTTTGTAATTTTTGGCTATCACAAGTGGAGTTCATATTCAAAATATTACTTTCTAGTTATGTCCTACACGAGTCAGGCTGATTGAGCATTACAGTTATATTTACCCCCTTGAAACTCCTTGGTCCTCATTGAATTCACATCTTTAAAGTAGGTGAGTGGACAAAATTGTTTGAAAGCTTGCTGGGATGCAAATCCATTCATTCAAAAATGACTTAGTTGTAAATGCAACATTTTAACAACTTTCCAAGATGAACCAAAATCACCCTGAAGGTTGATAAAAGACCATGTGCTAGTATATAACAGATTCTTTACACAAATCTGCAAATATTTACTTTCGCAATGACAAGAGTGCGGTTAAAGTAAACAGACTAGAGTTTGCATTTATTCTGCTATAAATCACCAACTCAACTGCTGTGCTTAATCAACAGCAGTAGATATAAAACCACTGCTTTAATACCTCCCTCATATACGTTCTATTACAGAAAGGGAACATTTCAACCCATTTTCCAAGAGAACAGTAGAGGGACTGTATATCATCAGAAAAAAAGCCTCACAGATTGATAAAATCATAGTACAAAGATGATATCTTGCAAATAACTATTATTTTGTAGAGTATTTGTACAGCTTCAGGCATAAAATAAACTTCTTGAACTTTTAGGCAATAAAGGAATTCTTTACCCTGAATTTATCTCTATCAAAAAACCACTATGTCTATTGTGCAGATTGTGATCCCACTTAATTGGAACAATCTTTCTTGAAGACATCTGCTAGTTTTTCTAGAAAGTTAACCCTTGTGCTGGTGGTGGCTAATTTTGCCAATACAAAATGATGCAAAAACATGAAAAATGATGGAAACCCTGGCACATGGGTTCTCATATGAAAGTACTCAGCAAGAGCTTTCCAATGAATACCAATATGACAGGGTTTAAATGGTCTTCAGAAATGTTTGCGCCAATGTGCATTGGACAAAAGTAGCCTTAGCATTGGAAGGGTTAACCTTTAACTTCTCTTATCATCTTGGCACAACAGGTATGGATACAGAGGGGTTTCTAGGGTTCATGAGGCCCTAACAATTAACCAAATGTGGTGAAAAAACAATCGTCTCTAAAACAAACCCTCCCCTCTATAAAAAAATATCCTTCATTTTAGATCCTCTTTGTTATATATAATAAACTCTAGACTGGAAAGGGAATTTTTAGCCAAAATATAAGAAAATGATAATTCATAATATAAATGTTAGGTATTTCCAGGGAAGGGGGCCCCAACCCTTTCCTCTGTACCAGTACCTGGGCAATGAGCAGGGATGGGTCAAGGAATGTGGATTTTTAAAAATGCATTGTTCCAACTTCCGCTTGTCATCCAACCAATCAGGCAGTCCTCATACAGCCTCATCGTCACTCTGCTGAAAAGATATACATTTTACAAGTTTTACTTCAGCTCATAAATTTTTTACTTCATATTTAAGAAGTGTGGATTTGTGTTAAAACATAAAAAAAGACATCTTATACATTTCTTATGTCATTGGAAATAGTTTTGATTATCATGAAATTTGCCTAAAAATCTATGGGCCCAGGAATAAGAATGTTCTTTGATATTCATATATAATTTTATTAGATTATATCAACTGGCACAGCCTTTGTATATATTTTTTGATATAAATCATTCAAGCGGCACTTGTACTAATGTTTTTGATATAACAGCCAAGATGCAAGGTACGTTTTTCCAAATGTCTAGATTTACTAGAGCACATATATTTAAGAAGAGTGGTTTCGTATTAAAACATCAATTATGAAAAAGGATTTATATTCTACATTTTATTTAAAGTTGAAATTCAATAAATGGTAGTACTTCTTGACCTTTGAAATTATACCTATATGAAACGCTGTACATTTTCTACACAGTGAAACTTTATTTCAGATATCTCAAAAAGTAGGTCTAATTTTACCCTTATCTTAACGGTATTGGGCTAGTTACCTGATGTCAGTCGATCATACTGTATCCCTGTTTGTATGACTTGAGGGCCTCCCACTCGACCAGGAAGAAGCAGATGGTCCCCACAGTGCCTGAGATCACCATGATCAGCAGCTGCCATTGTAACAACAGGTGAGAGCTGTAGAAAAACGCTCCCGCAGCTGCTGCAGACTGAAATGAAATAATGATAATAATAATAATAATAATAATAACAATAATAATAATAATAATAATAATAATGATAATAATAATAATAATAATAATAATAATAATAATAATAATAATAATAATTATAATAATAATGATGATAATTATAATAATAATAATAATAATAATAATAACAATTTATGTTCAAAAACATTCAAGTACTTCACCCTCTGTCTTGGGTTCTTGAGCGATCATTATTGACCTTTGATTTGTCAGAAGAAACTGGGGTGGCAAATTAATATGAAATCAACAAGTCTGCAGGTCTGTAAATCTCTTAATTATTCTTAAGAAAAAGTTTTGAAATGTGTTATTTTAGTGTAAAAGAAAGAATACATGTGCATATAAATATCTTTTTTTGCGAATAGCTCTTGCTACAGATTAAAACATAACGACAAAATAAGACAACTAAGTGAAATGAATTAATGTTTTATTCTAAACAAACATTTCTCCATTTTTAACTATAATGATTACTAAGAAGAAAAGCAAATACGATTCTTGCAGACCCATAACAGCCTTACTTTTCATGTAATATCTTTCTGACCAGAGTATTTCAAGAAAATATTATCAAATATGAGTATTAATTCAGTTCCAATATGAATTGAACCTCAAACTTACCTGGACAAATTTATAAAGTGCAAATGGCGGTGCACTGTCCTCTGGGAACATGAAGCCCAATATTGAATAAATCTAAAGAAATATACAGATATATTAGAGTGCATGCGTGACTAATTATGTAAGAGTAACTATGGCACAATATACAGTCAACACAATTTAATATCTATGAGTAACTCCACAACAAAAGCCAAATTAGTTGGTTTGAATTGATTATAGAAAATAGGGTGTTTTAGAAATTGACACATATCCAGGTATAAACATCTTATATAAACCTTGTGTTAACCATGATTGCTGCTAAGTGGATTTCCATTAAGACTCCATTTAAATTCTGAATACATCCTCTGAATATTTGAGCATTGCATATATGATTCACCCAACAGTTTTCCAGATCTTTCTCCATTATGTAGAACCACATCCTGTAGGCTGTAGTCCAATGATAACACAAGGTATATTTGTATGTACTTATTAAATATCATTGGTTAGGTTTAGATATTTTGTGATTTCGATAAACACCTGACAGATATGAAGATGAAATTTACCTGAGTATTGAAACTAGCATCACCGAAACCCAACATGAAAGCACAGACCAGAGCTACTGCCTTGCTGGAAAATAGAACACGAGAAATGAGATAGTGCCAACCTTTCAATGAAGATTCGAAACAGACCTTCATTACAAATAAGTACATCCATGCACTTGCGACAAGGTAAAAATCAAAAAAAAAATAATAGCTTATTCAATAGCTTATTCAAGACAACATCTATTCAATAGTTTGTGTACTCATATATTTTCAAGATATTCTTATATATATAATCTTATATATATCAAGAATTGGAGAACTTTCTGAAAATAAGTGAGTCAGATATGCTTATGTAACCTTTTCTAAGAATTATCTAGGATTATTTTTGTAGCAATTGAACTATCTGGAGAAATGCTGCTGGTGGCTAATTTTACCATTACAAAATGTTGCAAAAACCTAAAAAAATGACGAAACCCTGGCACATAGGTGCTCATCCGAGAGTACTCAACAAGAGCTATCTAATGAAAACCAACATGACAGGGTTAAATGGTTTTTAATACAAAATGATACAAAAACCTAAAAAATTACCGAAACAATGGCAGATGGGTACTCATCTGAGAGTTCTCAGCGAGAGCCATCCAATGAATACCAAAATGAAAGGGTTTAGATGGTTTTCAAAAATGTTTGCATTTTTGTGCTTTGGATGAAAGTAGCCTCAGCATTGTCAAGGGTTAATCAGTGTGATATTTTTACATACTTGGAGGGTGCTAGATATGTAGGGTTGAGTGTTTCTCCTATAGGTGCCCTATCCGGGAGGTTGAGGAAGATGAGATAGAAGCTGCCCATATGCATGATATAGCCTAGTAGTAGAATAGGGTCACGTCCATATACATTAGTTCGCTTCCCAAATAAACCAAATAACGCACCACCTGAAACACAGAAAATGACAAGCATCTTTCAGTGATAGCGTTCAACACTCATTATTGCCTTTCTGAGTTCTAATCAGCCATATAAAACATTTGCCTATCTCAATAACACTCACAGCAGCAAGAAACAGAATTAAGGTAAAATCATTCAGGCAAAAGTTTATGATATGCCAATTCAAAGCGAACATGATAAGAGATTTTTACATCAATGAGAATAAGTTTTAAAAAAATACAATACATTTTAACACCAAAGATATAAAATATCTTTAACACTTAGAAGTAGGTATTTGCTAGTCAATTTTATCTGAATATGTTTTGATCTTCATTCAAGAATATGACACTCAAAACTTTAGTTTTCCACTTTCAGATACCAGTTTCAAAATTCTGGCAATATGTCTAGGATTATAACAATTCAGTCCTACCTACAATTTCTCCAACTCCTATCATGATACCTGTTAAGCCAACCAGGCTTTTGGCAGAGTCCCCAAAATGTTGATTCTGACCAACACTAGTGCCATAAACTCCACTGAAAAATGTCAGCTCAAAACCTACAAGAGAAAGATTCTGCTGTGTTAACCATTCATCCCCCAGCCAAAATACCACAAATACTGTAAATCCTGTTAACACTTCCAATTTTGGGGCTACTTTCGTCCAAAGCACAAGGATTCTAAGATCTTTGAACACCATCTAAACCTTTTCATGTTGGTATTCATTGGATAGCTCTTGCCGAGTACTCTCAAATGAGTACCCAAATGCCAGAGTTTTGTATTTTTTAAAGGTTTTTTGCATCATTTTGTATAGGCCAAATTAGCCATCAGCAGCATTTAAGGGGTTAATTCATTGAAGTTTTTAATTTGAGGATATCAACCGATCAGAGTCATCAGACATAATCAGTAAAATAAGATTTGGAAATTTCTGAACAGCATCAGATTGACAAATTTATGACATTAACAAGGCTAATCGGATGTCAGCCCTGTGTGGGGGAGGCCATGACAAATAAACCGGATACATTCATTATGCTCTGATTACCGTATTACCCCGCATACACCCCACACTTTTATACAGTGCAGCACCTATGTCAAGGAGGGGGTGCGTGTTATCAACGGGTACAAGAACCAGAACTTTTTTACATCGATGCCACGGGTGCGGGTACGTGTGGGGCAGGGTTGGAAAACACCATTTAAGTACCCCCGGGAGGAAAGGATGGCATATTCATCCATATTTGGATTTTAATTACGTTATGATTAGGGAATAAAAGGGGCTCGGGAGGGTGAATTGAAATTGATACAGATACGCCCGGGGAGCAGATTTGGCACGAGCTGCGGAGCTGGTGTCTGCTCTCATCTCAAGTGATGTCAACAAACGGGCACCAATCAGTATCAATTACAATTTACCATCACAAACCCTTATCAAATTGTAATTGTGTCCTGTTTATTTGTCCTAGACTCGCTCCTCTCAGCTGAAAAACCAGGGCAGAAATGTAGCTCTCTGCACCTAATGGCCAGCCAACTCCCCCTGCGTATGATAAACGGGGTATCGTATTTTACATACGGGAAAGGGAGGGGGTGCGTATTATCTAGGGGGTGCGGGTGTACGCGGGGTAATACGGTAAGCAATTTACAGGGTAAATTGTCATTGATACTGACAAGTGCCTTGTTGTTGATTTCATTCATCAAGAGCCGATATGAGATCAGACAACTCAACCTCTCAATTTATCAGTATTAATTTCAATCTGTCCTCCCCTGCTAATTCAATCATTTTATCATCATTCAAGTAGATGTGCCTCAGCCAGTCCTCCCTGGGGTACCAGGTTACCATTATAGTGTCTATGTGGAACAGTTCACTGCTGTTTTTAACTTGCCGATCATATGTGATAGTGATCGGCAAAGTAAGATCTGGAAAATTCTCATGAGGAAGCCCATACACCAATGATATAGAATAGTTTTCTTACCTGTGTAGGCAAATGTACAGCTTAAGAGCAACATCTCTTTGGTCTTGAATAGCTGAAATGCTCTCACTGAAATATACAGAAAATAGGATGGTCTTGATGGCCTGCAAGTGCAACCAAAGTAACACTACTGAATCATGTGTTTCCTCTCTTTTTTACCGATTGATCTCTTTCTTTTTTAAGAAATTAAGCAATATCCAAATAAATCAGAGGTTAGGGATTATAAATATATAATTTATTTTCATTCTAAAGAATTGGTGAAGACAAAATTCAAAGTTTGAAGTGTGAATGTTGAATATACATATTAAATGAATATACATATCAAAGCAGTTAAGGGAAGTAGTTAAGAATTTACCAAAAGAATTTCCTTATCCGTATATTACTGGTGAAGCACTTTTTTCCATAATTCAGATACATTTTAGTGATGCAGGGCAGTGGCCTATTTTGACTTACCGAATTGCTGAGTAGGAGACTGGCTTTCACTAAAAAAAAGGCAGAGAAAACAGAAACTAATTATCAATGGGAATTAAAACACTGCCATTTTTACCTCATCTACAAAATTCCGAGATCCAAAAGTACCTGCATCTGATGAAGATATCCAAATTTGATAACCACAACATGTTCTTTTTTCATGACACTGCCCAACTATTGCAAAGTATTCGGGTGAAGATTTAAAGAGATACAGGATTTATTAGTAGGCAGATTGTTTTTTGATCAAGTACAATGTATAACATAAGCATGTTGAAAGAATTCTAATCAGCCATACCTTATAATGAAGGGGAACTGACATTGTATTAGGAAATCATGCCTTATTTCAAATAGTAAATACATGCTAAATGGTTTTAGAGTATATTGAGGTCTCCCATGAGAAATAGGACGCCCCAAAATTTTACAATTGCCTATTTTGGGCACCCAGTTTCACAATCCTGGCTAAGACCCTACAGGTACACATATATTTTCTAGAATTCCACCTACTCGACATTCTGGCTCCTGTTGAGACTGAGAAGTCCATCAGGCTGGTTGGGAAGCCTCATCCGTAGAAAGAATAGCACCACCACCCCCAGGCCACTCACGACGGAGAGTACGATAAAGAGACTTGTGCGCATGTCTGGTGTGACTGTCACAGCTCCATGGAAGGAGAGGTACACATAGAGATTGCCAAACAGTAAGCTGAAATTAGGAGAATAATGAATTCAAACATTAGAAAAGTAACAGTATGATATGATAATATAAATGCAATCCAAAAATATGCATACATCTTGAAACTTGCTGACTCAATTTTTTTAATTGCTAGGAAGGACAGGTACAAATAGAGATTGCCAAATAGTAATGACAAATAGTAAGCTGAAATTAACCAGATACTAAATTCAAATATTAGAAAAGTAACAGCACGATCAAGAATATAAATGCAATCTATTTTTTTAAAGTGCTTGGTGAAAAAGTGGTTGTACAACTCAGAATCCAAATGTGAAATATTGAACAAAGGGAGAGAAAATTTGACTAACTATTAACCCTTGTCACTAAAAAGATGAAAGAATGCATGTCTAAATATCTATAGTGAAACACTATGGGGTAAAGAATAGTTTGAGGGTGGAAAGGTCCTGGCTAACAGGGTGTCTAGGTGGCATTTGAAGACCCAAACCAGATGTTAAGACACCAAATAATTCTGGTCAGTATTTCCTAAAAAACAATGTTATTTCAACTTAAATGTTGAAAATTCCAACTTCAATCAAAATGCAACTTTCTGAATAAATGAATTCATGCCTATGATTGTTAATTAACTTTAGTATTGTCCATCTTATGACATATTGCATTTTGATTCTATAATTAATATGTAATCCTATCATTATTTCAGATATTGCAAGATCCTAATTCAGTCATTTTTCTATAATCAAGATGTTGAGTAGAATTAACCCAATAAAATACAATACAGCAATAGGGAATCCTTACCTGCATTGCAATAATGCCCAGAAAATGCCACTGTTGCGCGTAATAGTTTCCGAATCAGAGTTTGTGGTGAGGAAACTACCTTGTGCAGTCCAAAGTACTGAAAAGATAAAATACCATACTACAGGTGAACTGGCTTAATATGGATGTGTTTTATCCAGATTTTTGGATTTACCGTACAGATTTCAAGGGCCCGGTACCTCCCAATACATTTACATGCAAATTTCAGTGCTTATTATGGACAATTTAATCTGTACCTCGCCAAAACCAGACGATTTTCGAGACACGCTCTTTACCATTTAAGGTTTAAGAGCATGCTTTTATCCGGATTGCCGGTCATGAATTGAGTGCGCCCTATCACATGATACGACACGCCAAAGTCATTGCCACAGAAAGCAGAAATAATGTCCTCTCCCACAAAAAACGAGGAGGACAGACAATTAAATAGACAGGGGGATGTGGTGGGAGGGTCAGGGAAAGAGGGGAGATATGGGGATTGTAAATATATAGTCGATGGGTCACGATTCTGTCTTGCTTTTTGAAATGTACACGCCTTGCCGTGCATGCTTGCTAAATTCTTCTATTGCCTTTATGCATAATCCAGATTTTGCCTAATCAAGACAGAAATTTAGGGTCCACATCCATCTGGATTAAGCCAGTGCACCTGTGCTATAAGAAATTGTAAGTGACAAACGATGAATTTATTGGAGAAGGTGATATATATTGTCATTTGATCTAACAACTGATAAGCAAGTTCTTTCTGTAAAAATAGCATAAATTCTGTTTGCAAAATAAAAGTTATAGAAAGACTTTGAATCAGGGACTCAGCCAGGACCCATCCAGCCAGTCTTTTGTACAGGCAGTTTCCTGAGAAACTCCTTTTTGGACAGGCAAATGTTTCTATGAAGAATTTTCAATTTTTACTTTTTTGGACTAAAAACCATCTTTTCTTAACAAACCCTCTTGTAAGACATTACTGAAATATAAACTGCCCTTTTTGACACAATAAGCTATTAAATGTGGTTGGTATAAGGATTTGAAAATGCTGTTTTGGACAGGCATTTCAAAAGATCCTGCTTTAGATACTGTACTATGTACAGTGTATAGAAGTGTCAATTTCATAATATTGTACAGTCTATGTATTAGTCCTGGAATTTATTACTGATATTTAGACTTAAATATTAGTGCCACTTATTAGTACCTACATATTATGCAATTAGACAACCTCCATGTTTCTAGCCTACCAGCATGTTTATACCACTACAGTATTGTGCTAGCTAGTACTATTTTCAGACCGTTGTTAGGCCTATTACCCTACCCTACCTAGTTTTTATCCCCTACCCTAATTTTTTTGTTTGCCAATCCTACTGAAAAATGAATTCTTCCTACCCAAAAAATTGCCTCGCCGTCCTAAGTACCAATTCTCCAACCATTAAATTATAAATTTCTGGATGAACAGAAGCATGGGCCTACAATTAATGCATATAAAGACAATTACAACAAGGCAAACCTTTATCAAAGCCATCCAACTCCAGGGAATCGTGCAAGTTAAAGAATAAAAATAATAATTAAAAAAAAAAATCCCTACCTACCCTACCTATATTTTTTAGGACGTAATAGGAACCAAACATTTTTTTTTTTGGCCTTACAAGAAAAAAGCTCATATCTACTCACCTCCTGCTCCAAGACCCACTAACACAGATCCTAGGTACAATGACCATACCATTGGCTTCAGGAAAGATAAAATAAACAACCTGAAAAATAATGAGTAACCTCTTATGTTTTGTCATTTTCAATGTAAAAGTTAAAACCCAGTCGCGCCTGTATCACCCATAAATGCTTTAACATTTTGGATAATTTTCCCCGAAAAAGAATAATTTTTTCAAAAAAAAAAATCCTTAAAATCTTTTGTAATTTGACATATTGTTCTTGGCTCTTTTTCAAAAGTATCATCGATCAAGACATTATTTTTGAAAGTGAAACTACAACCATGAATGTGTCTTCAACACAGATAGTAAGTCCCAGAAGTAGGACCTGAATGATTAGCTATCGAAGTAGTAATATAACTTGAAGTAGTAGACTAGTAGTGGTGGTAGTAGTAGGCTAGTAGTGGTAGTAGTAGTAGTAGTAGTAGTAGTAGTAGTAGTAGTAGTAGTAGTAGTAGTAGTAGTAGTAGTAGTAGTAGAAGTAGTAGTAGTAGTAGTAGTACAGGTGAACTTGGATATGACGGACTCAATGGGACCAGACAAATTGGTCCGTCATATGCAAAATCCGTTGTATGCATATGACGAATACTTGATATGCATCGAACTGGGACCAAGCATATGGTCCGTCATATGCAAAAATCCGTCGTACAGTGGTCCGTCATATCCAAGTTCACCTGTAGTAGTAGTAGTCAGGATTCGGATGCAAAGAGATTTTTGATATCGATTGATCGAAAAATATTTCAAACAATTAATTGATTGGTTCGAGTTTTATGGCCACATTGTCATAATTCAAGGCAAACGATTTCAAACATCATTGTGCCTCGGCACACATGTGGTGTACCGCGGCAATTGATGAATCGGTGCACCAAATATGGCGCAATAGAATTGTTTACTCATGAGTCTTGACACGGAGCCGGTCCGTGTCACTTTACGAAAGAACTTTCGTACGGATTTACGGTGGAAAAAGGTAAGTTGTGTAAAAGTCTTTATTGTTTTGTATGTTTTGGCCACGTAATTTCACAATATTTCACATTTTAAATAATCGATTATTTCAAATGCTGTTCGAACGGGTGAAGTTGGCCTGACCTCAACCAACTGCTCGAGTACTCGATTAATCGTCTGACCACTAGTAGTAGTAGTAGTAGTAGTAGTAGTAGTAGTTAAGTAGTAGTAATAGTATAAGTAATATTAGTAATATTAGAAATTTAGAAGTAGTAATAGTAGTAGTAGTTGCAGTAACAGTAGCAGCAGTAAATCAAAAGACTTACGTGTACATTAGACCTGAGACGATCATGCCAATTTTTGGCCCAGTCAAACTAACCACTGATGGGGCTATCCAATTAGCTGCAGCTAACACTGCATATATGATAGCCAAGCTGAAATCAAATAAATCATTTTCATAAACAAATCATATAAAAAATCATATATATTATCAAAGACAAATTCTTGGAATAACTAGACTTAAATAGTATAAAAATCTAATCAAAAATTACTCCATTGGTCTTCTTACACTTTACAACCTCAGTACAAGTAAAGGCCAGTAACTAATATATCATACATTAAAGGCCCACAGTACTAGACAACATGCAGTTGAACTAGGGATGTCATCGATAGTTGACAAATTGATAAATCAGTATTTTCACTTTGTCAATTAAATCTAATCGAATGGTTGGGATGAATGAAATAATCAATATTCTGTACCTCAATAATAACGTATGACTATCAATAAAAAAATACACTTTTCCTAGACATTTTTCCGTTAAACTAATGCAAAGTGAAACTCTGACTAAATACTGAAGTATTTTCTATGGCTTTTGTAAGAGGAATTGGAAGGAATGGTGTGCTTTACTCAGGCATATGGCCAAGACACAGGGTATCCAACCAAAATAAAGGGATATCAATGACATCCCTATAAATAATTGTGCCCTACGAGAATGTTTCGCCGCATCGAATCGAATCAAAAAATATATCAATTAATTGAATGGATAAAATTTCATATCAATGACATCACTAAATTGAACATGCATTATCATTCTATACTTGTAAACTAAGTTTGGCTTACGACTAAAAAAATATTATCTCTCAGCCTCTCAGGAATGATTCAAAACATATGTCTCCCATAGTCCCATTGCTAGAGCTTGACCCATTCATACCTGTAGCAACCCAAAAAGGCCTGACTTGTTTGGTAATATCATTCTTTCAAAAACTCGACAATCAATTCCCTATCAGATATTTTAAAAATGCATGCTTTATTTCTAAGTTTCTTTAACAAGTATCATAGATACAGGCAACACTTGACAATGAGAGTTCTAGGCATGAATGGGTTAAAATGATTGCAACTAATGTACCAAGATAACCTCCACATGGCATCAATATAGCAGTATAGCTAATTGGTTATAAAATATCAATTATTGTTCATTATGGTATAATTGTTCACACAGTGAGTGATTCACAATAACATGACAGACACATTACAAGGGTCAATGATGTAAAAGCAAAAATGTAAGACCTAGTTGAAAATGTTGGATATCATGTGGGTCTCGATGGGCGGAAGTTGTTCTTAAATCTAAAAGATAGCGTAGGTAGGTCAGTAATTTTTTTTTTTGGGGGGGGGGGGATTATTTTTTGTTAAAATATGTGTGTTTTATGCATGTTTTATGTTCATTGGGAGTTGAAAGTGCAGAAAAATCTTTTTTTGAGTTAAAACCTGTTAGGGTAGGGTTACAGAGAACAAACAACTTTTTAAGGTGTCACGTTCCTGTTGACATGATCAACATTTCAACCAATAGAAATACTTTGGCTTAACACACCCACATGCAGAACTGCATTGTGATCTCATTGAAACATACATCTGTCAGCAGCTACACATTAGCTGAGATAAGTAGGCCAGCTAAGGCCACTACTCACAGGTTTGTACCAGTACTCTATACAATGCCAAATACCAATATTAAATGTATCATATTTTGTAGAACCTGTTATATACAGGAGCTACTTAACGATATAAAAATGTCTTGCTGCTACCTGGATGTCCCTGCATTTAGGCATATTCGCTATTTTAATCAAAATCTTTAAAGCTGACAGTGCTAAACAAAATGAAGTTAGGTCCCTGAGATGCAGGGAGTATCATTAAAAATACTGTTAAGATATTGTAACGATAAGAAAATATTGCTAGCAATATTGTATTGTATTGCAAATGTTTTAAAGGAGCTAATCCTTATCACTATTCATACAATACAGTACTGCATACATAGCCAGGTGATCAGGTGTCTGAGAATATAAATGATATATCAAAAGCTTACAGTTTGTATAAATTTAAGATCATTAAACAAAATCCTTAAATTTAAAAAACTACTGACCTTGTATATCCACTTCCTGTGAAACCTTCATGTGATGCCCCAACAATGACACTTTGCTGAAAATAGATATCACATGAGATAATACTTACATTAAATTTATTGATTTTTCAGGCAATTCAATGGTCATTTTGTGTTGAATTAGACCTCAAAGTATCTCAAGACCCATCAGTATGTGTGTTAACTGATGTCCATACCCTGTTATCTATATGCTTGCTATTAACTATATAGTACATACACACCTTCCTATACCTGGCAATAAAAAAATCTTTCCATCATAGCAACTAAATTTCTAACACAATGGCTCAACTAATAACTTAGTAGTCTACCTGGATGTATAGAGATGAATGAAAATTATGGAATCTGAAAGTTGAAAAATGCACTTTTATTTCATTTTGGACAAAAATTCTGAGAAAAAGGGTTATGACAAAATGTGATGTCCTTTCCTCCACATTTGTGAACTTGGAAGGGTCCTGGTCCATAATTCTGGATAGGTCTGTTTAAAAAAACTATGCATGTTTCTCCAGTTTTTACCCCAAAACTCTTACACCCTGCTTGGAGGATATCTTCTCATCAGAAGACCTTTCAGGCAATATATACTTGGAATAGGATGAATTGTCAAATAAAAGCATGGTAGATTAAAAACTGAGCCAAAAAAACAAACAAACTGTATAAACTACCTTAAATGTGCAAGTATATAAATGATTTCCAGACCTGCAGTATGTGAGTGATTTAGAAATTGAATGGGTCACTTGTTAAGTTCTCGCTCAGGGTCTTAGCCAGGATTTAAAAGCTGGGGGTGCCCAAAATTGGTAATCGTAAAACTTTTGGGGGTCCAATTTTTTAAGTGGGACGACAAAAAGACACCCAGACGCCCTGCTGGCTAAGACATTATTCTCATGTGAAAGGTGACACAATACCTATTGAAGAAAAATCTATGTATTTTTTCATTTGTTTCATTCGAGTGCAGTCAGTTATTAAGTAGAAAGAGCAATGCTAGAAAACTTTGGGAAGTAATTTTCAATGTACAAGAAGGGATAAGGAGGTTAAGAGTCGGAACTGGCAATATTTATGTATCCAGAACGACTTTCAGTATGTGTGTGGAACACTAGTAAATAGTGTGACATCACTAGGCGACAATGACAAATGAGGAGAAAGAGAAAGCTGCCCACCAACATGCGCAGAACATAAACTTTGGGCTATACGCCGCAGCCTGCTTGTTTTGATTGACCAGCTGGTTTCATATCCATTTGTTTTTATTCATCTAAGCTATCAGACTATTATAACTTGATTCTTGAATTAAATGAGCAATCCCATTGCAAAACTTAATACAAAAATCAAACAATTCCTATTTTATTCTAAAATTTGAATTTTACCCAGAGTCAAAGTGGTTGGCACTCACCTCTACCATTGCACATGTTTGAAAGGCACAGAACATGAACATAAAAGCAATGCCCAGCACAATAACATTGTACAGCTTCCAGTCTACCGCCATCTTGTTCAAGAGTGCCGGTCACATGATCAGTATTTCCGAATATGTACGGTTATTGCCGAGTTGAAGATGAATAACTAGGTCAACCGCTTAAATGAGATATATTTTATAGTTCAAGAAATTATCAAACTAATTTTATATGATCGATGAGTAAGAACTTTATCATGAGCTTTGCTGGCGTCTTTAGTTCATGAGTTGAGAAAAGAGTATTCTAAATTACATTTTCCGAAGATTAATGAGGTAAAGCCAATAGGGTCGACCCCTCTAGTGATAATTGAAAACGCGCCATTTCAGTCCGTCCTCTCAAGCGTTTTGGTGGCCGGTGCGTACGCGTGTGTAGCTAAACTGGTGAAGACGCACAACAAAAAAGATGAGTTACGGTCGTGGCCCTCCCGCAATAGAGGGAATGACTTCCCTAAAAGTCGACAATTTAACATACAGAACCACGATGGAAGACCTTCGTCGGGCTTTCGAGAAATTTGGAGAAGTCGGCGATGTCTACATTCCCAGGGACCGATTTAGCAGAGAAAGTAGGGGCTTCGCCTTCGTACGATTCTACGACAGAAGGGACGCTGAAGATGCGATGGATTCCATGGATGGGGCTTTATTAGATGGCAGAGAACTGAGAGTGCACCTTGCAAAATATGGTCGACCTTCTGAACCAAGGAGAGGGCCTCCCCGTCGATATGGAGGAGGTGGTGGTGGTCGTTCTTATCACAGAAGGTGAGTTTTCGAAAATGGCGTGGTACATTAAAAAGTAGGTCACAATCGCCGCATGTTATGAGGGTACGAATGAGGCATAACTGCCCGTAATAATACTGCTAAAGCGGTGCTAATAGACTAGTAGACTGCATTCTATGTCTTGAAATCCGCAATCAATATATAGCCATCTCTATTAAATGAGTAATTAGCCATAAAAGGCATTTTAATGTGAATGTTGCAAATGATATGTGTATGCTTATAACCCTCTTTATTAGTCTCTTATCATTTTAGATTAAAGCTTTTCATTATTTAGCAATTAAGTCTGCAATATCCTTGCTGTGTGGTGCCATATGTTATTGCTTCACCTGCTTTTGAAGTGAAATGATGGTTGTTTTTGTTTATTTCCAGGTCACATTCACGATCTAGGTCAAGATCCCCCAGGAGCAGGAGGCGCAGCAGGAGTAGATCCAGGTCCAGAAGTAGAAGTTACAGTCGCAGTAGGAGCTACAGCCGAAGCAAGAGTCGTAGCAAGAGCCCAAGAAAGAGTCCACACAAGTCCGACCGTTCTAAGTCCCGCAGCAAATCACCAGCTAGATCCCGGTCGAGGTCGCGGTCCAGATCTAACTCGAAATCCTGAATGTGAAAGACATGACAGTGCAATTATTGACCAGTGACAATCGCTACATAGATTGCTGATGAAGTTGTGTTCAGCTTCAGCAATTGATTAAAGGTTATTATCCAATTTGTAATTTCAAAGCTACTGGTTGCAAGCTCTAACTATCCATGATTGACTTCAGTTGATAAGATTATTTGCTGAAAGAGCCTTATGGCCATGATAATTATCCTGACTGACACTGAAATTTTAACCCGATTCATTGATCCAACTTACATGACTGTCATTTTATACGTGATCAATCAAGTTATCATTTTGTAAGACAACTGTATTAAATCTTAAATTTTAATGTTTTTATGCTGAATAAATGCAATTAGTTCGATCTCCTAATAACTAGCTGTTTCTGTTTTCCTGTGCACTGTAGGAGCTGTGCGTATGGTGTAAAAGTAAGCTGTTATCCTGTATGGTGGTGAAAATTAGCTGAGTTGGGGTGCTGAGGCGACTGCTGTCGGGGGATGCTGTTGCAGGCAGAGGCAGTTGCTGGTTGTCAGCTAGCGTCCCAATTGGCTACATGCAGTGATCAGGACTTCGTAGTGCATACTACAGTGGTGTTCAGCACTCACGGATTCGTCAGAAGACGGACAACAACCCCAGTCCTTTTGTGAAAAATTGTCCTCCATTATTAATTTCCTTCATCCTAGTTCCCATTTAATAGCGATATACTTTAAAAATTAAAATGGCCAGCCACTCAATAACAACAGTTTTCAAAATCTTGTCAGTGGCCTCAGTTTCTAACCACAATTATTTTATCAAAGATACAATATGCATTAAGGTATTACGTGTCTATTTCAATGGCCTGGCATATTACTCCTACTTCTGTAGCTCTTCAAATTTATTTTGGAAGTCTTAAGGGCACAACCCATCTGATATGTAAACCTTTAACATGCCAAGATGGTCCACAGTTAAAGGGAATGCTTGGTCAATGGCATAAGTATCCCACTTCATTTTTATCCAAAATACATAATGCCTGCAAGTAATATGTACATTTTAGAATGGCCTAGCTTGTTCCTCATATTTCTTTCCCTTATTAATCTGGGGAGCATATTCTTGGGCATAGCCCTTCCAATTCATAGCAAAGCCTTCATCTCTTATGAAAGGGCTTACCTCCCATGATGAACCTATTTCAATATCTTTAGTTGTGTAATCAACATTTACCTTAAGGAAAATCCTACAATTATGTCTTATGGAAGTGGTCACATAACTTTCTCTTCTGCACTTGTGTTCTTCCCCGACTTAAGAATTTATTATTAACTTGGGAAGCTTTCAGGGGCAAGTTTTCTCTTTCAAAATGGGTTTGGTCTTTTGCAAACTTATTCAAAACCAACAAAGAAAAACATGTGGCTTTGGTCCTAAACACATCTTCCTAAGTAACACTTTCATGTGGTATCAAGGGCAGTCATCAATGTTTGGCTAAATGTTCATTAGTGGAATCTTAGCAGAAGTTTCCATTTAAGAGTTGATACTCAAAACCCCATCATTTCCCTAGTAAACTGTATGCCCTTGATGCTTCTATGTTTTGAAGTTTTCAGTGTTCTTTTTTGCATTTGGAGTATAAAGGAAGTTCGTCTCATTTAACTTTTTAAAGTGGCACTTCAGTTGGCCACAGGAAGCGTTCAAACTGTGTCAAGTCTTAACTTTGAGTTTTGTTTTTAGCATGGAACTACAATAAATGACATTGTTCAGAATTTTTTTTTTCGGGGGAATTGCATCCCAATAACCAATTTCCGTTAATGAATTTTTATATTGATTTAAACCTTCTACAGCTGGGGCACTTAGTTCAGAAGGCTTAATTACCTTTTATTCTCATAAAAAGATTTGCCAGTTCCTTGAGGCTAACTCGGTAAGTGCCCTTCGTGGACCTTCTGTCCTGTTTATTAAAACAAACATGAATATTTAATTATGTAAGATAATTCCATTTCTATTTGATTGATCCCATTTAATTAGAAATTCTGCTGTTATTGTGATGCTATTGACCCTTAATGTATTCCATTCTTTACCACAAGTGCTGACATAAGAGAACACTTCCATTACCACCCTTCTATTGCCCAATATACCTAGTTTGAAGGCAACTGTTACTTGTGAATTTTTTTTTGGGGGGGGGGAAGAAATCTAACAATGGGCATTTTATTGTCCATGCTTTGTTAAATGTTATTCTTTACTGGTCTCCTCGAAATGATACATCCAGTATTTTGCCTTGATGAAAAATAATTTTTAATTTTCTATATGCTTAGGGTCTAATGATATAGAATCTCTAATTTGCTTGACTCCCTATACCTCTCTTTTGCTCATAAACGATTAGCATTAGAAATAATGTACATGGCAGAATTTTCCTGTCACACATCGGATCTTGGTGCACCCAGTCCCCCAGAGAAAGGCGAAGATTTTGAAGTAAGTATCTGGAATGGATCTGTCATATTGGATTCTACCAACAAGCGGTCAAGACCGGCATGCTTCAGGTATGGCGTAGCAGTCAGGTTCTTTTTTGCTTCTTACCAGGGTCTTGGCCAGACCTAAACAGCAGTTCTAGAATTTATGGCCATCCAGATTTAGCCACTCGTCTTTGTTAATTCCTCATATTAACTACATATAATAGCCTATTGTGTCCTAATAAGGCAATTTGCTCTTGGCCAGGATTCTAGGTCTGCCTATAATTACCAAATTTCTGCTAGTCCCAGTTACCTAAATTCCTTATGACAATTATTGACAACTACATTCAATACTCTTCTGTGTCAAAAAGTGCAATTTTCACTGTCGCCATATCATAGAAGATGGCTTGTTAGGAAAATATTTACTACCAAAAAGTTAAAAAATTGAAGGTTCTTAAAATGTTGCCTGTCTCAAAAGTAGGCTTTCAGAATCTACATGTCCGAAAGAGGCAGGAGGCGTCCTGGGCCCCTGGCCAAAGTCCCTGGTTACAATCGTGCCTGTTCATGTTAATATAAAGTATGTCTTCATTTTTCGTCTTAATACATTTGTTATGTTGAGTTTATCAACTCGGTGAGTATGAAGACCTGTAAATGCTGTGATTCAGGTAAGTTGTGCTGATTCTAACTGTAATTTTAATGATCAATAAAATATTTTAAAATATTATCAATGTTTCTGTTGTTTTAAACCTTGTTAAACCCTTTTCAGTCTCGGTCTGGATATAAGCAAACTTGTGGGCATCCAATGTTTCCGGCATACCATACCATCTTCATTTTACTACAAAAGGGATACAGGTGAACTTGGATATGACGGATGCATATTAAGTATTTTTCATATTCAACGACAGATTTTGCATATGACGGACCAATTTTCCTGGTCCCATTGAGTCTCTCATATCCAAGTTCACCTGTACATCTTTGTCACACTGTTTAGTGAATATTTGTAAATAAAGATTTAAACACCACTTGGATATGTCGCAAAATTGTATTAAGTTGATGGTAACTGGAATCTATTCCTGAAAGTGGAAATGTATATATGGTACTATTTTTAAAATTCTGACTCCAAGCTTCCTTGTTTGTAAGTCCCTCATCCACAAATAGAAATGACGATCAAGTGCTTTCAAAAAAAATGTTAGCAAATGATGATCAAGTGCTTTCAAAATATAAAAAAAAGTGTTAGCAATTGGTCAAAATTTTGGATCCAATCCATGGAGTTATTTTCAAATTCTGTTCTTGAAAAGAAAAAAACCTTAGTTATGCAGCATCCATGTTATTTACCTTTATAGCCCTGGAAATATGGTAGCAAGTAGAGTAAGTTATGAGACATTGATCTGTAAAACCCGAGAAAATAACCCAAAACAATATATTTTATTATCAAACAGGGCCCCTATTTGACTAATAAATTGGCAATAAAGAACCATCTCTTCTGTATTGCATACCTGCTGTATATGAGTACTTGTATAGCCCTGCAAATTTTGTTGATCTATGTTAAGTACATTTCTAGAAGTTGGCCTTAGGAATTTGAAAAGAATGACTATTAAACGCTCATCTCAGGTCTCTATAGCATATATGTTACAAACCTTTTCGGACCGAATGATTTTAGCGCTGTATGATTTCTAGTTCAGCATAGACTAGGCCATGACGTCCAAAACTTATCCAATTTGGCATATAAGTGGACATGCCCAACACTTGAAGGTCAATATCTCAAAGCGGCTACAAGATATAGATGTCCATCATGAAGGACTAAGTTAATTATTAGGGCTTACAAAATACAAGGCTTATTTCTGGTTATAGATTTTCAAAGGGTACCAGCATCAATAACTATCATGGGCTGTTCCTTTGAATTCAGGGCTTATCTCTATTATGTGAAATTACTTCGAGTTAGGCCCCCTCAATACTAAGGAACAGCTCTCAGCCATGGCATTACTTGTCTGCAAGATGATGGGATCCTTTCAAATTTTCAAAGAAACTGGTATGCCATTACCATGAACTGTTGATTTTGATAATCCTTTTACACAAGGTCGTTTATCGCATTCACAATTTGATCGTAATCAACCAAAGTTCCAATCGTTGTTATTCTAGCATCTCGCTATTGTACATGGACAACAATGCGTCTGTTTACCGTTAGATCACAATTACAATCACCGCAGTTCTGGGACAATCACAATGCAGCCAGTGGTTGTAAATCACACTCAGCGGCCAAACCAAAAGTAGCAATCAATTGAAAGGGCATTCAAACTGCCCATTCCGAGAGCAATTGCTATTCTCTAATCTCAGGCTGTCAAGGTAATTGATATAACCGGAGAATCTGGGACACGGTGTCTCAGTTTTGATTGCAATTTTCTGCTAACATTTACCACCATCAACCAACAAAATCGTGAAAAAAGTGTCCTAAATTCCCAAGAATTAACGGTAGCGACATTTTCGATCAAAATCCTGATGCTGGTGGACCTAAAATTCCTACTATGATAAAATATAAATATATATATATATATATATATATATATATATATATATATATATATATATATATATATACATATATTTATATATACACACACACTTGCAGATGAATAAACCCTTTTGCAGTAATCGTGTCTTTTTACATGAATGGACATTTATACAACAGTTGCAATTTTCAAGATAATTTCATTGCAACAAAATGTTCAGTCGGCCATAGATATATTAAGACTTCAGGTAACCTCTCTCACCTCGGATTTTCACACAGTCCGATCAAAAGCTCTTTCCAAATCGCTCCTATATACTTCAATGTTAATTTACGTTATTCATACCGGACAGAATCCGAAACACATCGCATATCTCGGATTTTTGAGCCGGTCCCTTCTCTACCATTTTATTTTATTTACCTAGATTACTATGGACTAAAACTTAGTAATTGGTATCCCAGCCAACTAGCATCGAACTTTTGCTGGTTGATCATTCAATCATGCATTATATCTGAGATAGCCACAATCGTTCTCAAATTATAAAGAAACGCCTTAGATGGCATTGATACAAAAGGGGGACAATCTCAAATAAAACCGGGATATAAGTCGATATACAATGTGATGGAGATTATTCCCAGATCTACCGGTTGCTAACATTTCGCCAAAAAAAAAACAGGCGAAACATTTTTTTCAATATTTACCTGGACAATTGATAAGCATTACATAGAGTAAAACGTCGTTATTTATGACAATGCATGGGATAGCGGCTTAAAAGAAAAAAAATCATCTTTGTAGGCAATGTACGCTCTGCTTGAATGCACGTTTGTCTGGTGGGTACGTGCGCAAAGCGCCTAGGTTTCCATTTTTGCTTAACATCTGTTCATACATGTATAGGGGCCTCGCACAAAACAAATCCGAAGCATCTGAACTAACTCGTAAAAAAGATGATGTTACACGTAACTCGATTTTCGGTTACCTCGGACACTTTGTTTGGTCCATATATATTCGAGGTAAACTAGAATACCTGTACATACATTATCAATGTTTTCGTGGACTTAATTGTTGACATGATCCCAAACTAACCACATAACAACAAATAACGTGGAATAGCGTGAAAGCATAGCATAAAACAATATGATGTCATGCCGACATATAAAACGCAATACCTATAGTAATGACATTAAGACGAGAATATCGATGCATTTATTGTGTAAACGCATGGGCAGGGTCTTAGCCAGGATTTAGAAAGTGGGTGCCCAAAATGGGCAATTGTAAAAATTTTGGGCATCCAAATTTTCAAGGGGGACAACATGTATAAATCTATCAAAATAAGGCATGATATCCTTATACAATGCCATGGGAATGATATGAAGATGAAAAAAAATCAATTATATGCCTGAGATAAACATTTTAAGAAATTCCTCACAAATCTTTTGGGTGTCCAAAAAGACACCCAGACGCCCTGCTGGCTAAGACCATGCGCATGGGTATGTCTGTCTTTGAATCTTCGACACATTCAACAGCTTAGGTCAATGACATGGCATGCCAGGACGGCCAATCGACGCGAGTCTGACTGACACATGAAATTCCCTTTTCTTTACGGATGTCTTCCACTGGAAAAGGTACCATCAACAGCCCTCAATAACACCACACATATGCAAAGCGATAATGCCAATGGGAACCCGAGTTCTTGGTTCTAAGTTACATGTTGATGTTAAAACCTGGAAGCTGACTTGCCACTTAAAATACACAGGATCTAATCTTGGTTAATGGGGATTAACTCTCACAAACCCATTCCCACTTTCTAACTAAACGGCGACTGTAAAATGCTAGTAGCATCACCGGTCACTCATCATTTCTGGGCAAACTTTTCTCCAAATGTGGCGGGTCTCGGTAACAATCGTGATTGCCCAAGTGTATGGTTGTTAGCTCCGAATGTAGGATTATAACCATTTTAGGCCTACACGCTGCCTGTTTACCTGGTAGCAAGTATCTACAATATTACTTCGCCAGATATAAATGACTCCGAGGATTGAGGAATCATATCTCTGAATGGGACAGAGAAATGACAGGACATCTAAACTATGTAGCGCAGAAAAGATGTTTGTTATCGGTAACCAGGCCGGGAGCAACTATTTATAGGAAACTATTTCTTGACCCTATCAATGTGTTGTACCTCTGCCCTCTGGTACCATTTACATAGCGATAATTCACAGCGGTTCATAAACCAATCAAAACATAATAAAATCTCGACAAAACCAAGGACGAACCCAAATAAACCTTCCACCATTTATTTATAGGTAAGAAACACGGAGGCTTCACACATCAAAAACAGCTTTCAAGAGCAAAGAAACCAGCGTAATAACATTTGAAAGAAATGGAATATTTCACAAAGTTTACCAACAGTGCGTACATTGTATTAAATGTATATCTAACTGGAGGGTGTGGGTTACTAGTATTCATCAACACTCTTTGCCTCTTGGGACTCCGTGCTATAAAATGGCTCGAGCTCCAAGGAAAAATAGCTCATGCCTAATGTTTTCATTTTAAGAAAGATGATTGTGTCGTATGGGGCAGTGGCCTTGCGGCTAAGTATGTTGCATGCAGCAAGCATACCATTATAGCCTTGAAGTTATGCGTCCAAATACATTTTGGCACTGTCTTATACTTTCTTACTGGACACCCCGTGGACAAGATGGTCAGTTTGTTTTCATTTTTTCCAAACAAGTGATGTTAGGCAGCAATACAATTTTGTTGGTATATCTTGTGGGTAGAGGGGGTTATTTAAGATGATGATGATAATAATAATAATACTAATACTAATAATAATACTAATACTAATAATAATACTAATAATAATGATAATACTAATAATAATACTTAAAATGATAATATTTGAAATAGCACCCTTTCCACCTATAATGTACAAAAGCGCTTCAAGATTGACTAGGAACCTGGACCAGCCTGTATACCCTAAATGCCTGCCACGTGGAGCTAGTAATGCACATGGCACTGTACCATCCCGGCCCCATATTCGAGTCTCATGAGCCTGCCTCTCAGGGCCATATACATTTAGATGTCATTCCCTTGCGGATAGATGGCACTGCGGCATGCTAGGAGCAGGAGGGTAGTTGGAAATATATTTACTGCCAGAAAAAAAAAACGGTGTGTCAATTGTGTGAACCAGATGACCAATAGTAGCCCACAGGTCTTTATGTCGGTGTAGGCATAGATTTATATAGTATGGTAAAACCAGAGAGGTACATTACTTAGGGTATCCATGTCCGTCTCTGGTAAAACACAGTAACCGCCTAGTAGCTAGGCCAGGGCTAAAGTCGCAGATGCAAAGTAACACCCCATGACGTAGTTGCTACATCAGCCAATAGAAAGGAAGCGCGCACATGCATCAAGCTAGCCTACATTTCTGAAGAGTCGCATTTTCCGTCTAGCTTCAAAAATGTCTGCACAGGGACGAGGACCGCCTCAAACTGAAGGGATGGTATCCCTGAAAGTTGATAATCTCACCTACAGAACCACACCAGAAGATCTAAAGCGCGCTTTTGAGAAGTTTGGAGATGTCGGAGACGTGTACATTCCCCGCGATCGCTTCACCAAGGAAAGCCGTGGCTTCGCCTTTGTCAGATTTTACGATAAGCGTGATGCAAACGACGCCATGGATTCCATGGATGGAGCGGTGATGGACGGCAGAGAATTGAGGGTCCAAGTGGCGAGATATGGACGACCAGCAGATCCCCGACGAGGCGGAGGAGGAGGAGGAGGAGGCGGCGGAGGGCGACGATACGGAGGTGGAGGAGGAGGAGGACGATACGGAGGCGAAGGCCGTTATGGCGGCGGCGGTGGCGGTGGAGGAGGAGGCAGATGGAGGTAGGCGAAGCCGACATGGCGGATACATATCTAGGTCATCCCGCATGTTAACTGGCCATGCCCATGGTCATAAATACATGGCACAAAGTGCAACTATATTGAGGCCGATCGTTGGGAGGGCCGACGACTGCACTCATTTTATGAAGCCATGCGTTTTTCATCTGTTCTAATTATTTATGGGTAGGAAGAAACCCTGCTGATCTTCCAAGTTACAAATATTACTGGATTACCGGCATATCATCATATGTCTGTTCATACACAATTAGTATAAAGCACTACATACTATGAGACCATAAAGATAAAAATGATTTCTTTCTGCATTAAAGTTATTGCCCAATTAAATGGGCCTATTCAGGTCATGTGGTCCTAACAATGAACAGCATTGTTAGGATCCCAATAAAGGATTAATATTGGGCTCCTAACATACTAATTTTTAAAAGCAATGGTTAGCCCAAGGCAGGCCAGTACAATAAAGAAATTGACCAATCAGCTGCTCGAATCAGAGTGGAGTTGATGATAAGTCGTATTATCTGCAAGTCGCATGGGATAAATAGATTCATTCAGTTTTGCTAATTCTCAGCAGTCCCCTATAGTTCCCTACTTAACCTAATACACTGCACCTCTGGGACGGGGACAGTTTGATACCCCTTTGCCCACACAAGTAGCATGTATGTTCACATTTAGATATAGGGATTAAGATCTGTCGCTGAGCATTGGTGCATATTCATAGCAGAGACTGTTTTTTGTCAAAGCTGAGGCCGCCAAGGCTGAAGCTTTGCAACAAACACCCTCAGCGAGGCTATAAATATGCACCAGTGCTCAGTGGCGTGCTTTAATGGCTATTACAACGGGTTTGAGTGGTAAACATCTTGCAACTCTATGAAAATGGCACAAAAATGTTTCTAATTTGGTTGCTGAGCCTGTAGTTGGTCCTGCCTCACTGCTGTGAACTGGGACCACTTTGAAGCCACTGAAATAGCTTCTCACTGAACATAGTGTGGTTTCCAAGCCCAGGTATCTACATAGCAGCGCACTATAATATTGTTTTATGTTCAACTTCAAGTCATTCCTTTGTTCCCTTGCAGGTCCAGGTCCAGATCCCGTTCCAAATCAAGATCCCGTTCCAGGTCCAGATCCAACTCACGGAGGCATTCACGCGACTCAAGATCCAGATCACGATCAAAGAGCAGAAGCCGTAGTCCCGATCGGTCATGATCAGTTTGACTGATCAAATAATCTTGAGTGTGGTGTAGGATTTCAGACACATGGAGGTGACTCTAACCATTCTGACTCTTTGTCACTGCCCCAAGTACTGAAAAGGTTACTATGAGATTTTCAAGTCTTTTCTTTAAAAGCTTTTATTACTTACATATTATAAAGACTGATATTTTATCCTACAGAACTTATGCAGTGTAACCTGCCATTATATTCAAGACTTTGACTGATGTGACGGCTGAATGTGTTTTCTTAACCTGTTCACCAACTTGATATGTTGATAACTAAGAACAATATGTATGATAATGATTTGTATTATCAATTAATTCTTCATGTTCATTGAAGTATTGATTTCTGAATAGTGCAATGACTCAATTATTGGTTCTAGGTGGTAGTTAGTCCATTTTGTATCGAGACAAAAAAGATGCAACTATTTTTGTTAATAAAGTAGCCCCATTCATTTGGCGTAATATTGATCAACTCTTTCTCTGTTTTCCTGTGCGGTATAGGCGCAGTGTGCAGCATCTGCTGTATTGTAAAGGATTTAAAGGCAGAATTGGTGGGAGCACTCTTGCAGTGTGGGGTTAAGCAGTGCTGTCTGCGGTCATCAGCAGGTGCAGTCAGTGGCCTGGTGCAGGGGTGAGACACGCTTGTGGCGCATCGAGGCAGTTGCAGTTGGCAGTATACCCCCTAATTCTTCAAGCATCATTCTGGAGTCTAAGGAGCTGTTCCTGTTCTTCATATCCCCTGCTGACTCGGTCCAGGTTTCCCTCAGTTAATCTGTAATCTATCTTAAAGTTCATTCGACAAAATTTGTCTCAGTGACATAGGGTAAGTAGTCCTTGCCCCTCACTTCAGTGGATTAAGAGGGAACTTAAAGAGCTATTTAATTCAGCTGACTCCTGTAGGTGGTTGAACTGGTTGTTTGGTTCAAAATTATATTTTCTATTAATGTCTTGAAATTCTAGATGATTAAATAATCTCAAAAAATATTAAATTATCGTAAAATACTTCTTCCTGGATAGCTGGAGGTAAGTATCAAGACTTCCACCAGGGAAGTTTGAGGATTGATTTTATTGCCATTGGCCAGCTCAACCAAAAAAATATTCATTGGAAAAATCGCCTTTGTGATAAAACGATGTGGTATCAATCATCGCCTTTTCAAAATTTGACCTTCTGTAACTGCTGCTAATTGGGGTTCCAGAATATATCTTGCTTTAGGACTCCTAGGTAGTTATCCACTTTTAGCATGTAGTTGTTTCCCTTTCTTTCATTGTGTTTCCTTATGTGGCGTTTATCATTTGTCATCCCCCCCATCCTCATTGTTGAATGTTGTGCTTGTGACTGTTCTGAATGTCCTTCCATTTAGACCCTTTCACTAGTACCTCCTCGTAGCTATGGTTGTTGTATCCCCTCCTGTGATCCTCACTGCGAGGCCTATTAAGTTCCAGTGTGGTGCCAAGCATGCATCGCAGGGTTCAACATTATAAAGAAAATCAGTAGCCAAGCAGGGAAAGAGCCCAGATTTTCACTAGCCCTGAGAATCGAGCCATAGGTGACTCGCCTCGTAGTCCTTAATTGCTGATATTTGAATTTTACTTAGTCCCTTCGGACTACTCCCCCCTGCTATCAGACTACCCTTAATGTTGAGCCCTGCTTTAGGTTGTCATGGAGAAGGGGTAGTAGCACTCAATCTGTGATTGGAGTAAGTATTTTAGTGTATCGTTGGAACAGACAAAAGAAATGTTCAATTTCAAAATTTCATTCAGCTGTACATGTACTTAAAATTCTTTGAATACTAACTTGACTGCTATGCCTTCAATTTGATGTTCTGCATATTATCAGCAACTGTGTTGTGGTTTTTATGCACATATTGGGTCTGATATTAACATTGCAATCATTGACACATTTGTTTTCTTGTCAAGTTGGTTGGCTTTGTTTCTTGTCATTCATGGAGTTGTTTCCTAAGAAAAGTTTCTTAATATCATCACCAGACCAAATTATTAACTTGTTAGTACTAACACTTTTGATGGTGAAGTTTGTATAGAAATTTTATTTGATTGAGATCAAGTTCATAATCCGTAGACTTCTTTGTGTTACTTTTTAAACGGCTTTTCCAGCTTTATCCTAGAAAAAAAGCTAGGCCTCAGTGTAGGTGTATTGGACCCATCCAAGCAAAAATTTCCAGAACCAGGATTATTTGTGATCCCAGTTTCACCAGTACTTGGATCCTGTCAAGAAACGTCAATGAGGTGTTGGGATGGACTCATCATGGAGTTCCAGTTGTACGAGTTTTGGATACTTCTTATGATACTGATATGCAGAGAAATAAAATTTCACCCTCTCTACTTGTGATTTTTGTTTTTTACTCAAAATCCCCAACAAGCTAGTATGTTTGTAGTAAGAAATTTCTCATGTATGTGATTCATACAAATTGTATATACTTTCATTTTCATGTTAACAGCCAAACGAATATGATTTATTTGATGTGAATCCATCATCAATCAAAAAATCTAGTATTTTCCATTATTAATTAACTCATTAAGAGTCGTGTATTCTATACTTGTGGCTTCGAATGCACAAGTTGGTGCCTAGAGGTGAGATCAAAATAAAATAATTTAATTACAGTTGTCCCTGTTATAGATACAAAATAAATCTAATTCTAAAAATGTTATGGATTTTCTATGAATTTCGTATAACCTCAATTCATGTGGGAAGGGATGTGAACGTAAGAGATAGGCAATTTTGTCATTTCTAACATCACCCTGTATATGCCCTGTTCAGCTTAGAGGTCACAAATTTGGCAAAGTGTAGCTCAGCATCTAGTGGCTGTTTTTTTCACAATTAAATGTCACTACATCAAGCTCCATAGGAATATATTAAAATGATAAATCATTCACTTAAATTTCGGAGCTTAAAAGCTGTTGAGTAAGCTCGGGCATGACAGGCAGTTTCCACTCCCTTTATACATATCCTTGATAAGAGAATTACTAGGTTTTTCTGTTATTGCAACATTAAAAATACACTCTTAAAAAGGAATTGTGACTTTATTTGACAGCTGTACTTGTACATAACGTGTTACTGTACACTGCTCTGTTCCTGTTGATAAATGAGTGACCTACCTCTAACAGAATACATCAGTCAATTGAATCCCTGCTCTAAGGGCTGTGAAATAGGCGGGCAATATGGGGCTTGTGCTGATTGATACATAGAAATTATTGCCCCAGGATGGTGATTAACTGTCCCAATTAGTGTACACAAAGCCTGAGTATTGGTTTTATAATTGTCCTCACAGTAACTTGTCTCAAAATGTCCTTCATGACTCATGAGTATTAAAAAACAAAATCATTAATACCGTTATTGCATCTCTACCTATCCCCGTCCCTCCTAGCTGGTGTTCAACTGACTGGCGTATTAAGAATGTCAATATATCAGCATTTTCATCAATATGCAATCCTGACCAGCAGTGTCTTAGCCAGGATTTAGAAACTGGTAGCCTAAAATTGGCAGTTGTTAAATTTTTGGGTGTCCAAATTTTTAAGAAGGATCACAATATACACATATTTCAACTATAAACATGTCTGAATTCATCAAAATAAGGCATGATATCAATATAAAACAATGTCATGGGAATTATAAGGAGATGAAAAAAATCAATTATAAGCTTGCAAATTAGATTTTAGAAATTCCACACAAAATTTTTTGGGTGTCCTAAGAGGTTCTTTTTAAGGGTTTGGGTGTCCAAAAAGGCATCCAGACGCCCTGCTGGCTAAGACCATGCTGACCAGAGTGGTTAATTCTGCCAAACTTTTCTGAATGGGGTCATTAGAAAATTTACCATCAATATTGGCTTTTTCGAATAAAAAATCGCGGACAAATCCAAAATAATTTGCACCTCGGATGAATATCCTATTCTACAGTAGATGCATTTTCTTGTGAGACCTGCATGAATGATGCTTTTTCAAGCTGTACACGGAGACTATCTTGCCAGCTATACCATTAAAAAATAAAGGACAGATTGCATATAATTTGGCTCATTAGTTCACAATTAGCGTTCAACAGAACAAAATGCAACATGGTCAAATTAACTTTTTGTCTTTGGCATGCTACGAAGTCTATGATAAGTTCCCCTTTAAGTTCACCAGTCACTCTGTTAAAAGTGCATTAAAAAAAAGAGATTGTTGATATTTTATAAAATGACAAATGGAAGCTCAGTACTGAAAGCAATTTTCATATACAGGTGAACTTGGATATGATGGACCACTGTACGACAGATTTTTGCATATGACGGACGATATGCTTGGTCCCAGTTTGATGCATATCAAGTATTCGTCATATACAACAGATTTTGCATGTGACGGACCAATTTTCCTGGTCCCATTGAGTCCGCCATATCCAAGTTCACCCGTATCAGAATATGAATATCATCATGTAAAACTTTAATGTACCAGCCCTTCCTTCTTACAATAAAATCATTCCTAACAAAATAAAAGATGATAACAACCAAAATCTGAGGAAATCTTTAGATAACAAATTTATTGCATAAACAATGTTCTTCCTATTACATTTGATATCACACATCCAGGAGGCACTTTATTTTGATATTGCCTTCAACACCAGATTTTCTTTCAATAAAAAATGCCACAAATTTCTATGTGCCAGTTGATTATCATTTCTATTAAATTACAAACGAAAGGCATAGCCAAAGTAATCTGCATTTAACCTATTAATACTCAGCAACTATACCAAAGTACCCTGCCAATTTTGATTAAATCTTGGAGGCAAAAGCAAAGACGCGTATACCTTTCAAATTCATAATCTCCACCACCTTGTTCATGTTACCTGAACAAATGATATTGTATTGAATGAATACAAAAAAATGAAAAAAAAACAAAACAAAAAAAACCCTGTGTTTTAATGGTTTCATAAAATGTCATACTTTCTCTTGCTCATTTTCTGCGTTCCCGTCATCTCCCTCTTCATCATCAGAACTTATTTCATTGGTCACCAGAGTAGGGAAGTATCTACCCCCGGAGCAAAGCAAAGAGTGTACTCCGCGGAAAAGCTGCACTGACCCACTGAAACAACAAAAAGTTGGATAGGAAACCAGTCGAGTCAAACATGCTATGATATACTAAAATATCAATTACTGAATTGATGAAGATTGAAACTTGGATACCAATACAGTTCAGTCAAAACTGCAACAAAATAACATTTATGAAACAACACTGCTAACAAATATTGATTACAAATAAAATACTTGTAACAACTTACTCACAGTTGAAATATAATGTATTTTCATCAGGGAGACACAAATTTCAAGACACCTTAACAGGTCTTTCGAGAATATGTGCCTGAATTCATTAAATTCATCCTGTACACATATAGTACACAGACATAATGAGGATAAGGAGAAAATGCATCATTAGGTTTTGATGCTACCAAAAGGTATCTGCCTTTGATGCTACTCAAGCGAAACAGGAAGATCAATTTGAGATGACACTGATAAAAACAAAGGCACTTGTTGACAATGAAAATAATAAGTAACAGGGTAACTGTTATGGAATTCAAATGTTGGACAAGCATGCTTGATATTCATCCATCTTTGGTATAAAGTAATCAATCAATCAGGTATTTATGGTAATGCTTACTTATCACAGGGATCCATATCATGAAGAATGTGCACAAGTTCTTCACCCACATAAATCTGTATAGACTGTTCCAACACCAAGAGCTGTAGCTTATGCAGTAGGGAATAATAGCGTAGCATGTCTTTAACTCTGTGGTACTTCAACGATGGGGGACCAGCATTGAGGAATTGCTGTATGTTTACTGGAGAAGAAAAGAGCATTTTATTAAGGTGACGATCTGGTACATTTGATTACTGCACATAACCGAGTCATTAGTGAAAAAACTTTGGCGATGAAGCACCACTAATACAGATAAGTACCACTTCACGATACAATACCAAATTGATATGACATTGATTAACGTATATTTAAGATCTGCAATACCTGTACTGTTTAAAAAACATAAAATTGACTTTGCCACATGAAGGAAGTTTGCTACTTTTTGCATAATCTTTCAAGTTCACAGTGCAAAAATGATCAAAACTAGGTCCCTTGGAGGCAAGCAGTATCGTTAAAAATAGTGTAGAGGTATCATATCGTTAAGGGAATGTCAATATCGTATTGCAAAAATATTAACAGTGCCAATCACTAAGCACCACTTATGTTTAGCCATTCATATGGATGTACTAGGCATTCAACTGACTTTCACACCTTGAAAGTCTAAACAAAAAAAAAATCATATACAAGTAGCTTCATTTAAATCCAACAACCCCTTAACCCATGGTGAAAAAATATTGAAGTTACAAATATCAGGAAAAGAAAGGCTAGTACATACCATTTTGTAGATCGTTCGGAAGCCAAAGCCAAGACGGTGGCTCCGTAATTGACTTTGAAATATGTATTTTCTTTTCAAAAGAAATATGTTCATCTGTAATTAAAATAAAATCTGAATCATGACATGATCTGATCCCTCTGCATCTGCTTTGCTAGTTGTACTGTAAAAAATGAAATATTGCTTCTGTTATCATCAAAATTTGCAGAACTTAGGTAATATTAACTGTTTTAATAAGAAGAACTTTTGAAAAATTCTTTGACACTCCCAAAACTAGTCTCAAAAGCTACTTTTCTACATATTCAGTCATACAAATTAATTGTAAATATAGCTGATATTTGCATTGCTACAATTACTTTTTTGCCACATTATTTGTCAATGATGTGCTATAACCTGCTTCAATTATTACCGTGTCTTTCACTAAATTATGCATGTATTTTCCTCGAACATTATACCTGCCTTTTATGATCTCTGCAAAGGAATCCTCTAAAATGTGAAATTGTGCAAGAACCATCTCCAGTAACCTCTTTTGATGGAGAACACATTTCCATGAAGAGGTCTCTGCAACAACAACCGCAAACAATTGAAATGGAAATAAAGAACAATTTTCAAGCCTTTTGCCTAAAGCATGCATGGTAAGCATCATTAAATCTGAGGGCCACAGCGAAAAATCAAATTCTGCATTTGACTGTGCTACCCTCATAAGATAAGGATTATCATCAATTTCATTATTATTACAATTATTATTACAGGTGAACTTGGATATGACAGACTCAATGGGACCAGGAAAATTGGTCCGTCATATGCAAAATCTGTCATATACATATGACAAATAATTGATATGCATCGGACTGGGACCAAGCATGTTGTCCTTCATATGCAAAAATCTGTCATAAGGTGGTCCGTCATATCCAAGTTCACCTGTATTATTATTATTATCATTATTATTATTATTATTAAAGAAGTTTATACTTGTAAGTAAATTATCATTCTCTATCAATCCATACATTTAATCTCATAGGATAAGGATTATTATCAATTTCATTATTATAACAATTATCATTATTATTATCATTATTATTATTAAAGAAGTTTACACTTGTAAATTATCATTCTCTATCAACCCATACATTTAATCTTGTGAAAACCTATTTAGTAAAAAGAAATACCATATTTTGGAAACCATGATTTCACCCCCAAAATGAGCATTAATGGGTAAAACAATCACAGGGCATCACTCACCAGTACATGTTTCCGGCTGTAGGCTTTCAAGGAGCATTCTTAGCTTATGGTAATCATGCCCCAACTTCTTGGCAGCTAGATCTCCTCTTAGGCCACATTGTTCATTCATGGTGTCTATCTGAGTGTACATTAAGGATCTTTTCAAAAATAATACAGCCACAGGGTCTGATAGTTTGTTCTATATATAATATAATTGCAAGGATTAACAAGTGCAGTACAGAGACTCCTCCAAATAAGGATCACTTAGCCTTTCCAATGCTTGTCCAAAGCACAAGGGTACAATTTTTTTTAAAACTAACTCATCTCTGTCATGTTGGTATTCATCGGAAAGCTCTCGATGAGCACCCATGTGCTGGGTTTTCAGCCATTTTTCAGTTTTATTTGTATCATTTTGTAATGGCCAAATTAGCCCACAGCAGCATAAGGGCTAAATATGAACACTTAAAATTCTACTGTGAACAGACAGATGAACCTGGTACTATTTCATACAAATATTTTGAAGATTATTTGCGATGTGAACATCTATTTGTGTGTTCACATCGATGATATTTCGCAGGATTACAACAATAGTCACTATAACCAATGAAAGGATACTTTTTCTTCTAATCTTGACATAAAGTGGACTGCTGGTGTGGTATCTCTATTAGCAGTCGTAGCTGCTAGAGTGGCTTTGACTTTTTGCTGGAGGTGAACATTTTTCATATAAAACCTTCTCAGTTTACTTGGAATAGCGAGTTTGTTCCTTGAAAATAAAAGCAAAATTGTCATTGTATAAATGGTATACTATATATGGCTTTAATTTTGAGTGCTATAAAATTTGTTCTACTGCCCTGCTAGAGGGTATTTGTGCTTCTCTAAATTCGCACATTCAAGCACTCAATCTAAACCACAAAGCAGGATATTTATTTGAAGGATGTTATTTTGTCGCTATCATGGGTAGCACGAAAATAGAAAAAAAAATGCCTGTAAAAAATACCAGTTATATAGAACATGTAGTGCTTCATTACATAGATCCACCCTGATAAGACAGCTTTCTAACTTAACTGTCTTCCTCTAGATAAGTAGTATGTGAACCTATTTAGGCACTTCGATCTTGAAATATTGTTTAACAGATTTACAGATCACACATTCAAGCACTTTTTTACCTTCTATTTTACATTTCAAAGGATGAAATAAGAAGTTAAGTTTCATTTCACTGCAGTTCATATCTATTCATTTGCATTTTAAAATTGCCATCCAAAAAGCATTCAAATCACAGGCTTAATTAATTACTCATAATCTATCTGAGTGAACTATGTGAATGGCAAATACAGTGAAATACTGTCTTATCACTAAATCAATATCATGAAAGAGATAAAACCAAGGAGTGGTTTCAGAGTTCAACCTATCTGACCTCAGCTCTCTGCACAATCCAAAGGCCAGCAAATTTCAGTAGGAGCCACTTACCCATCTTCCTTCAGAAGAAATGCCTTTGGTTTTTCAGATATGTTAGTGTCCTTTTCATTAAGTGTAAGATTCCCAAGTGTTTGGTGTAAATTAGAGTCACTTTGATTATCTTTATGAGCAGATACATTGTCTAGAACTAATTGATTAGAGTTTAAGTGATGTCCCTCTTTAGGCATGTCTCTACTCAAAGTCCTAGGGTATTTCTGAACACCCTGCTCATCTCCAATTAATGCCTTGGGCTTGGATTCCAGTTTTGCCGTTCGGACCACATTTTCTTTCGGAACTTTGGGTAAAAAATCAGCAGATTTTCCTCTGGGTAATCCTGCGGATCCAGTCCTTGATGCTCCAGAGTTTAGTGACCCTGGTGGCCTGGTTTTTCTCAGAGTAGAAGCTCCAACTCTTGCCCTCAGATTTTTTGATGATGCTGTCTCAGTTTTAAAAGGAGCAGTTGTGTGTGCTGGTTTTATCTTGGAATTCCTAGAAACCTTATTTGCATTTGAAGGAGGGAGAATTCTCTTTAAATGAGACTCGGATATGATTCCAACTTCTTGGTCATTGTTACTCCCTTTCGTTTCTTTTACTGTTTTTGTCAGCTGTGGGACCATCTGCTTCCTGGCAGATGGGATTTGAGGCAGAGGAGGATTTTTGAAAGTCTGTCTTTCCTTAGAAGTTCCAGACATTGGCCGTCTTGATGATGCAATTTGACTGCCTTTGCCCTACAAAGTTAATAGAATGTTGAAAAACTCTTAATGCAATAGGTCCAAGTCTGTAATTTATAATTCAGAATGCACAAACACCTGTAAGACATTAAAAAAATCATTTGACAATGAATTAATGCTCGACACACAGCACTTACAAAAAGAGATAATATGACTCACACCAGTAAGGTATGTGTGGACACATGATAACACATATCTCTACAAAGAACTAACAATGCAGATTAACTACCTGCATGACCTACAATCCACAGCACCAGCATGAATTCCACATGCTGTAGGGTAATATCGACAAATTATAATATCACTACATGAGTACAAACAATGCAGATTTTCTACCTGCATGAAAATCAGGTTTTTATATTTTGGCCAAGAGCCCTGGCAGCTCGTGTTTACCAAGTAAATTATTACAGCTTTGAAAAAAAGATTATCTATCTATCTATCTATCTATGACCTACAATCGACAACACCAGCATGAATTCCACATGCTGTAGGGTACTATCGGCAAATTATAATATCACTACATGATTATGCACAAAACAGGCAATAAATGGACTATTATCATGAATCACGTGAAGTTATAAATCAGACAGGTGTTATAACACAGACAGTGAGTTAACCACTCAACCCTAGAAAATACAACTCTAGGTAATGGGACCATGATCACTCCTGTAATGTACATCAACACATACCAGGAATGTGGTGGATGAGGGTATCACCCTTTTTTTCGACTGACATCAGTAAGGTTGCAAGATTTGATATGAGCACCGGCCATACAAAAAAAGGATGTTACTGGCAACCAGATTTAAGATACCCCTTACCATCTTTTATAAATAAATATGATTGACATCAGTATTTTCAAGCTGGAACAGATTTGGTTCCTAAGATTTACAATTTATATAACATATGTATATAACAGGGCGCCAGTAATAGACACACTGCATGTCCAGGCTAGGTGGATCTGGGAACATAGGAAACATGCTCCCCAAGAAAATCTTGAAAACATGTGTTCTGAGATGCACTATAGGTCACTATTGGATAACATAAAGGGGATTAAAAATTGGAAAAACAAACCAACAAAAAAAAGCACATTCTCAAAGTGCTCCAGTTGGTAATTGGTAAGTCCATTCACAAACCTGGCTCTTATAAATTAACATTTGGTCCCAAAATCAGACACTCCGAGGGCAAATGCTTGTACACAACCATTAACGGTTAAGGTCAATCCCTCTCTCTGTGTCAATGAAATGCTAAAATCAATCTTTTTGTAGATCATACCTTAGTTTGGGTCTCTCTAACTTTTTGAGCCTTGGCCAAGGCATCCTTGATAACAGAGAGCTCAGCCATCTCTGCAGGACTACTGGTAGACTCAACTGAAGCTAAAACAAAATATTAAAAGAATTGATGAAGTCTGAAATTGATGTGAAGTCATATTTAACTAGCACAGCACAGCCATGAACTAAAACCAATTGCTTCATAGCTGTGATGCAAATGTTAATAAAGATACAAGCATTCCCACACACACACACACACATTCACACACATACATAATACTAGTAGTACATACATACTGCATGCTTAATGAATGAGCTGAATTTTCCAGTGGACACTTAGGAGTGAATGAGGGTTTTAAGGCACATATGTACACAATGGACATTTAATGCCATAATTCATCAAAAACGTCCTCTGTCATTGTTAAAGAACAATAACATAGCATTAATTTCTCTAGTGAGAAAGGAGATAAGGAGAGAAAGTAAGAGCAGAGCCTTCAGATTCAGAGAGGATCAAGGGATCTTTCAGATGTATGGTATCCACAGAAAGATCCACAAATCCCCCTTCTTTTATTTGCCACACCAACTTATAGTTTCCCGGGAGTTGTGAACTCCTATCGCACACCATTGAGCAAGCCAAGGGGGTGTGAGCTACGTGCAGGTTTTGGACACTTAGGATAAATGAAATGAAAGAAGTAGGATGACTGCATGTTTCTTGAATCATCATCACTTAATTGCTGAGTTTTAAAATGGACACTTAGGGTTAAGTGAAATTAGCTGGATCACAGTATCCTAAATTAATAAATGAAAATGTTTGCCAGTGGTCAATTAAGGGTTAATATATAAATATAATAATATCAATATCAGTTGAATGGCTGCCTACTGAATGAATAATTTCATGAGTTTACCGCACATAGGGTAAATGATTCAAATCCTGTTGGGTGATTCAGATTGTATATTTAAAGAGTTGCCTGTGGTCACTTGGAGCAAAAGTATATAATCAAGTTGTAAGGTTGTATACTATTAATTAAAGTACAGGTGACTCACTGGGTAAATGGATGAAAGCCAGAGTTGGTTTGCTCATAGCTCTCTCTATATATCAAGTGTAAACATGCCTTTGCTTTTGTCAACACATTTTTAAAATTGCTAAAAAGGTAAACTTTGTCTTTGAATAAAAGATATATAAATGAAGACTGTTCCTTACCATTGCTTTGGTTGACATTTGGTTGCTGATTAAGTTCTTTACTTTTAGCCTCTTCATCCCTGCTATTTCTTTGTTCATTTTGTGGCCTGCAGAAAAGAAGAGTAGGTGAAATGTAAGGAAAGGTGGTAAGATAATAAATACTGAAAGGCTGCTTACAGTGCTTAGGCATTGAGTAAGTACAGTTGGTATGTGATGCATTTAGAGTACTTGGCCATTGAGGCAGCCCTAGTAACAACATTCCCAGAAATCTGTCTTTTAACTTAATGGACATGCCCAGAATTTAGTGTGTAGTCAAAAATGAATGGCGACTTTGAAAACATGGGCTGCCGATAGAAGGAAACAGGGAACAAGCAAAACATCTGTAATATGCCACAACATAACTAAAATATTGGACTCAAGTGTAGAGAGTTGCTCTGTAGCCCTTACCTATATACTTGGGTTTGGAACAAAAAATATGATTTAACTTACCATGGTTTCAACAATTCCCTGCAGTGGCCACCAACTTTCTCATTCCTTAAAATCTGCTGCTGACTTAAGTTATACAGCTCATTAAGTAGAACTAGAAGTCTGAAATGGAAAAGTAGTAGCCAAGAATATAGTACAAAACGATAGTACCACACTGATGATAAAGTTGCTGGCTTCCTCTCTTTGTTTATACTATCAATTCTTGTCTTACTGAGAAACCTTTTTTAATATGAAATTTGAAATGCATTTTAATGATATTTCAAGAAAAGGTTAGAGAATTAATTTCTGGAATTTGATATTTTCTTTGGGCCCTGATTTCCTGCTTGACAGGGTCCTACTCAAATGGGTCCAGCAAAACCTAAATATTTGAATCAGGATTTTTAATTCTGCATTAGGGCTATTCCATTTGAATGTACATGGGGGGAGTGGGGATGGAACGCTCACAATTTCAGACCCCCCCCCCCATGATTTTTTTTTCACGTAAACCCCCAATTTTTTCATCTTGACCCCCTCCCCCCATGATTTTTTAATAGGTGAGCGTTACACACCCCCCTCCCCCCCCCCCATGATATGTACATTCAAATGGAATAGCCCTTAGATTTTTACAGAGGGTCCCATACAACAGGAATTTAGTAACTTATCATGAAGAGATCGAGATGATGTATAAAGGTGGTCCCAGGGTGTTACCCAGGATCTGGAAACAGGGGGTCAAAATTGAGGATTTTTGAAATTTAGGGGGTCGAAAGTTAGTTACCCAATCTACAAGAATGTTCATAGCAACCTTATATATTGACATAGCTACACAAAGTATGCTTTTTCTACATCATTTAATGCACCTATTGACTTCTTTTAGTTAAACTGTTGAAATATTTCATTGGATTCAAGAAATACAGAAAATCTTACAAAATACAACTGAGTGTCATTTTGCCAATGATCTGATCTTTGGGAGTCTATATGACTCCATGACTCCTGCCTGGGTAAGTCCCTGGGTGGTCCTTGTGAATGATGGACCTTTGAAGTGGTTTGTGTACAGCCCATTTTATTTCTGTGAAAATTTTAATTGCCAACATAATTTCTTCAGTGTTTAAGATCATGCATCTAAAACATCTGAAGATGAGAAGATAAAAATCAATACAGGCCAGTAAATTTTTGACTTTTAGTGACTGTCATGTCTATACTATCAGACTATAGGAGGGTGTTATGATATTGATAAGTCTGTCACCAAGGTAAATAACACAATTTAAACAGGTGATAAAAACACTAAATGGATTCTAACCACCCTATTTCGATCATGTTACCGATTATTATCGTTTTCCATTGAATAGTCATTCAGCATTGTTTGTAAATGAAGAGAGGGTTGGGTGATAGCTTCATCGCCACCACATAAAAATGCAAAATTTAGAGACATGTAGCTGAAACATCAAAGGCATTTTGACTTCCGCGGCCATCACTAATCCAATTGAAAACGAGGCTCCTGGCGTTTCTCATCCGGGCACTGAATTCCCGCGAACCAAGCATGTCGTCCAACGTGGAGAACTCGGTTTCTGCGAAAAAGATAGCAGAATTGCGAGTTGTAGACCTGAGAAGTGAACTAGAGAAAAGGGGGTTAGAAAGAACAGGTGTCAAAGCTGTTCTAACCGAACGTTTACAAAAGGTAAATGCTTACTAAGTTACTATAGTGCCCTTCTATAACACGCCCATTAGCAAAACTTCATGACAGAGAGTGTGCAATATGGCGTCAACCTCTCCTTGCATTAGTCTTAATTTCTGCACTTTTCCACTTGCTAGAATTGATAATTTTGGTTTTTGGATGTGGCGTGCTATCAGGTCAGGTTTTAAAAATATTTAAATAATAATTTTCACGGTTTTAATACGTCAATTCAATCATAACGAACCTGACTATGCCATGTTAAAATGTCAGTACTTATGCCATGTCAGTATTTTTCTCTGTGATCCTGTGCCAAAATTTGATAACGAAATGCATGATTCATGACTTAAATAGGTATATCCAGGGCATCTGATGGCAGGGAAATAATGGGAGATTGAAAGATTGGTCATTGTACTTCTGATCAAAATGATCAGAATAGTACATGTAATCATGTATCACATGTTGCTATCTGGTCAGTAGTACTGTGAATTTAAGATAAGGTTGGGTACCGTTTGGAGTTAACACAAACCGGTAGGATACTGGTACTGGCAAAACAATACCAGTGGTAACAACATCATTAACAGGGAAATGGTACATGGCCTTCTCAGCTTTTTTTAGAAGTTTCAATTGCTAAAATATGTGGTTCTATTCCTCAATTCTCTATGATTTGAGAATTAGGGAACAGAACCAGTGCACATTGACATAGTTAACCGGAGCAAATATCCATCGCCACACACTGCATAATACAAATGCTACATCTTGTGGTGTTTCCTGCCGAACGATATTTCAGACAGCAGGGGATTTCCCTGCTGTCTGGAACTCTTCTTGGGAATCAGGGGCCTTCAGTGCGCGATGCATCATCAGACTTTCAGTGCAAGGTGGTGCCAAACAGGAAATATTGAGAGAAGTTTTCTTGAATATAACAGATAAAGAAATATAATTTAAATTCATAAATTCTTGGACTATGATAAAACAATGGAATGAAACAAGTATTTTTGGAAAGGTTTCATGGATATAACATTGTAAAGATGCCTACTAAAAAAACACATTTGCGGGGGAGGGTTGCAGTGTGATGTGATGACAAAGTTTATCCATTCTCTGAGGTTTTGTGTCGGCCTCCAGATGGCAGCACCTCTCGGTGTGTCACGGTGCGGGAGTATCATGCAGTGACCAGCCAGGGTTTTCCTGATTGGTTAAGGTGTGTTCCCTGCCCCGTCTGTCATTGATGGTTTGATGCAGGGGGACTCGTCCTTTGGTTCCTTGAACCCAATGAAATCTCAATGGTTTCTGATCACACTTGATTATGGATAAGTTGTTTCTAGGAAGGTTTTTATGGTGTTTAGTTGTTTAGTTCTCGAAAAAAATTAAGCTCGCCCGGAAAAATCCAGCTCGCCCGGCTTTCTGGAGCTTCTCGCCCCCTGGCCCAGCCTATATAATGACATAACATATTTAGATAAATAAAACAATTGATATATAGTGTCAGAGAGACCTATTACCATATGCGCTATAGTGAAGACCTGGCTACCCAAACCTCATCTCAGTGTGACGTCACTAGGAGACAAAGACCACTAAGGGCTCTTGTATTTTAATACATTTATAAAGTTGAGCATCAACATGTGCAGAACGCATATTTTTAGCTATTTCCTGCAGCCAGGTTGTTCTAGGCGACTTGCCAGGTGCGTATAGGTGATCCTTTTAAGAGGGGTGAACATCTGCGTCAAAAACAACTAAGGTATTTTTTTCAGTAAAGCAAGCCAGGGAATTGGTAGGGATGCAGGAAAAGCAGCTCGTCCCCTGGGCGAGCTGTTTTTGGCTGTGGCTCGCCCGCCCAAATATCAGGGTGTGATTCACACCCGGGCGAGCTCTTAAGTTGAACGCTGATATTAATCTTGGAATCATATTATAGTTATAGGTTAGCAAGATCTTCTGAGAACTTATCATTTTCCTGCCAATTATGACTGCTTTGCTGTGATCTATGATGTTGTGATATGATGACAAAGTTTATCCATTCTCTGAGGTTTTGTGTCGGCCTTCAGATGGCAGCACCTCTCGGTGTGTCACGGTGCGGGAGTATCATGCCGTGACCGACCAGGGTTTTCCTGATTGGTTAAGGTGTGTTCCCTGCACCGTCTGTCATTGGTGGTTTGATGCAGGGGGACTCGTCCTTTGGTTCCTTGAACCCACTGAAATCTCAATGGTTTCTGATCACACTTGAATATGGATGTTGTTTCTTGGAAGGTTCATTCAGTGTTTAGTTGACACTGAAAAGTTCCATATCTTAGTAGGCAATTTACACAATGGTAGACAGGGACATAGCCAGGACCCGTCCTACCCGTCTTGTGGACAGTGAGTTTCATGAACACCTTTTTGGACAGCCAAAAATTTCTCTGAAGAAATATAATGTAGACTTTTAGGGGGTTATAAAACATATTTTCCTAACAGTTTATCTTCTAGGACATGGCTCAAGTGTAAATTGTCGTTGTTGGCACAAAAGGCTGTAAAATGTAGTTGGTATTTAAGGATTTGAAGTAGCTGAGTAGCTAATTCTGGACGGCCAGAATCTTTGGAATTGCTGTTTTACACAGGCATTTTTGAAATCGTGGCTAAGACCCTGATGCGAGACCTTGTGAGTGTGAGTTTATTCAGTGATTTATGATTGAAATTATGTATTTGTATGAAATTAAGAATTACAGTTTAAAGTATACAGAGTCAACTATGTAAGAATAAGAATTTTGAATACTCGATTACTCGGTCACACTTAGGGATTAAGTAAGGATAATAATGCTTATAGGATAGCTAAGTCTATTGAGAACTTCACATTTTCATGTGTTATTTACGACTGCTTTTATTTTAATCTATGATGGTGTTGTGATATGATGACAAAGTTTATCCATTCTCTGAGGTTTTGTGTCGGCCGCCAGATGGCAGCACCTCTCGGTGTGTCACGGTTGCGGGAGTATCATGCCGTGACCGACCAGGGTTTTCCTGATTGGTTAAGGTGTGTCCCCTGCACCGTCTGTCATTGGTGGTTTGATGCAGGGGGACTCGTCCTTTGGTTCCTTGAACCCACTGAAATCTCAATGGTTTCTGATCACACTTGAATATGGATGTTGTTTCTTGGAAGGTTCATTCAGTGTTTAGTTGACACTGAAAAGTTCCATATCTTAGTAGGCAATTTACACAATGGTAGACAGGGACATAGCCAGGACCCGTCCTACCCGTCTTGTGGACAGTGAGTTTCATGAACACCTTTTTGGACAGCCAAAAATTTCTCTGAAGAAATATAATGTAGACTTTTAGGGGGTTATAAAACATATTTTCCTAACAGTTTATCTTCTAGGACATGGCTCAAGTGTAAATTGTCGTTGTTGGCACAAAAGGCTGTAAAATGTAGTTGGTATTTAAGGATTTGAAGTAGCTGAGTAGCTAATTCTGGATGGCCAGAATCTTTGGAATTGCTGTTTTACACAGGCATTTTTGAAATCGTGGCTAAGACCCTGATGCGAGACCTTGTGAGTGTGAGTTTATTCAGTGATTTATGATTGAAATTATGTATTTGTATGAAATTAAGAATTACAGTTTAAAGTATACAGAGTCCACTATGTAAGAATTAGAATTTTGAATACTCGATTACTCGGTCACACTTAGGGATTAAGTAAGGATAATAATGCTTATAGGATAGCTAAGTCTATTGAGAACTTCACATTTTCATGTGTTATTTACGACTGCTTTTATTATGTATTTCAGTTTACTGAGATACATCTTCATATGGGACGCTTGCGGTTTCTACTTTACGGATGTGGTTTGCGGTTTTTCTCCTGGACGCGAAAAATTCTGTCATTTCTTGGAGATTGGCGCGTGTCGGGTGGGCGTGTCTATTTCCCTTTGTGTGGGTCTCTGCCTCGTGGGGCCGTTATTGGTTGGCCATTCATTTCGTTGGAGGTTTTTGATTGGCATGGGGGGCGGTGTTGTTGTGCGGTGTTTGTCGGTCTGCATAATTTGTGCCTTTCTTCGTGGGTCTGCCACGTGGGGTTGTTGTTTTGGTTATCCATTCATTTCGGCGGAGTAATTTGATTGGCACGTTGGGGCGGTGCTTGTTTTGTGGTGTCACGCACTGGGATCCAATCATGTGGATCTTCTGTTGCAGTCATCTTTCGTAGTGCTGTGCCACGTGGGGTTGTTATTTTGGTTAACCATTCATATCGTCGGACATATTTGATTGGCACTTGTGGTGTGTGTATAGCGATGATTTTATTTTTCATGGTGCCTTGTTGATTCCTTTCTGTTTTATCGAGTTATCGCCCCCCGATCCAAACATGAGTACCTATTTGGATAGATGAGATCGTCATCTATCTGATTCTATTATTTTTTTGTGTTATCTTCAGGTTGGGAGCGACATAATAGCTATTCGCTACAACCAGAAGTTGACTTTTTTGGCATTGGCGTGGTTTCGGTCCGCCATTTTGGTATCGAGTTCCGCGAAGTTTGAACCCCGTTTTCAAAGCTTTGATTTGTGGCCATCTCTATTTTTACAATTGCGTAACTTATAGTGTTAGCAAGACAAGTATCTATAGTTTTTGGGTTAATGTTTTTGGTTTCGGAAAATCCAAAATATTTCGAGATATTTGTCATCACGCATCGGTAATGGCGTGTTGACCATGGCGATAAGTCAATTTTCCATGGTTCCTCGCCGATTCCTTTCAGTTTTATCAAGTTATCGCCCCCCGATCCAAATATGAGTACCTACCTGGACAGATGAGATCCTCATCTATCTGATTCAATCATTTTTTAATTCCAACTTCAGGTTGGAAGCGAAAAAATAGCTATTCGCTACAACCGGAAGTTGATTTTTTTGACAATGGCGAGTTTACGGCTTCCCTTCGATATGCATTTCACACAAAAAAACATACTATTTTCAAAAAATTGTCACGTCGCCGTTTCTGGGTCAAAAGTTACAAATGACCCATCAAAATGTTCGCAAGAAAGAGGGCTTTTACCCTATTATCATAACCTGTTTGTTATGTTTGTTATTTTTGGAAAAAAATGGCGTTGATCTTTTTGAAAATGGCGAGGTTACGGCTTCCCTTCGATATGCATTTCACACAAAAAACATACTATTTTTTAAAAAATTGTCACGTCGCCGTTTCTGTGTCAAAAGTTACGAATGACCCATCAAAATGTTCGCAAGAAAAAGGGCTTTTACCCTATTATCATAACCTGTTTGTTATGTTTGTTATTTTTGAAAATAAATGGCGTTGATTTTTTTGACAATGGCGAGGTTACGGCTTCCCTTCGATATGCATTTCACACAAAAAACATACTATTTTCAAAAAATTGTCACGTCGCCGTTTCTGGGTCAAAAGTTACAAATGACCCATCAAAATGTTCGCAAGAAAAAGGGCTTTTACCCTATTATCATAACCTGTTTGCTATATTTGTTATTTTTGAAAAAAAATGGCGTTGGTTTTTTTGACAATGGCGAGGTTACGGCTTCCCTTCGATATGCATTTCACACAAAAAACATACTATTTTCAAAAAATTGTCACGTCGCCGTTTCTTGGTCAAAAGTTACAAATGACCCATCAAAATGTTCGCAAGAAAGAGGGCTTTTACCCTATTATCATAACCTGTTTGTTATGTTTGTTATTTTTGAAAAAAATGGCGACTTTGGAAAAAAACGGCAAAAACGGCTTATTTCAATGTTGATTTAGGAACCCTGGCGAAATTCTCAATTTACTTATTAATTTCGCCACTAGAACCGAAAAAAAAGTTTCAACTTCAAGAAAACAGACTCTAAATAATACATCCTGCCCATTTGTGGAATTTCATTCGTAAAAAATGAACTTTGAAAAAACTGGAAGTAGTAAATTTCATTTTCCTTCAAAACCAATGTTAAGGTACAACTTTGAGATGGTTCAAGGGATAATAACTATGTAATGATACAACTGCTGTATCTGGTATTGTCATTGCATCTGTCAGGAGAGTAATTCAAGTTACTCCCAAAATATCACCGAAACAGACCAAGATAATTTCATTGTCAACACACCAATAAGATTTGATAATTAGAAACGTCTGATTGTCATAAACCCTCCATCAGGAGGTCAAACGCAAAGGCTCAAATAGCTGAAACCCATGTCTGTTCTGCAAATGGGGCAAAACAAAATCATCTTTGAACTTACTAAAGGCTATAATTCATTTGATACTATTCTACAATTTGAAATGATTTTCATCTGTAGTGATATATTTTGGAGGACCAACAAAAGATAAAATGAGCATTTGCATTCTAAAGTTATATTCAAGTTGAAGGTTGATCTTATGTGTCTATCAGAGTAACAGAATTGATTGAATTTACACACCTAACAACTGAGCATGCACACAGCTGCCCAGCATCCTCCACTTTACAAGATAAATACTCAAGTGGCCAAAGATGCATTTATCTGACTGAGGTCTGACAATTGACTTGAGCCTACTCACCTTATAACTGACCAAAAACCCTTAGATGTATGCTGCTGAACCATTCACACCTGATCACATCTCCCCTAAAACTAACCATGAATGTTGATGGTTGAAGTGAACAAGTTACTTGACAAACACTGCCTAATTTCTGGCCACACACTGTGTTAGAGGAACACTGCTGGACCATGGTAACCAAATTACATTATTCCCCCAAATGACCATGCATTATGGCAATTAGGGTTCAGCCATCAAAGAAAAAAGGAGAGATTGCTTATGCTCTAGGGCACACTAGGACATCCCATCTTTCAAGTCAGTAGGGGCAATGGAATACAGAGTTATGTGGTAGCTCCCTTAGTTACATGGATATTATGTGGTTGTTCAGTTAAAAAAAATAAAAAAAGATCAGTTTAGTATAAATTTACATAAAAATGGTATTAACAAGTCATGTCCCTTTTAATATAGGAATTTCATATTGATATTAAAAAGGAGCTTCTAACCACAATAGCATTCATCAGCATGATATATATATATATATATATATATATATATATATATATATATATATATATATATATATATATATATATATATATATATATATATATATATATATATATATATATTAGAGCTGCACTCACGGAGGGAGATCAACTCATGAGCTCACCACCCGTTTGACTCGTGAGCTCATGAGCTCGCGGATGTTCCGATTTTCCAAAAAAATACTTATTTTCCAGCCCAGCTATTAAGAAATAAATATTTATTGGCAGACATTTATTAACATTGCCATGTTTATTTAATTATAAAACGTGCTGACGAGGTACAAAGGTCAACAACGCTTGAATGTATACATTGGAGATTGTAAAGAAGACATGACAGCGATAAGCAGTTATATATGTTGATAATTTGTGTTAGGTGCTCTGTGTTACGTGTGTGTTCCCAACATAGACGAGCTCACGATTAGAAAATTTCAGCTCGAACTCGGCGAGTTTGCTCCAGGGCTCGAGCCACTCGAGTTCGTGAGTGTTGAGTGCAGCCCTAATATATATATATATATATATATATATATATATATATATATATATATATATATATATATATATATATATATATATATATATGTATATATATTCTACCATCCCTATTATTTGATTCGGATGACATGTTGTCAGAATGGGGTCAAATGACAGAGAAGGAAAACCAGAAGGTTGAATGACCGAGAGGTATTTTAATTATCTAAGTATCAAGCCCCTGTACAGGAAATGGATTTTCGTGTTTTATTCGCTTTTTCTGCCATATTCATGTCTACACCAACATGACGACCGCAACCGCCACAACCATCCCAACATACTACTCAGACCACGACTTAATAACAGTCTTCAACAACTAGAACCAAAAGCCCCAGCACAGACCATCAATAGATATCATCTTGACCTTCAATATAAAGCAAAATCGGTATGTAATATAGCTTTATTAATACTTCCTGAAATACATCTATGACGCTATTAGCGTCCTTCTTGTTTTAATCTATGATGGTGTTGTGATATGATGACAAAGTTTATCCATTCTCTGAGGTTTTGTGTCGGCCGCCAGATGGCAGCACCTCTCGGTGTGTCACGGTGCGGGAGTATCATGCCGTGACCGACCAGGGTTTTCCTGATTGGTTAAGGTGTGTTCCCTGCACCGTCTGTCATTGGTGGTTTGATGCAGGGGGACTCGTCCTTTTGTTCCTTGAACCCAATGAAATCTCAATGGTTTCTGATCACACTTGAATATGGATATACATTTTGTTTACTAGGAAGGCTTTTCAGTTTCAAGGCAGTATAATGACTAGTTAAAAGTTCCTTATTCTACTGTACAAGGTCAAGTTGCTCATTGGTTGAATGTTGATTGTGAATAAGAAATGTGAATATATACATGTTAAGTTGTGATTCCAAGAAAGGTTCTAAAGGTACATTGAACATGCTGGGCTTTTCACAAAAAATTCCATTGATTATAATGTCAGTTTGCACAGTGGTTGATTGTGAGTTTTTTTAGAACAAATTATATATGGAAAAATGGTATTGGACTTTGGTAAAAGTTAGAATTTTGGGCCACATTTTGTGTGTCTAAGAATTCTTTAAGTCATGTTATTAAATATTATAGGGTGAGTGGGTGACAAATCATTTTGGGACCATTTCTATTGTTCCCATTGCTATTCATGACTGCTATATGCTTCATGCCATTGTGTGATATGATGACAAAGTTTATCCATTCTCTGAGGTTTTGTGTCGGCCTCCAGATGGCAGCACCTCTCAGTGTGTCATGGTGCGGGAGTATCATGCCGTGACCAGCCAGGGTTTTCCTGATTGGTTAAGGTGAGTTCCCTGCACCGTCTGTCATTGGTGGTTTGATGCAGGGGGACTCGTCCTTTGGTTCATTGAACCCACTGAAATCTCAATGGTCTCTGATCACACTTGAAATATATGGAAGAAGTTAGGATTTCAATAAAGGTTCTCAAAGCAAGTAGAACGATAGGCTTAATGGCTTATTATGATGATTTCATTATTCTGCAAGGTCTTCTGGCTCAGTAAGCGAGTGTTGATCCTGAATTGGTAGAGTATAATATGTATGAAATGATAAATTGTGAAGCAAGTATACCAGGCTGATAGGTAAACAGACATTGAGTTACGTAAGAACAGCAAGTACTTTGTCACACTTAGTGTGGCTAACTATAATTCTTGAGATTGATGTAGTTATAGGGTAGGAAAACATTGAGACGTTTTCTTTTGGTTTCTTTGCTACTCATGACATATTCTGATTGCTGGTGTGATATGATGATAAAGTTTATCCATTCTCTGAGGTTTTGTGTCAGCCTCCAGATGGCAGCACCTCTCGGTGTGTCACGGTGCGGGAGTATCATGCAGTGACCAGCCAGGGTTTTCCTGATTGGTTAAGGTGTGTTCCCTGCACCGTCTGTCATTGGTGGTTTGATGCAGGGGGACTCGTCCTTTGGTTCCTTGAACCCAATGAAATCTCAATGGTTTCTGACCACACACAAACATAGATATATAAAGTTAGGGTTTCAATGAAGGTTGTCCAAGCAAGTAAAATGATAGACTTAAATCATCTCAATTTCATTATTCTGCAAAGTTTAGCGACTCAGTAACTGATTGTCGATTCTGAATTGGTTTAGTATTTTATGTATGAAATGTGAAACAAGTATACCAGGCTGATAGGTAAACAATCAGAGGCATGTAAGAACTGCAAGTACTTAATGTCACACTAAATGTGGCTAATAATTCTTGAAATTGATGTACTTGTTATAGGGTAGCAAGATACCTTTTCTATGGGTTTCTTTGCTATTCACAACTTTTATAGTGTATATGACTATATGCTGAGTGGAGGTGTGATATGATGATAAAGTTTATCCATTCTCTGAGGTTTTGTGTCGGCCTCCAGATGGCAGCACCTCTCGGTGTGTCACGGTGCGGTAGTATCATGCAGTGACCAGCCAGGGTTTTCCTGATTGGTTAAGGTGTGTTCCCTGCACCGTCTGTCATTGGTGGTTTGATGCAGGGGGACTCGTCCTTCGGTTCCTTGAACCCACTGAAATCTCAATGGTTCTGACCACACCAAAATTCTTTTGACTGGGATAATGCTGTTTATAATTTTAAGATGATACAATCAGGGCTCAACATATAGCATAGTCCCATCTCCCGGGAGATCTGATTTCTAAAAACAGCCCTGTCGGGCTACCTGAAGTTGGATTCAGGTAGTCCCGCTGGACTACCTGAATCCTGGGGAAGTTCCCCACTAAAATGGTACAAAATGGTAGCAAAAAAAAGAAAAATATAGCATCCCTTAAGCATGCAACCAACAAAATAGAAGAAAAAAGCATAACTACCATTACTAACATGATAAGGGGGAAAAAGAACCTTTTTGGAACAAATGGCGGGGCTACCTAAAATGCTGGCGGGACTACCTGATTTCGGGTTCAGGTAGCCCCGCCAGCCTACCTGGTCCTTCTGGGGACCGTCGAGCCCTGACAATATTAGCTTATATGTACTTATTTATCAGTCTTATGTCTCTCATGATGTAACCTAAATAGCTTTATTAATAAGAATCTGACTTCTGGTCGACTGAACTTTAATGATGGATATATTCAATCCATATTAGTATGTTTAGAAGTAAAAATACCAATGGGTTAGGGATTATTAAGTTACATTCATTCTCTGAACGAAGCACACCAGTTGGTTCCGCTTGTCACTAACTATTGGCCTGCACTGATGTGTAACTTCAATGCTGTATATGCTGGTGTGATATGATGATAAAGTTTATCCATTCTCTGAGGTTTTGTGTCGTCCTCCAGATGGCAGCACCTCTCGGTGTGTCACGGTGTGGGAGAATCATGCCGTGACTGACCAGGGTTCTCCTGATTGGTTAAGGTGTTTTCCCTGCACCGTCTGTCATTGGTGGTTTGCAGGGGGACTCGTCCTTCGGTTCCTTGAACCCAATGAAATCTCAATGGTTTCTGACCACACCAAAATTATTTCACTGGGATTATGCTGTTAATAATCTTAAAACGATACAATCTTAGCTTATCTACTTATTTATTAGTCATGTCTCCCATGTAACCTAAATAGCGTTCATAATACTAGTAAGTATCTGATTTTTGGCAGACTAAACTTTAATGATGGATGTATTCAATCCATTTTAGTATTTGCATGTTTAAGGTCTTACGATACTCTATACCGGTGACACCTATTGGGTATTGGACAAACTAAAATAATTTATTACAATTAACCTGACGTCACTGGAAATATTGATAAGAAATTGAATTTTATTGAATATGTACCAATTCTGATTATACCTGCCTATTATAAATAGTATCCTATGAGTTTTTTGTTTTTGGCTACAGTGATTTCCATATTCATTGAATTTGTTGTTTTGACACATTTTCAGGAATAATGTGTGATAATCCATGTGTATAAAGTGGGGTTCCCTTTCTTAACAATATCTTATATAAGTATGGGCATTAACAGTAACTATTGAGTAACTCTTTTCTAACATTTTCATGAAAATTTGCCCCAAAAATGTCCTATTTCACAAACTTTGACCATCTGTGGTTCGAAAACTAACCTGATGACCTATCATTTTCTTTGTGTCTTCTTATTAAGAGCATTGTGTTGATAGTGTAGACAAAAATTGGTGAAAATTAAACTAGGCAATTCTGACTTATATCAATTTTGGGTTAAAAACTCGTTTCTCGAATTTCTTGATTTTGCCCAATAATTCCTTTGTAACAGAAAAAAAAAATTCAACATGGCAAAACAGTATTTCAGGCAGTGTCAGTATTCTGAAGGGATAAATCTAGCAAAGAAAGACACCAATTTTGGAGAAAGTGATGTTTGTGACATAAATTGCATTAATTTTTCAAAAATCTGTGAAAAAAAAACTAAGTTGATGACCCCATGATTTTAAGTTGTTTTGAGGATCACTGTGCTATGTTCTTTCCTTATGCAAAATTTCAGGAAAATAAAACTGAGATTTCTAAAAGTGTCGTAAGACCTTAAAACTAAAGATACTAATGGGATAGGGATTTCTTGAGTTACATTCATTCTCTGAACAAAGCACACCAGTTGGTTCTGCTTGTCACTATGTACTGGTCTGCACTGATGTGTAACTACAATGATGTATATGCTGGTGTGATATGATGATAAAGTTTATCCATTCTCTGAGGTTTTGTGTCTGCCTCCAGATGGCAGCACCTCTCGGTGTGTCATGGTGTGGGAGTATCATGCTGTGACCAGCCAGGGTTTTCCTGATTGGTTAAGGTGTGTTCCCTGCACCGTCTGTCATTGGTGGTTTGATGCAGGGGGACTCGTCCTTCGGTTCCTTGAACCCAATGAAATCTCAATGGTTCTGACCACACCAATAACATTTTAACTGGGATAATGTTGTTTGTAAACTTAAGATGATACAATATATATAAGTTCATTTATTAGTCTTATGCTATCTATGATGTTACCTTGATACTTCCATAAGAATGTTTGTCTGATATTTGATATACTTCAAACTTTAATTATACTGATGGATATTTTCAATGCATGTTTGTACTTTGTAGTATATTTAGAACTTAAGACACTATTGGGTTGGGGATTATTAAGTTTCATTCATCCTCTAAACATGGTACACTGGTTCTGCTTGTCACTAAGGACTGGCCAGCACTGATGTGTAGCTTCAATGCATGTAGCAGTGCAGTGACACCCAAGTGCTTAACTCAGAAAGTTACCAATAGATGTCTCACAGGCACTGCTAACAGGGCAAATAATGACTAGATCCATCAGGGTTCGACTTTCCCAGGGACCCAGGGGCAAATGCCCCTAGATTTTGCTGTGGGCCCCTAGATTTTTCAGACATGGGGCCCGAAAAAGTATATGTAATAATACAGACATACTGTTTTGACCACTAAATTTATCAAAAGACCTTTTCAGTCCCCTAGCCTGAAATCTAAGTGTCAGACCCTGTCCATGCCTAAATAAAAGGGGCCATTTGTGTTTTAAACACTGCTAAGTCAGGGGCAAGCCGTTAAAAAAGTGCCCGGAAGCACTTGTTTCGGTGCCTCAACTCTGGCATTTGCATTGGGAGGAAAGACTTCGACTACGTCCAAACCTTGACATTTGCTGGTTCAGTGTCAAAATCTAAATATATGGGTACTTGTTAAAAGGTCGGACAAAATGCATTAATCAGCACTGAAAAATGATTAGGATGTAATTATGATCAATGTATTTTCTCCTTGATGGAAAGCTAGGAATCATCCACTATTTCTAGATCATTCACCACTTTATGATCTTGTGGATAGAGATAAAGACAGGACCACAAATATGCATTTTAAATCTTGAGCTGTTTAAAAAAGAAAATATGAAAATAAAGATGAAAGGTCACTGCTGGGAGTGCTGGCTGAAGGTCTAGTATTTTAAAATGTAGTGATATTGTGGAAGGCTGGAGTCAAGATTATTTTAAGTCTTCACCTTGGTTTCAATAGCATTAAAGGGCTGTCATTAATAATGTCTAACATGTGGTTTCCTATGTTAATTGTGCAGAAACCACCCCACTGTATAATGTTATCTTTGAATACCAATCAAGTAATAACATAAGACTGAAATTGAACACCTCTCTAAAATTGTTATTTGATATCTTTTCAGGCCATAGAAGATGAAGGCCATAACCCAGAAGAGTACACATTTGACATAGATGAAACCAAGAAAGGAACTCCTGTCAGCAAGCCTAAGACAAGTAAGTATATTTCACCACATTCACACTCTCAGGATCTTGTAACAATCAGTTATAGGGTCAGGATTCCGATATATATATATCTAAAAAAAAAGGCTTTGAGTTCCTTGGAATTCTAATTGAAGGGAAAGCTTATTATATTTGATGAATATTGACATGTTTAGAAATTACTATGTACTCCCTGCTGGTGGTTTAAGATTTGATACATGTCTTTATTTGTTAAATTGCCCTCTTTTTCCTAATAGGTGTGATCTTCCCAAAAACGACCACGTCCTAACACATGTTAATTTATGCTATTTTGATTTATTAGAAATACGAAAGGTTCAAATGATTAACTACTTACAGCCCTAATATCACCTACGTATCTAACTTAATTTTCTACCATTTCAGAGCTGGCTACTGAAGAGAAAAAAGATGGGGTGAGTAAAGAATATTAATTTCATATGTGGTTTGGTGTACCATTTTTACACTACCATTTTGTTCCGTGTGAACATTTAAAGGTACTTAACTATTCTGTGAAAGATATAAAATAAGGATCTAGCAACATATGTAGCCTTGTCTAATAAATATATCAGGGCGAGTATAAAAATCAGCAGATCTAGCAGTGCTTGGTATTGGATATACAGTTATTGCAGGGACTTTATTCTTATTGTTTGGGGCTTGTAAAATGAGTCAGGGCCAGTGAAAATTATGGATTATGTTGAGCTCTGTTAGTGTTCGACCGAAGGTGAGGTACAATAGTTTAACAGGTTATGTTGTTATCCTCTCATGCCTGCAGCCTTATCAACAGGTATTTAGCACAAGCTGCTGGATACATTACTGAGTTATTAGCTTGTTTACGATGTTGTTATTATGCACCTGTAAAAAGCATTTTGTGTAGGGATTTGTGCTATAATGTATAATGTTCTTCATGCTGGGTAGATGATTGGAGTTATTATTGGGCACAAGGACTTGTGTGTAATGAGGAATTCAGCGTCTGGTAACTCACCATGCCAGTGGATAATTGGTAAATCTATCCACTGTGCTCCTGGTGAACAAGACCATTAATACAACAGGGAGGGCCATTCATTCAATATAATGGCGAATCTCTGTAGGGAGTCGGGAGTAATGGAACAACTGACAGGCTATCTGATTCTATTTTTAGCAGTCAGATATTCCTGGTTTGATCCTAACCCTACATGCAATGAATCTTATGTGGTACCAAGAGCAGAATTTTTACTTAATAATTACTTGTTGATGGCAAAAACATAAGACTCCCATTAAGGGCTTGATGGCATATACATGTTTCTGTCTAAAATAACCCAATACTCCCAAAAGTGTATTTGAGCTGTTAATTCGTAGTTGATTTTTCTATGACACCCAAAGGTGATTCTGTGTTTATGGCTTGCTTTAAGTTCATACTCACCATAAAAACACACTGAAATTTCATTTTTGATCAGGGAATGAAATAGTAAGCTATGGTAGTGTCACATGATCAATGGATGCTTTGTATTTCGTTGTCATAGACTAAGTGACTCATTTATATACTGATTTTAAGGCTCTCTTGCTGTGATATTGAACAAAAGTAGATATAGGTCTTTGGATGGAAACCTGGGTTACTCTTTCCTTAACAATGAAATTCATTTCATTTAGTATTTGAATTTTGTTCACAGCATGAATTTTACCAAGCTGTTACTCGTGCCAGGAACAATTAATGTTCCTGCTGGTGCTTATTTCCTCGCTTTAAAATGCTGAGTAGACTGGCTGAGAGTCTATGCCAGACTGACTCCGGCTACTGCAGCTGCTGCAACCTGGCACAAAAATACATTTGTTTTTTCTGGTGCAGTCAGCACCCAGGGACAGTGCTCTGGCTCTCTCACAGTGCTGAATGACAGCGAGTGCTCCACACACTGCGGGCCAGAGTTGTACTGGAGATAGATTGGTGAGGAGCACTGAGAGCTCACTACTCCGAGATGACAATGACACTACAGCAGGATCTGTATGACCCAGAGTGTCCCACCAAGGAGTACCCGCTTCTCGTGTTTGATAACGGAATAGTCTACTGTATTGTGGTAATAACATTTGAAGTATTTATGATTCATATACATGTATATATATGTATTCATCATGTGTTGGCATTTGTGATTTAAGAAAAAAGAATGAAAAGGGTCTGACGGTGGCTGCCCAACTGGCGCATTGATTGCCATTGCAAATGACACACATCAGGTTGTCTGGCTAGTTAAGAATGTAAACCTTGCAAATAAGTTTAAAAAGAGATAAGCATATATTTTAACCACCGCCAAAAAATGACTCAAATGACTTTATCAAATACTTACTGACTTGTAATTCCATATGCAGCAGGTGCTAATCTGCTAAGTCAGATATTCATTCAACATACTGTAATGAATTGGAGAGCTGGCATAAACTGAGAAAGTAGTAAAGTAGTAAATGGCAGGCTACTTCTAGCCTTACCAGGCCGCTTTACTTCTTTGATGAATGCCAAATCCTGGTGAGTAGGGATGCAATTACTTGTTTTATATCCCTCTCTTTTAAGTTGTCTTTTTAAAAAAGGCAGTTTGGCGTTAGAATAATCCTTAAATGTGTCTAGTTTGTGGGCCCAGTTTCTGCTTGAGTGTAAGTGAGAGTTATAAGGTTTCTGTATCTACAGTCATGAACTTATTGGACTTGGTGTTCAGCTTTTTGGATGCTTGACCTTAGGTCAGTGTTATCATGTTAATAAATGATGTGGTTGCAGGCAGTGGCAGGTTAAATCCTTACCAGATGGGGTTTGTCTGATTGGTTTGCCCAGCAGCATGTGGATTGCCTTCTCACCAAAACCCTGTAGGCCTGTACATTGTACATGAACACATGCTGCCTGTCTGAGATGGGGAAATATGCCAGTAGAATAAGGTCAACATGTAGAAATATTGTGTTGAGGATTTTGTTATCACAAATTCTTCACTTTGTATGAAAATCCAAGTCACTAACTTTTCTGACTGAAATTTGATCATTTTGATGACAAGACAGGATAGTGTACATATTTGAAGTTTAATTTCCTTGATCAGAGGTCTACTTATCCGTCAGTACAGACTGGTGAATGTATGCCTCAGAAGGACGCTTTCTAATAACAACCCTTCCATAGTCACTGGTAGGGATTGAAGTATTTCACACCCTCTTCTTGGGGTCATCAAGTGGTCATTAATGACCACAATTAATTTAAATAAAAGGCAGGTTTGGCAAAAAGTGGCAAGACCTAAATCTGGAAGCAGCTAGTCCAGGGATCGACCTTAACGGGCGCAATAGGCGCATTTGCGCCTGAAGTGTATGGTTTGCGACCACACGCTGATTTATAGTCGCTGATTTATAGTCGCCCGAAATGCGACTGGAGTGGACATGGTGTGTAACACAGAGCTCTGTGTCAGAAGGTCCATGACCCAATTAATCCCACCAGCGAAACCCTGCAGAGTCGGACAGTGGCCGTGGAAAGATGTGTGTTATACTCCCCGTGTGTAACAGGGATCTATTGTACCCTGTTAGTTATTTGAAATGTATTATCACTATAGCTGCTGCTTGAGCCCTCTGCCTTATTGGTCATCATTTAGAGCCCGCCTGCCTTGTACAGGCCATGCTGGACTCACATAGCAGGAAGCACCCTGCCGGGCTGCCATGGTCTTCTTATCTGACCAATAGTCATAAAGATACTGCTTTTGTTTGCCCATAGTCCTTTCCTCACTCTACACTTAACCCGTGTACTGTTTAAGGATGTGCTGTTAACATGTGCTTTAACTGACTTCTGGGCTTAGCAACTGTACCTATCTATATGGGCTGCAGCAGCAGCACACCTTAAGGATCTTACTAGTGGGATTATATTAGGATTAGCTGAGTCCTGTATCTACATGTTAGTAAGTAATAAAGCATACCGTTTATATTGTAATCTAACTTCTATTTGTCGTTTTTAAACCCTGCATCACATAGATTGATCTTCTAACCCTTATTGTAACCAACCCATGGTTTTAAATTCCCTCCCCCTCTCCCCTTACTGTGTGCATTTTCCTGTACTTTCCCTCTCCTGTACTTATTTTGTAATCCCCACTCTTCCTCATTTCTTCCTGACTTGATTTGTTCATTCTCTCAAGTTTTGCATTCCCAGTATTGTTTTATTTCTTTTTCATTACTACTATTATTAGGTTCACTCAAGTTATATAAGTTAGGAACTCAGACAAGACATACATTTCATAGAAGTACTAAATATCTCAATTTGATGAGACACAAATATTTAATTTTTTCAAGATTTTTTACAAGATTGTTTATATATGTTTAAACTTTGGAATTGTGTTTATATTGCACTGAAAGTGCAGGAGAATGCATCTCAGAGCATCTAGAATCCAAAATTTTCCTGGGGCATTAAGCGGCCCCTGGACCCCCGGCCGCTAGTGGCTTCACGCCTTCGGCGCTCGCTCCGCGCCCAATCCGGGCGCCTAGCTTTTTGGGAGAAAAATCTTCTAGCTGCCCTTCGGGCACCTAGAAGATTTCCTTAAGGGTGAACCCTGTAGTCTGTAGGATTGGCAAGGAAAAACACTGAAAGGTAACTTCTATTGGTGAATATGTTAGAAAATCTTCCAACTTTCTTGTTTGTTTATGAGTCAGATTAATGTGTCAGATGTTGAATCCCTGGCTGTGGTTGAATTTCGCTCATGATGTAGACAGTATTAGTCAATCCAAGATTTAACTAATTAAAATCTCCAGTAGCCAATTGTGAATTGAAGGTCAAACCAGCATAGTCATGTGGATTTTGGTTGAAAGCTGAGTGCAGTTCTCATGTGGGTATTGGCAGTACGTAGCTAGTACTGCCCTGAGGCCGGAGATATGGTTACTTTCCCGTTATCTCCTGGTGTCTTTTCTTGCTGTGACAAGCTGGGTAAACAGTCAGCTGAGGCCAGCGTAGAATAGTTAAGTTTACGCAATTCTTAACCAGCAATGTATTCTGCAAGGAGTTTGAAAAGAATCAGACTAGATATTTATCATTATATACCCATGTTATATTTTGCAATTACATCCAAAGATGCAAAAAGATTTATTGCTTACGGAGCAACTTAAATGTGGTCTTGATGGCTTGATGGAAGATGTTAAATGATATAATCTGGAATGTGGTGGACACTTTATTTGGTTATTCCGAGAGCAAGTTAGGCTAGTTTTGGATTGCTATCGCTAAAACATGTTTCTTGAAAGAAGGATATAAACCATGTCTTGTCATGATCTTGACTTGAATGGAAAAGTTCCATTTACTAGAGTTTTACTAGCATTTGTCTTGGGTGAGCCCTGGTTAGTTGTAGTAGTAGAAGTAGGGGCTGGTTTCTCAAAGGAATGCAGAGGACATCTGTCAGAAGTCCTAGAAGGATTCCTATCTGGCATCCGACCTCTTCCTCTCAGCTAAATATAGAGCACTAGACTCAAATGCTCCTGCTTGGACAAATGTTATTGTAAGAAGAAACTTGAGAGAGGAGACAATTTCAGCCTAGATCTGCCTGTATGGGGCTTTTTCCACCACAGATGAAATGCATTTTAAGTGTCTGTAATATTATATTTGCAAACATGTTCTGCAGTCCTTCAAGTAGTGATTGCTGACTGGTATTTTTATGAAGTTCATTGAAGAAAAATGGATGAATTGTGAATTATAAACTAAATATCCATCCTTAAGATAGATTATAACATTGAGAAGAAAACAAACTTTGATTGAAAAATTTATTTTGATGCTTCATTAAAATGCTGCATTTTATTTGCCTATTTTGTAAATAGAGGATCATGTTACTATGAAGAGTGAGCACTGTCAGGGCTCAACACAACAGTAAGGAAAGAATCCAGTACCCAATGTAGGGCTACTAGCCTACTATTCCACCAAATTAAGCAGCCCCACCACCTGTTTCCACTAGAAAAGTAACCCACATAATGGTTTAAGATGTGTTTTTACTATTAGGGTCCCCTAAAAATTCAGTAGTTCAATTGGCTACCACTACCCAGGTTTTCGTAGCCCTATCACTTAGTAGCCGTGGGCAACAGGGCTACCTCCCATGTCAAGCCATGTTTGAATCGAAATGCCAAGTTGCAGGAATGGATCAGAGGATATCCAAGATAAGGCTTCTCAACACTTATGTTTTTAATTAGTTGGTTGTTTATAGCTCTCCAAAGCAGTCGCATCTGGTTTGGTAACAGTTATTCCTAATCCAAACACACAGTTCCTGGCACAGAAACAACATTCCAAAACTAGAGTACATCTCTTTGAGAGAGATCTTATCTTCTTGTGTCATCATGACTCTAAGGTATCAAGTGATACTGCATCATGTGGGTACCTTTGGAGATGAGCCACATGTTCGACTAGTGAACAGTTGTTAGATTCCAAGCTAAAGCCATGTGACAAGGTGTATTCTTAGAGCGTCTTAGTTGCATTTTAGTCAACATTTTAAGCAAAAATAAAAAAAACATTTTAAGCATGTATTTTCCTAATTGCTTTAGTATGAGGGATATGGAAATAGTCAAATCTTATGCAGAGTTGCTATGCAGGATATCATATTGATGCCTGAATTTAAAAGGTGTTTTAGGTTGCAAGGTCACTTAAAAGGAAGGTCAGATCAGTTCAATCATGAATCTGAATTTCCCAAAAAGGAATGGCATTAATTTAGATTCCACACTTTTTCTAGATACTAGGATTGGATAATGATTAATCTGAAACCCATTTTAACCATAGTACACTCACTTTAAAGCCTGCTATGAAGGTTGTTTGCAGCTCAGGGGGGTTCAGATAATTTCAGAGCTGTAGTGTAAGGAAGTGAAGTTGTGTGTGAGAGCATTCATGCAATTCATTACTAACAATAACTTCTGCTTTTGTAACACACTATTGTACCAGTTCACCTTTCCACTATAGCACACTCACAGACTGGTGTTCATTTCTTAAACTGTGTTTTCAGGATGATGAGGATCATGAGGAAAATCATGAAGTTGAGGAGGTAGAAGAGGAGGAAGAAGCAAAGGCTGAAGCAGAGGTGGCGCCACCTGTTGAGGAGGAAGAAAAGATGGAAACAGAAACATCTGAGAAGAACCCTGAAAATGGCGATGACCTGGAAGAGCAGCCAGATGATATGACAAACACTAAGGTCAGTATCTCTAAGATTTATTCCTAGATAAATTATATGATAAGTTGCAATAGGAAGGTGCAAATAGACCCAGTGTTGTCATTGAACCTAATCATGATCCTAGTGCCTCTGAGGTATTAAGCGATCCAGGCTGGAGAAGATAGTAAAGAGAGAATATATGGCATGGAATAAGTACTTGGAAAAATCACATAGATGTAAAGAAATAAGCAAAGTATGCTTAAGTTGTGGTTTTGTTACTCCATTTAGGTTCCAGGGTAATGAGTGAGTAAATCCATTAAGATTGATTTTGTATGATAATTGATGCAGTACTAGTCTGACAGGAGGTGCCATAATGGCTATATCTACTCCACAGTCATCTTTTCAACCTGTGATAACTATCACCTAATGGGATCAACAGGTTTAGAATGTGAGTGATTTGATAATTGTCATAGTCCTTTCTGATTTTATTGTCGCCTGCAGTACTATTGTATGCTATGAAAAATCAATCACAAAAGAAACGTTGAAAGCTGACAGAATCAATTTATTTTCGGAATGTGTGACATAGCTTTCAGTTATGTTTTCCTTTATGTACCTATTGATCCACATTCTGGGGAGTCTTTAATGAAATGTCAGTCCCATAAAATCGTAAATCATATAACAACTACATGGTGGCAGATGCACAGAACTGAATAACAGCTAGATGAGAGCTATTGTATTCCTAAAGGTGAAAAGAATGCCTAGAGCTGAGTTACCTGGTCAATATCAGTGGGGTTGTGATCATTCATTGACGCCTCTCGATGTAGTCAACTTGTATTATCAGTGAAAAAAACATTTATTCAGTCTAAGGAATTGGAAAATATGGAAAACTGTTATCTATTTTATTCATTTAACAAACTGATTAGCATTCACCCTGTTTTATATTATCAGCTATGTGTTTCAAAGTGGGACTGTGGGGGGCTAGTACAGATCTCATTAGGGCTACTAGATTTCAGGCTTTACTAGCCCTGAAGGGGCTGCCGGGCTATTTAGATATGGATGAACTTTGTAGAACCATTTAGCCCAGGCATGTTTGTGCAGTATTGTAGATCCTGTTTTAGGCTATATCTAACAAATGCACATGGTACTCTGCCATTTCTGGTGCTAGGTGGATAAGAGCCTTTTGTTGCAAGGACCTAGGTGAAGCTACCTGTGCTTTGTTAAATCTCTCCAGTCTACTGTTCGTCAAATATTTACTGCCTTGTAGGGTAAACAGACTGGAGTAGACTAACGGACTTACTTAGCATTTCTCCAACCTGCTCAGAAAAGACCCATGGTTATGCCAGTCCCAGTTTGTATTAAAATACAATATCACTGGAAATCAGTTTTGCTGTCATATAAAATTTTCATATAAAGTTTTCACCCATAAAAAAGAAAAGCATTCTAAGGAGACTCACTCATTCAAATCGAGGTGTCATGGAGACAGCGGGTTTTGCTATCTTTAAAATTGCCATCCATATCTGAAGAATGTTTATTCAATCAAGCTTGAATAATGCCCAATCTAAGGATCTCTAAGCTGTAGTCACATGTATCATCAGAATGCACCAGGGGGGCTCAGGATTTTGCTATCTTTAACAACGCCATCCATTTCCCAAGGATATTTCTTCAGCAGCAATCTAGCTGTATTCAAGCGTGTATATGAGTGTCATGTGTGAATGGTGTGTGTTTTGTTCTGCAGGTGCTGGATGAACTGGATGAGGATGCCATAGATCTCACGGAGGAGGAGGAGAAGGAGCTGCTGGCAGAGGTAAACATTGGTACCCTGGGCTGCTCTTAGATGTGCACTACACACACTTATCGCGCCTTCTTTAAGTGATTTTATACAAAAATCAATACAGGCTGGAATATCATGCACAATAAACAATATTTAATTGTTCGGGTAGTGAAAAAGTAATAACAAGATTTGAGTAGCATAGGAATAGTCCTTTCTAATGCTAACTCCATTACTGGCAGTTGAATTTAAGATTTCCTGATATTTTTCCGGCGTGTCATGTATAGCCTCACATTATAAATTTACATAATATTAAGGAGGCACAATTGATACCAATAATAGTTTAATTAAACTCTCACAAATATCTGTGTGTAAATGGGACAGCCAAATATTTCAAATTAGTCTTCCCGAGTTCCCGCTCACCAGGTACCGCCACTGTAAATGCCAATGATTGCCTTCAAGGGTGCAAATTCAATTCCAATGAAAAACGAAAAAAAATTGCCTTCCCTAGCTTTTAATATTTTTGCTGTAATGAACAATGTGTGTATGTTTTAGAATGAGGTGCCTATGGAGGTTGAGAAGACTGAAGAAAAAGCAGAACCAGCGGCAGAGGCGGTTAAAGCAGAGGAGAAAAAAGGTAAAAATCGACGGAACAAGGAACGCTGCTCATCACTGTCTAATGCTGCAACTGGCATGATCTTATGATGAGAGTAAAATCTTGCCACCACTGAAACCTGTGTCAGCCATAACACTGTTCTCATCAACATCTTACCGTGGGAATTTTTATAGCTGATGTGGGAAGGGTATTCATTTAAAAACTATGTACGTGAAACTGATTTTGGATTTAATGAGTTAACAGTACACTGCGCAAAGAAGTAAAAAAAATTGTTTACCTTTTTTACGGTTTTACGGTAATATTATAAAAGCAAATCCACATTAGGCTTTATATTTTAAAGTTTTATCTATTGATTTCTTGGTTCAAAAATTGTAAATTTTCTTAATAAGTGTGGATGTTTTGAAGAAAGTCGTCTTTGACATGTTGATGGTAGTTGTTGATGAGGGCAGTGATAGTCAAGTCCAGTAAACCAGAAAGTAGTTTAAGGAAGTGATTTGTGTGGGAAGTATTAATATTATTAGGAAAGGAGTGGGAGAGAGAGACGTACATTTCTTGCCTGAGAGGGAGAGAAAGGGAGATCTGACCATCTTCTGTGCCTTGGACAGTTCAGTACAGTCATGATGAAGCAACGTTCACACCTGGAATCTTGGTATAGCCAACGGGACGCCTAAGGATTTTGAATGTGATGATTGATTTGGAGACGGTTGGATGAATGTCCTCATCATGTTGTAGTGACTTACAAGTTGACTGATCAACTTTGAATATATGCAAGATCGATTGAGATGCCAATATTGTGATTTCTTCAAGAAGACGATTGCCGACAACCAAGATTTTACACAACTTTCATGCCGGATTGTCCAACAGAAAACTATTATGCTGGTGTACATTTTTCAAATTGGCGAACAGGCCACCCACATCGCCACAGATAGTTGAGGCTAAGGCCTAAACTCAGAAACATCATTTGGTCTGTAGAATCTGGATCTATAAGTTCATTTATGTGACTTCTACAATGACTTAAGTGAATTCCCAACTTGCTACAGCTGCTACATTATTACAGTGACTACAAGATATCTAGAAAACTCAAGACATCTTTGATGAGGACTCAACAACACCTAGGTTATTATGACCTGCGAGTAGGACATCCAAGTTTCTGACACTGGTGAATGTTTTACCACCTGTGTTGTTAAAACGAGCGTGTGTGCAACCTGCAGAAGAAAAAAGAAGGTTATGTATCATTACAAGGCTTGATGGACTTCCCATGTGTCTACAATGGAGCTTTGTGTAGAGATGTCTCCTACACTGTTGCCATGCACCATACTCCGGCGAGTTGAAGGAAGAGATTTGGCTGACCAACTGCCCAGCTGTGTTGAATGACAATATGCTCTCCCACCAATGGTATTGGGTTATGATAGAGAAGTAAACAAGGAAAATATTGTTGCATTCAGGATATACTAATATTCAATCCTAGCATTGTTCTAATAATTAAGCAACATTTTCTTGGAAATATATTCTGGCTGGTACAGGTTTGTGGTATTGCGTAACTCTAACTTAAAGAACAAAAGAACTGAAATACAGAGCTAACTAGCTTATATTTCTAGCCAGGTAAGTCTGTACACAGAATCACTGTTATGATCATTTGAAATTGCATACGGCGGGTGAGAAGAATTTGTGTTTTCTTTACATGCGTTCAATAGTTTTTCTGCATAATTTCTATATAGAATCTGAGCCTGGCTCAGAAAATGAGACAAAAGAGAAGGCAGCAGCAGCAGCAGAAGCCGCCGCGGTAGCCGCTCCAGTGGAGGACAAGGTAGAGCCGGAGAAGCAGGCTCCCGCGGCTGATGTGCCCGCCAAAGTGGAGGAGAAAGCTGCTCCCAAAGAAGAACAAGCAAAGCCCGTTGCGAACGCTGCCGCGGCGCCAGCAGCAAACGCTAAACCAGCGAATTCCTCCGCGTCGTTGAAGGAAAACAGTCCTCCTGCCCCGCCCGACCCCAGCAGTGTGCCAGTCATGAACCCCCTCACTGTGGAGGACACCATCGCCCTCGACACCTCCGACTCCCGCAAAGACGACGACGTGTCCCTCATTGTCCATGTTGACGACACGCAGAATGATCTGGATGCAGACATTCTGGTGTCAGCAGCTAAACAGGGAGATAAGAAGGGGGCGGGGAAAGCCGTGGTGAGTGAGAAAGAGGCTGCCCCGAGCGATGGTGAGGGCGCCACCGAGAAGGAGGTGGCGAGTGAGCCCGCCGCCGCGGCCAAGAGTGCGGACGACGAGGTGGTCGTTATCGAGGAGACCAAGGCCGTCGAGGATGCGGAGGCGGAGAAGGTGGAGGGGCAGGCAGTGGTTGAGAAAACCGAGGCTAAAGATGACACAAAAACAGAGGTTGTAATCATCGAAGATGATAAAAAAGAAGAATCGTCCGCCGCCGCCCCGGCTGCCGCAGAGAAGGAAGACAAAAGCAAGAGGTTGGTTTGGTTTGTATGAAGCCTCCTATTCCACTTGTGGTGGGATTAGTATTCACTGATCTCTGGGTACAATTCCATCTCGTAGAAAAACCAAACATCTAGCTATCATTAATTGTTTACATCCAGTGCTAAGCCTGAAATTTACCACTAATAGAATTTGCCATATTCTGCTTCAGTGTGTATTCACAAAAAAAAGCTATACAAGCGAACTCTATACCATATACTGGGAAAACATGATATTCCTCTTGGAAAAAACAAAGATTACTCTTTATTACAAGACTGCATGGTAATCCATGACAAAATCTATCAACATGACTGCTAAACAGGAATAGCAACTTGAAATTGCTCATAATCATAATCATGAACCCATTGCTATGATTTTTGATGGGGAAGGACAAAGTCTGCATGGCTAGAAAGCAGTTTTGCATAGTCCAAGTTCATTCATATTCTAACTTGCGTACATGATATGGTACAAAATGAGTTGCTAATAAGCTAAAGTATTAAGAATTGTTTAAAATCTTAACTCTTATACAGCAATCAAGGTTCATAAATGGATAGACCCACACTCAATATGTGTATCTAGGCGCCAGCATTTCATCCCTTTTCTGTACTTCCATATTCACTCACAGTTAGAAAGGCCTTAATTCTCCATGGTATAATTCTTTTGCCCCCGGTACCGTTCACCTGAAGGCTGGGTACAGTATGCATGATTGGTTGCAAGTGCTGCCCCCTATCTGTCATCCCCCTCAACTAGTCTGTTTCTGTCTACATTCTCCATCCATCTAGAGTCCAGCTGCCGAGGTTCCACTATTTCTATTGGAGGACATGGTCACATGACCCATTCAACCGACAGGTCTAACGCTTTTTGATATAAGGAAAATCTAAGGAGTACATGTCTGGGTAGTAGATATGCCCTTATTGGTATAATGCTGCTATACAATAAAAGTCAAGTGCGAGTGTGTGATAAAATGAGGTATTTGATGCATGTGGATGTTTTAGTTTCCTGTTTCCTCTCCAGGTGGCGTATGGTGTAAGCTATTAATTTCCTCAGCACTGATATTAATCTGTATTTATGTTGCATTGCAGTGCCCCTAGTGGCAAAGAGGCTAAGCCTGCGGCAAAGGATGCAAAAGGTATGTGCTTGCTCTATCTTCTTATCAGCTATGCTTTACATATAGTACCAACCTTTACCCTAGTTAGTGTTACTACAGAAGTATGATACATTTTTGCATGAATTCTTTTAAACGCCAAAGGTTTTGACTTCAATCAAACTTGATTGCTATATCGGAATGGCCTCCTATAATCATTAATTGGCCAACTTCAAGTCCCAAATCAGGTCCACACTCATATGCAATAGACTCCATCAATATACAGCTAAATGAATATGAGCTCTTGTGGAAAGGGCCAAAAGTGGTCTCTAAAGTAGATGAAATGTAAGGGATTTTCCATCTAGGGGACTATGTTTTTGTTGTATGGTCTTTATTGATTCTCTTCATCGGGTTTGACTAAGTTTTTCCTGTCCTGTTTTACTCTAGATACAAAAGTTGCTGCCAAGAACACTCCTGGTGGTCGCAACCTGTGGGTGAGTGGACTGTCTGCTACAACACGTGCCACAGACCTCAAGACACTCTTCAGCAAATATGGAAAGGTGATTATCTCACTCCTTGTCAGGAAAACCACTTTGTATTATGCAATTTTGAATGGATTTGACACTTTTTGTACACCAGTCTCTATAGGTCTGACTACATTGTAAGGTATTTTCCACCTGGGGGATCCTGTCTTTATTAATCAACAGGTGTTCTCTAGCTCAGGTTTTCTTGAATATCAAGATGATATAGACTCCTTCCTTGTAAGGAAAACCACTTAGTATTGCACAATTTCTAGTAAATTTGATGCTCCATAGAAAATATTAGGAAGGATGTTTACTGTTCACTTAGCAATATTGGTTCATGTTTATCTTTCGAAACCATACACCGATACACGGTACCATTTCGTAAGTAGTACACATCCATACAACTTCAAAAGCATGTGTGGACAAATTATGTCTTCACCCATATTTCCAAGCTGATGATTGTTTATCTTTTTCCAGGTGGCTGGAGCTAAGGTGGTTACCAATGCCAAGAGCCCAGGCTCCCGTTGCTATGGGTTTGTCACCATGTCAACCCTGGATGAGGCATCCAAGTGCATCCAGCACCTGCACAGGACTGAACTGCATGGCAAGATGATCTCAGTGGAAAGGGTAAGGACTCAGTGGATTATGGTCTCAGACTGCAGGGCGTCTGGGCATCATCTGGACACCCAAATCCCCTAAAATCACACATCAGAAAACCCCCAAAAATGTGTGACATTTAAAAACAAATGTCAATTTCAAGCAGATACTTGAATATTTTCACCCCCATTTGTCTCTCAAGACATTGCATAAGGATATGCAACCTTTACTCACTAAGTAAATAGAGGTGAACTTGGCTACCCCGGACCACTGTACGCCAGACTTTTGGCTATGACAGACAATATGCTTGGTCCCAGTCCCATGCATATCAAGTACATGTATTGGACCATGCGTAGGCCAGATTCTGTATGCTGGAACTGGGCTACCACAGATCAATATCCCGGCACACACAATGCTATTTACGATGTATTTAGCATTGTGTATGCCAGACAAACGCGTGTCTAGCAGTCGGCTTATTCCCGCTGAGACTAAGACATGTGCTGAGTTACGTTCGGCCAGACAGCACTTAGTTTGCACCGTCTGGTAGTTCGTGTAGCAGATGAATACATGTATAATAAAAGTTCAGCCAGGCATATTCTTTTGCTCTTTTGACTTTTATACCTATGAAATGAGGTTCCCAATGCAATAGCATACACACTTGCATATGGCATACATATTTTCTTGGTTCCACTTGGTCCGTCAAAACCGAGTTCACCTGTACATGTTTATGGTTGTAGTTGCCACTCCCTTGGAAATAGTATTAATTAAGTACTTGTTGATAAATGAATAATATTCCAGTATTGGTTACCTTTTCTGGAATGTGCTTATTTCTCTGCAACTGCTGAAGGTTTGGTCACAAGCAAAATCAAGTTCAGGCAGATTTTCTTCAGATATCTGAATATGAATTACAAGGAAGGGTTGCTCTAAGTTTCTTCATGTTTTCAAAATGGTGTATCTGGCATTCATTACTTGTTTGTTAGAGGATTTCATGACAAATATAAACACATTGTTCAGTTTGTATTGTTTGTTACTCTTGTTGATATTATGTTCACAGGCCAAGAATGACCCTGCTCCTCCCTCAAAGAATACTGCAGCTAAGAAGGCAGAGGGGAAACCCCCAGGAAGTGCAGAGAAGAAAACTGACAAAGCTGCAGTAGAGAAAAAGGAAGGTGAGAATCTAGAGAGGGCATTTTTATTGCATGTTTTTCTTAGAAAGCTAGATGAGCAGATTGGATTTTTTTTAAATTAAGGGTTAGAATTGTCCATGCAAGATTATCTTCTCATGAGTAACAATTTAAACACTTGATTTAATGATGCCGTGTGATAAATGTTATTTTTTGATACCGTTAAACATCCTAGGGAAGACCACTCACCAGATCGCCTAAAGCAGTTGTAAACGAGTGTTCAGCTTGACTTTCAAGTGAAAATGATGTTATGTTTTGCCTAGGAAATGTCTGTGTGTGGAAGTTCTTCATTAACCAATGGTCTTTTAAAGAAGACTAAGACTTTTATGCTTTTGACTGAAAACAGAATACACCTTGTGTATTGTACTGTTTGCTTGGGAGAAGTTAATATCTGTAAAGTCTCTCGGAATTTTGAATTGCGAGGTATAACAGGGATTTCTATTAGTCCTCTTAGAATGAGTAAGTATATTTTGTTGTATTGCAGGAGAGAAGAAAGAGGGAGTGAAGAAGGAGGGTGAGAAGAAGGAAGTTGAGAAGAAGGACTCACGGCGTCCCATGCGGCCGCGGGACTCCCACAGGGATGACAGGCGCCGGCCATCCTACAGGGACAGACGGCCTGGAGCTCCATACAGACGCTACTCAGGAGGTAAGTCCTACAACATATCCTTTACTCTCATTGTATAATCCAGTAGCGTGATCAAGGAAAAAGTTCTATTTTAGGAGTCAGATTAACCTGATAGCTAGAAAATTTCCGTCAATATCATTTATTAAGCTTAAACTTAGGGCATCCCGCCAGGGTGGATGTAGACTTCCAAAAGTGGTGCACATCTTTATAGGGTCATATCAAATTGTACAATATAGTTACTGCCATTCAAGGCCAAATGATGGGTCAGTATGTAATGGTGACGGCAACTAAAGTCAAATACTTGGGAAAACGCCTACTAAATCACAGTCACTGATAAAGGTTCCATCCTCAGTTCTTAATCATGAACCGGTCATATATGTGCTGCTGTTTTGTCATTTTTATCTGTTAAGCAAGGTCTTCGTGAGGATTTTAAGTGTTCCCCAGAAAAATTCCTGTCTGAGGGGTCTTGGTTCATTCAGGTTATGAAATGTCTAGCACCACTGAGCAATGTGTTTGTTAATTTTGTAGGTAAACCGCGGACGGTTGTGATGGACAGAAAGAAGGGTGAACCTGTTGTAAGTGTGAAGAAGGGTGATCAGAAGGAGGGCAGCCGCAGTCGCCATGACAGCAAGGAGAAGATGCACAGCCCGCGCTCCACCTCCAGTGCTGGCAAACGGGGCGAGGAGAAACCCAAGTCTGAGGAGAAGACTGAAGCTAAGGAGGCCGAGAAGAAAGAGGGAGAGGAGGCCAGCGTGGAGAAGAAAGAGGGAGAGACAGAGGGGGAGGCTGGAAAAGATGGAGAAAAGAAGGACATCCTCTCATTTTCAAAGATAAAGGTAAACGCCCATTTATCAAATTCATATGCATGCAAATTTTCTTTGCTATTAATTTGCAGTTTTGCATAGGATTGGTGAATTATTTTGTATGTCTTGTCAAAAGCAATCTCTGTGGATTTTGGATTGGCATGCGATTCATGTTCTATTGTCAGTGCAACAGCACCATAGGAATCTCATACACTCACTCTGCACCAGCAACACCACACTTAGCAATACTTTTTACATGTAATTAACCCTTATGCTGCTTGCTAGATAATTTGGCCAATACAAAATGATTAAAAAAAACAGGGGAAAATTTTTTAAATTCCTGGCACATGAGTACTCATCTGAGAATATTCAGCAGAGCTGTTGAATGAATACCAACATGGCAGAGTTTCGATGGTTTTCAAAATTTGTGCTTTGGGCGAAAGTAGCCTCAGCATTGGAAGGGTATAGAATTCACTTGGCTCTTTTATGATTTCATAGCCGTTTAAACCTTGATTTCTTTTGTATGCCTTTTCAAAACTGCAGTTTCTTCATTCAGTAGTTCAGTGCTTAACAATCACTATCTTCCTTCTGTAGGCTGTAGTTCCTGATAAGGTAAGATATCGCCTAACTGAATGGAAAATAACACTGGTCTCAGTAACAGGTGCATTTGCGGTAGTAATGTAGCTTATGCCTTGCCATATTTAGTAGATTGCATCTAAGTCTGCTCTGTCAATGTAGAGGTGCAGTGACGTGGCTGGTAAATATAGCTGGCAGGCTTTATTCAATCAAAAAGGAAAATCAACTCCAAAGAGACATGTTTGAGAAAAATAATACTAAGTGAAACCTTCACTATTCTAAATATTACTTTTACAGAGAACTTAAAATCACGTGTTCTGTTGGTTGAAAAGAAAAGCTTTTAGGTTAAGAATCAATATTATCAAAATCAGCTTATAATTGCCATGTCTTAGTGGTCCAATGCATTGTGTTCAGACTGCTTGTGTCTCACCATTGCAAAGGGTCTGGAGTTCAAATCGTGTTTGCTTGTGGGCAAACAAAAAATGCCTGTGATTTCTGGTTAGTCAGTGGTTTTCAATGTGTACTTCAGCTTCCTCCAATAAGCTACTGGTTAGCCACAACTTAGCTAGCTGGTGAGAGCAGTAGAAAATTATCCTCCTTTGCCATTCGATCCCTTCACTTAAACTAGGTACCCAGTTTCTTGATCTCCAGCCCTAACTACAAGCATGCAAGGGTTGATGAATAGCATAGCAGAATGCTACATGCAAAGCTTTAACAACTAATAGTGGGAAGTGGGTTCTGATTTCACCTCATCCTTATGCACTTTATCAGCGAGCTATCTTGCTAATAACAGACCATTGTAAACTTAAGTCTTTCTAGAAACTGTTCATGACTTATTTGTATCTTCATAAAAAAATCACACACTTTCATGGTATCTAGTTATAGGTTTACTGCTTAACTGTTATTTCATACTGCTCCTAAATCATTACAAGGCTATATGGTTAACACCATCTATGAGTTTTATTACATATCAGAATATCAGATATCATTATATTGTACTGGACTAACATTCCTAGAAAAGTTTGCCTGGCCTGTTCATGTATAGATGAAATTTCCCCTTCTAGACAATAGGAGTCATTTCCACTTGATAAGATGTGAAATATTTTAGTTGAAATTCCTTTCTTAGTCAAATGTTTAGTTGGAATTCTGTTATTTATGCAAAGTAGGAGTCCTTAATCTCCAAATGACACTAACTTATGCTCATTGTTTAACATATTTTCCTGATATAAGAGTATTTATATAATTGCAATGATTATGGTGTTATCTAACTTCTTATTATATTGCAGTTTCACTTTCTTGTAATACTTTTAAGTCTATTTTCATTGTTGTAATTTCTACAATTTTAGAAATATTCTCTAACATATACATGTATATGTAAATGAAGCAATATTGATGTCAGTGCATTATGTTTTTCAGGAGGAGAGAGAACGAGAGCGCCTGCGACAGAAGACCAGAGCATACAGGGAGGAAGAACGTCGACGTATCAGAGAGATCGAGCGCGTCTCCGAGCGCCAGAAAATGTTGACACGAAAACTGCGTGATGAACAAAGAAGACTTGAAGTGGAGCGTGAAAGAGTCAAGTGAGTTTATGTTATATGGTACTACTATATGGTAATGCTATGTATCTCCACTGATTCTAATGAAAATATCACCTGCTATCACAATACAACTAAAGATAAGTGCGTTAAGGAGTTTAAGATATAAGTGAAAGGCAATCTTAAGAGTTTACAGTTTAGCCTTAATTAATTACAAATAGGAATATATACATGTAAATAATTTAACATTGAAGTACCATAATTTCTCATTACCTTATATGCTTGTAGTTTTAAGATATTTATGCTTGATTGTATGATCTTATTTAAGAATCATATTTCAGTGTACTCAGTGAAATCTCTCACTATGAATACCCCAGAGATGTGAACACCTAATGTGAACACAATTTCCTTTTACAGTATCTTTTACATTATGAAAAGACCTCTGATATGTGAACACCCTGAAAAGACCTCTGAGATGTGTACACCCCCTGATGTGATCGCTTTTGTCCTTGTCCAAGGTGGTCACATCTCTGAGGTTTCACTGTGCCTGAACTGTTTTAAGTATTAGGTTTTGAAGATGTGTGATATGTTTTTTCTAGGCTTGAGCGTGAGAGGCTGGAGAAGGAGAAGCTTGAGGCAGAGCGTATTGAGAGGGAGAGACTGAGGATCGAGCGAGAGAGGAGGGAGAAAGAAAGACTCATGGAAAGGGAAAGAGAGGAAGCTAGACGTCTGGAACAACAGAGGTGGGTCTTACTAGATACTTAATGAATAAAGATATTACATGCAGAGATCTCTTGTGATATGTCAGACATGCTATATTTTTTTTAGTAAAAAATAGTGAATACCTGCCACCCAAGCTCAACCCTGGACCTTTCAGGTTTAGGGGGCTAATTGTTTTGGGTGTACCCTATGTTTAGCTTGTAGAAAAGGAAGCTAGAAAGTAGAAATAATACTAGTTAGGCTTAAAAGGCAGCAATTAGATTTCATCAAGTCAATGGATTTTCTGGCCTTATTCATTTCTTTAAAGTGGAACACGATACGTAATAGAAAAAAAAGAAATACACCTGAAACCATAACTAATGATGTAAATGTATTAGCTGCTGAATTAACAGTGGAATATAAACTGTTGATGGTATTTTCTTTATTTCTTTTAAGCGGTTATTACAATTACATCTACATGTATCTCAAACTTTGTTTTGGTGGATTTCAATTGTTTTATAGCTCATGTTGCCTTTGTTCAGAAAGCACATGTTCAAGAGTAGAGTTCAGAAGTGTAGCTATGACACCCGAAAGTCAAGTCATATCTGTTTTGTATTGATATTTTGATGATTCCCATTACTATAGCTCATGTTGCCTTTCTTTAGGTACGAAGAACAGATGAGCAGAGCTCTTAAGCGTAGCTATGAAACCCTAGAGTCCAGGCATATCTGTTTTGTTTTGATGATTCCCTTATCTATAGCTCATGTTTCCTTTGTGTAGGTATGAAGAACAGAGGAGCAGGGCTCAGAAGCGTACCTATGATACCCGAGAGCCTGGCATACGATCAGACCCCTACTGGAACGATGCCAAGCGCCCCGCTATGTCAGAACCAGCCCCCTATGATAGACCAAGCTATGGACAAGATAACAGGTATGTCAATAGTACTGTACTCAGTGTTGTTGCTGGTGCATGCACTCTATTGTAGCATCATACATCCTTATTTGATGCTTCCTCTCTTAGTTTATCAATGATGCTTTTATAGTAGCTGCATGCACATATATTTCCTCGCTTGCATGTTCAGCACCTGCTAAGAAAAGTTAAGATTATTATCAGAAATGTATCTTTGCTTAACAGGTTTGCATACTGGAATGACTATCCTAAAATCTCTTTTTGGTTTAAGAGAGTTTTTACCTTTGAATAAAAGAAATGGTAGTTCTTTGAATTACATGTTCTATAGAATGGAAATGCATCTTATTTGCTTGGAAGTATATTTTTTTTAAACTTACATGATAGAGGTTTGTGATTTGTTGAGGTATATTTGGCTTTATCATTGTTCAGATATAATGGTATTTTTATGAAATTAAAAATAATAATCAATCCTATCATTTGATAATCAATGGCGGTCACCCAAATTTGATGATTGATTTACCCTTTGTCAAAAAGATACTCAGGATTGTAAACATGGTAATGTGCATCCATGCATTTATATCCATTCTGCAGTTTCCTGACAAGCCTTGAAATACTGCTTTGCTTCATTACGGGGTTGCCTGAATTGCCCTAACTTTAGGTTCTGCTTATGATGACGTACATTTGTGATTTTGTTGGTAGTGCTATTATTATGTGCAGCTATTGTTTTGTTGTTGTTGTTGTAAGGAACCCACACTCCTACTACTGCCCCCTCTCATTATCCACAGGTCTCCAGCGAATGCACCCGCCAAGACCGGCTCTGCTGCTAGCGGCAAGCACATGGGGTCAGTTCATAACTATTGACATGGGGGTTTTGGTACTCACTCTTTCTCATGCAAACAAACATGACCCAATGTTGGCATGCTTGTTTGAGGTTTTGGTACTCACCCCTTTTCATGCAAACAACCATGACCATAATAACAAAGGGATACATACACTATCATAAGGCATGCTTGTTTGAGTGACAATTCTCAAACTAGCTTTTCAGTTATCATTCTGCTGGCCTATAGAGTAGTAATATATCTTTTCATTCATTCTGTTGGCGGAAGTATGCAAATATTTTTTCTTGGAAAGGAAATAACTTACATAGCCTAAATTTACTTAAGTGTTTCAAAAGTTGTTTGGTCTTGTTTGCTTACTATACTTACACATTCTGAATTCATAAATATTTTTAATTGACTACTCTGTAAGTAGGTGAGATACCTCTGAACTTGCTGAGAATTGGGGGATTTTGGTGATGGGGGACTATATTCCTGACAGCAAAGTGGGAAGAGGATTATTCTGAAAAAAAAAGGAAACTACTTATTTTCAACTGTTCCTGATTCTGATTTTTTAGGAAACTGTCTTAGCATTTCTATGTTTTGTTTGATGGTTATTTTTTGCTAAATGATAATCATTAAATAAACCTCGACAGGCCTGGTTACTAAACAAAGCTTTTACTGATTTTCCTATTGACTTTACTTGGAATTTTTGGTTTTAAACCAGTGTTCATGTGGCTGACACTGAGCATTTTACCTTTTATTTATAATAAGAATCTCCCTAAATAAATATACCCTGAATGTGCTTACTCCTGTACCAATCCATTTTTTGCATGAATATTTTGCTTTTCCGATAAACCTTATAGATATGTTCCTAAGAACTGGAATATGGACCATCATATTGATAATTTGGACCCATTCATGCCTGTTCCACCCTAAATAGAGCAACCAACCAAAACATCTTTCATAAAATACTCTTAAGAGGAATATGAATTAGAATACAAGCAACAACTCTCCATCTGATTGTTTGGATTTATTGTTTATTTCTTGGTTGCTTTTGATACAGACAGTGCTTTTCATGCTAACATTTTCACTTAACAGCCCTGCCGGAGGGTATCTGTGCTACCTTAAATTTGTGCATTCAAGCACTTAAACAAAACCATATACAAAACAGGATATTTAATTGAAGGATGCCGTTTTGGCGGTATGTGGAGCTCGAAAATAGAAAATTTTAAATGCCTGTTAAAAAATACCTGTTATATATTAACTGAGCATGGATTGGTTCAGGTGATTACCACTATGATGGGACTCTAGGTTGGTGGCTGGTGTTGATGGTTGTTTCTATGTTGTGCTTGATGTTGTTAATACCACTTCCCTGTCTCACCTTTGCTTTAATAGTAAAGTTGGGGCCCCCTCTTCCAGGTACAACGATTTCGACCATCGAGATCGGCCCTCTAGTCGCTACAATGACCGCGCGCCGCCTCCAGCTGAATCGTTCGAGCGTCGTGTGGAGCGGTATGACCGTCGTGACGGACGTCCTCTTGACGCCCCACGACACGCAGACCCCCCAAGGAGCGAGCCACCAGCAAGGTCAGTTCATGCTCCGTAAAAATTATACTTAATATCTAAATAGTACCATTTTTTCTTCAGAAAAATAGAAAAATGTTTTTAGAAAAAACAAATGTAAAATATTTGTTTAACCAGATGAAAAATGAAATATCTTATCAACCAACTATGAAATTAGTTCCAAAATGTCTGCCTCCTCTACAACCATCTTTCCCACAGATACTTATTTCACTCAAATTTTCAGGGTTGATTCTGTTATCATTGTCTATCAGGGGTTTATATTTTGCAGTTCACAGTAAATTCAGTTTTAGAGAGGCAATGAAGCAAGTATTTGATCAGAAAGCATTTTAACAGTAGAGATCTAAACACTTAATACCAGAAACAGAGAACCTCTTTAGGGGCTTGACAAAATAATATCATTTATTTCTTAACTTTGTGTTATCCCATCTGGGAGATATTCATATTTGTTTGCAAAATAATACAATACTTAATTTCTGATTTCCCTCTCTTATTAGGTATGACGACAGGCGTGAAGACCGCAGGGAAGTTGTTCGTCGGGACCCGCCTCCACCCCGTGAGAGGGACCCCCCACGTGACGCCCGGGATAGGGACGACAGACACACCTCTGACAGAAATAGGCCTGATGACAGATTTGACCATGGGTGAGATTTAAAAACATCCGCCGTTAAGAGTTATCTGTTCATATTTTTCCTGTTAAATAATTTTTATTCAGTGAAGTATAGCTATGATAAATTTTCATTTATTGAAGTTATCTTGATAAATAAAAGTAATTGTTTCACTAAAGAAAATGATGTTGGGTCATTCTAGCTTCAATGGGTGTAACTGTCATGTAGAAGTGTTAGTTTTCCATTTTGGGTGGTAATTTCCCATAACTAGATAAGCCATTCTATTAAATCTTAAAATCTGATGTAGTGGGATGTTTGTTTGCATAGCTCTGAAGTTAAATGATGAAATATATTTTTAAATAACAATTCTTTTATTTGATATCATTTATGAAGAGTAAGGGTATGTGCAGCAATTGTGATCAGAAAAGAAAATACTTGACATCACGGTTTGTTTTCAAACTGTTAGGCAATAAGCATTGTACTTAACTTCTCTGTGTTTTTCAGTCGCAACTATGGAGGAAACGATCGCGCTCCAGCCAATCGCGAGCCTGCTGCCCCGGTGAGTCGGCGCGATGTTGGCCCACCACCACGGCGAGACCCGCTACCGAGCCACGACCGGCGTGGGGTGGACGACCGACCATCGCGGGCACCGGCCCACGATCGGCTGGGCCCGCCTCCTCGTAACTCCCCCAGCACCCGTCGCACCTCGGACAGTAGGTCAGAGTGGAAGGGAGAGCCCCACCAGGGAGGTGGAGACAGGCGGGTACATGATGTGCACAGGGACACACGACAGGACAGATTCTCTGATCCCAGTATAAATAAAGGTGAGAAATATGGAAGGAACCTTGCGTAGTACGTTGTCACCATTAAACACTTATGCTTTAACACAAGCAGCACAACAGACTTCCAAATGCTCTCTCTGTGTTACTATTCCAAAGAATTATCAATATTTTACCATTAAATCTGAAACAACAATTCTGGATATAATGAATGCAATAGGGTTTTGAAGCGGAAAGCTATCATTTCATGTACAACCTACATGATATAGGGTATTTTTCGTGGCTTTTCTGAATTCTAATTCATTTTAAGAAAAAAATATTTAAGAATTCATTGCTAGGGCTCTATCATCTTATTCATTATAGTTTTGCTGTTTATTATTTTTTCTTTGTTAAATGAAGTATTTTCCTTGGCAGATTCACGCGGAACAAGTAACAGTTATAATGACAGGAGTCAAGGCGGTGGTTCGAGAGACTCATGGCGAGGACATGGCCACAGCACATCCAACACCTCAAACACGTCTCGACCCAGTTACAAGCCAGGGGCTGGAATTCTCGGTAAGTAGTTAAATTGATATTTTCTGATTAGTGAATCGCATCCAGTTGACTTGTTTGTGTAAGATGCATCTCTTTTCATTCAATCTGAACACATGCTATAATGACAAGAGAATTGACTAACAGTGCCGAAAACACATCTAGCCTTGACACCCTTTCAGACTAGAATGGCACAAGATTATTACAACAATATATTCTATGTAATTGGCCAGAATATTTTCATGTATGTTTTCATGTAGGTTCACATTATAAAGGAAAATATGTGAAGGAAAGTTGTAAAATGGATCATGGAACAATCCCTCCTCAAATCTCTAGCTTAAAGAGCATTTTAATGGTGTTCTCATCATTATCAATTCCAGGTACATTTCAAGGGAAACTATACATGTATTGTCTATCCTGTATATTGTTTATAGAGCTATTATTTCATTGCTCCAGTTTTGATACATGAGTGTTGACAGTATGTTTGTCTCTTCCAGGGAGCGTGCCTAACAGTAAGTCTGACCAGTGGAGCAGTGGCGGCCGCAATGAGAGCAGCAAGGACGGCGGCCGCTGGTCGTCACATGGTCAGGGTCTGGACAGTGGTGCTGTGAGTAGCCGCCAGGGGGACAGGTGGCCGGGAGCCGTCAGCAGCCAGGCACCCGACAGCCGCAGCGTGCGACCGCAGCACGGAAACATGGGAATTAATCCTCCATTGCTGCAGAACCCGCCCACCAATGTATTCCTTGGAGCTGCCGCCACGGCCGCCAACATCATGATGGGTGCCGGGCTCACGGGCGGGAGCCGTCAAACAGATGTACGATACGACGCTTACTCAAATCTCGGCAGTGGAAGCATGCGACGCTTCTAATGCGGAAACAATATGAATCATTTTCAAACTTGAACTGCAGAAGCGTGCATCGCTTCTGAAACGGAAAATAGAGATGGATGACTGTCATTTTTATATGCGTGTATTTTGTGAATTAAAGTCCAAATGAGGAATTGCTGTGGTAGCCAGTTTTTTCTGATCGTGGTATTAATGTCTACAGTGTACTGGGGTGTTTTTGGTAATTTCATTCTTTTTTATTTTATTTTTGATGGGAAGTCAAAAAGTTGTGTGTATTTCGAGATTTCGGTTCTGGTTATTTGAAGGTGTGATTAAACTTGAGTAAAGAATCATGCAGTAAGAATTAACGATCATGTATCATGCTTAGTTAACCCTTAATAAGTCAGCTTGTGTTACCATAGCCAAGTTTGACTCAACCATGCACACATTTAACTACGCCTTGTTAAAGTCATAAAAATGAGTCTTCATTGGCATAAAAAATGACCTACATAGACATCTGTATTTTTAAAAAGTCAATAAGTTGCTGCATTTACCAAGAAAGGTTTTCAAAATATAAATACAAAATGAATATAAGAATATTCAGTTTTACCTGTTTTATAATACCAGGAAAAATACCCAATAGCATCTTCCTAGTATATTGCTGTATATAGTTACCTCACAAATTAGATATGGGCCTCAGTGATGGCTTTTAAAAAGTTCTATATGGCTATTGTATAATGTTAGAATGTGATTACAATGTGGTTCTTGTGTGAAAGTCCAGAGTCATTATGAATGCTATTTGTCACACATGTGATGTGCAATTGTTTTTAGCACAAATAAAAAATCAAATACATGTATACAAGTGTTTTCTTATATTTATACCCTTATTTACTGATTCTTTTATGCAGTGGTCTGAAACAGCCACCTATTTTGGGGGTTATCTTTCTTGGTAAAGAGGTTTTCATGCATATTTAACTTCCAATTTCTAAACACCCATCACTTTTTCTATGCTTTCTCTGAGTATGAGTGGATTATTGGAGATTTGCCTTGTGAACAAATTAAACATGGACAAGAAGGTGTAGAAGCTAGGCTCGGCTTCTCAGAACTAAGTGATGGCCAAAGTTGAATGAGAGAAAGCAATAATGATATTTGTTTAAGTTTTCCAAAATTTCATCAAAACTACCTTGAATTTTTAAAATGAATTAATTGTAATGGACATGGTAGCTGCAGATCTCAATAGAAAGGGTGCAACCCACCTACCTTTTCACTTAAAAATGTCTCATCTGTATTTTTAAATCAATGTCAGTGCTGTAGAGCATTTGGATAATGTACCTTACAACTCTGTCTTGTCTTTCCTTCAAATATTTTAAAAACCCATACATCTTTTGATACTTCTTTTCAAATGTATCATAGAAACAGAAGATCAGTTTGAAGAGAAATGTTCAGGTATGAATGGGAGAGAAAAGCAGTAGGCAAGACATGCCAATAAGATCCATAGCTAAACTGCCAATGTGAATTTAGGGGAAATGAAGATAACCAAGTGCCTCCCTTTACCTGATCGCCGTATCATTCTGAAACTACTTATGGGAGAGGCTCTCCCAGGACTCGTGTATGGCGAAACCTGCTGCCCATGTCATTCATAACAAGTGTGACCATTGAGTAGGCATAGAATCCTATCATTGTGGTCCTGTGGACTCTTCGGTTGCCTGCTCTAAGGTTGAGATCCAAATGAAAAGGCTAGCATGGCAGGTCTCCCCTTGTATACCCGTCCTTTGAGGGTGCCTCTCGTATCCTACTCGGAACAGCTGGTTCATGGGAGTCTTGCCAGTGACTCAGGGTTAAGAAGTCAAATTTTAGGGGGTACTATGGTTTCCTCCACTACTTCCAACTGGCTAGTGTAATTAAGCCTATATATGGCAGAAGTGACAATAATCAAAATTCCAAATTCTTTCACAGGTATAATCTGACTGTCGAGTGCAGGGGAGCACTAACCTGCTTCCCAGGCCATATTTAGATGTCATACCTTATTAGTAGATGGCACTACAGTATGCTAGGAGAGTAGTTGGAAGTATGTTGCCAGCACAACCCCCTCATGTGACAATTGTATGAACTAAATGGGCATCAGGCCACAAGCTCTTTTATTATACCTCACGTGAAAAGCGTAAGCCGTGATTGGCTTACAAAGGTTGGCCATTCCATCATGTCCACCGGCAAAATGTCCACCGGCAAAACGTCCACCGTTCTCACTGGATCTACCGGCAGTCATTGTTGATTGATATTTTACCAAATTGGGGGTTGTTCGGTATAATAAAACAAAAACTAGTATGCCAAGCCAGTGTGGGTATCCTGATGGAATGTCTCCCCTCAGGAGGATGGCATGGCATATTTATATATTATCTTGACCCGTTTGAATACTTAAAAATGACATTCTAATGTTAATTCAGGGGATCTAAACATTACAGAGCACCTCCCGTCACCTGGTGGTCAGAGGAGTAAGTAGTAAGAAACAGGAGAGATTGATAGGACCTGTATATGAGACAAAACACACAACACTAAGCCTATTATTCGGAGGTCAACCACATATACCATGTCCAGTGATCAATGATGCCTGCTCTGCGCAAGCACTCCAAATAAAGAAGCAGCATACTAAACAGTGATTTTTGAGGGTTTGGGTGTGCAAATGACCCGGGGATGCCCTGCTTGCTGAGACTGACCATGATGACCAACATCAGGTCAAAGTTGCCTGCTCTGCGCCAGCACTCCAAATGGGAAGACAGGTACCACTGTTCTTGTTTTATATACCGGTCCTGGGAGTCCATAGCTTTCTTAGTACTAATTTGAGTCCCAGGTAAGGACACTTGGTTTTAAAAAGTCTGGTTAAATTTCAAGAAATGAAGATCATATTTTCTCACTGGTATGCAGTAGTGGGTTACCAATTCAAGTTGGTGTACAAATTCTAACAACTAACCCTTTGTGGTGCTATGTCTAACCCACTCAGCGGGAAGAGATCATGCTTGAATTTCTAAAAATAGCCAAAACTATTCGCATAATCAACGGACGGCCAAAGGACTGAATACAGTGGTGCCATCTATGACGTATATGTATCTTAAGGGTTATTTTATTTTCACTTGCTTCTTTCAACCATCTTGCTCTATGCAGGGTATGACCTCATGGCTCTCGGACAATGCTATTCTAAGTTCATGTTGGCCTAAAAGCTGAATAAAAAGTCTTCACAACATAATGGATTTTACTCAATATTTATTTTCAATTGAATTCATCATATCATATATTTCAGTACATGATATCACTTACACACAATAGATAATAGATTGGTGGAATTAACCGTAAATTAGCAAACATTACAATACGCACAATTTAACCTATATACAATTGCGGAATTTATTATCCCACATCTTTGCACAAACATGATTCTCCCTCTTGATATATCTAAATTATTCCAATCAGAACTAGATAGCAGAAAAATGTTCGATTTCCTAACAATAGTACATTTCCACAGTGCAATATATCAATAATTTATGATAATATCACAGATTAATGATTAGATTTTGTTGAGATGGCGTATGTACTAATTCTTGAGGTGGCCAGCACCCTAATAATAGGATAACTGGCTTCATTTAGTGCAAAAAATCTCAAATGTTAGAACAAGGGTCCCTCCATCATTTATGATTAATTATTTAAACACAGTGTCTTATGCCAGTTGAACTTCTTTCATTGAAATATTTACAAGGTATAGATAAGGTTAAGCTGAAATGACCATAAACGCAAACTATAGACCTTAATGGTTGGTCAGAAAGTTTACTGGTAACCCTGCAATTTGAGGGTAGATGGATATCGCGTACGAGTGGTCAGACATTTCTCACGATCAATGAAGATGCTGTTCTTCTTGATAGCAATTTCTCTCTCTAGGGCCATCCTAGTATCCTGAAGACTCTTCAGCGAGTTCTCAGCCTCGTTTAGTTTCTGCATTAGGGCGTCGACCGACTGGGAAATCTCCTGGACTTCTCCTACGAGTTTGTATTGTACGGGGTCGCGACACAGCTCCACGTTGGGTCTGAATTCTCGCTCGTACAGGCGTGTCTGGGCGACCTTCATAGGGTTCTCTTTGTCTTTGATGGCCTGTTTCAGCCCAGCTATGTTCCTCTCAGTCTGGGAGATCTCATCACAGGTCTGAAATAATGGAAGATATAGTAGTATCAATGATAAAGGCGATCCTATGCAGCTGTTTTATGATAGACAACAAATATGTCATATACTAAAGATTAGAAAAGAAATAAGTAAAAATGACAACAAATAAGACTTATTTTACTCAAAAAATTATAAGAAGTTAAGTCTAACAAGGTGCACTAGATTAGGACATTAGAATTTTCATTGTTTCTTTAGAACTTTTGAAGGTCAGTTTACTGATATTTTCTATTTCCTCACTGTCACACTCCAGAAGATGTAACAACTCAGGCTTAGGTAAAAATGGTAGGTACGATAGGGGAGGTAGGAACGTATAAGCCAGGTAAAGATGTCTTTGAAAATTAACTCATTAATGCTTAAGAGTTACTACAGTATTAGATGTCTGAATTTAAGATACTTAGGGCATAACTTTAAAAATGATAATGATTTAAAAGAATATTTGTTGGAGAGTTGTTGGTCATGTTCTGATTAACATTTCTCTATCAAATATTTTCTTATGCTTTTACCTACAAGTTTTTATTAAAGATTGTCAGGCTGGTTTTGGTCACTGTGAGCATTAATGGGTTAATTAAAATGCTGAAATGTCTTTCATGTAAATCAAATACTGAAATGTCTTTCATGTCAATCAACTTACCTTTCTAAGATTTTCTTCCAACTTGGACTTGGCGTCTTCCACCTCATCTATTCTCTTATGTAGAGCGTTGTCGACAGCGTCCGCCTGCTCACGCTGGTCCCGGGACACGTCATTCAGGACGTTATCGATGAGCGTCCTCAGCTGGATGGACGCCATGCGCTCATGCTCAGCACGGACAATGTTATCGTGAGAGTGCTGTGCCCATGACTCTGGTGTAGACTGACTGCAAGAAAAAAAAGGTCACATATGTAATATCAGTTGGAAACAATGGTGCAGGTGTGAATTGCATAAAAAACAACAATTTCATTCCGCCTTTTTTCTGGAAAACAACACAATTATTTTTTTTAATTTCCAGTTTTTTTCAAAACGACAATTTATTTGTCGTTTTCCAGAATAACAGTGGAATTTTTTTTTTTTGAAGTGTGTAGACTGACTGCAGGAGAAATATAGGGCACATATGTAATAACAGATTGATAATGAACTCTTTTGATATATGTAAACTGACTGCAGGAGAAATGAAGGGCACATATGTAATAACAGATTGATAATGAATTCAGATGAAATAAAATAATTTGCTTATGCTCAGCACGGACAATGTTATCATGTGAGTGCTACGTCTACAACTGTGGTGTAGATGGACAGTGCTTAATAAAACAAAATTAGGTCCCTGGGAGGCGGACAGTTAAAAATATCATTTAGATATTGTATAACTTAAGAAATGAATGGCAAAAATTTGAATGGTGACAATCACAATACATGTATATTGCAGTGTTGTGTTGTTTTGAGTTCAATGATTCATCAGTGCTACTCAAGCCTACGAATAATATGTCCATCTCAGATGAGAGACCCATTGGCTAGAATCAAAATTACCCTTATTTTTACTCAGATGCACAGTAATTGAGAACAAGTAGATTAAACAATAACAGTGACCCACTTACTATGATAACTAAATCATTGAGTATGTTGTGTCTGCCCAAAAAATATATATATTAATGGCTATTTTACATTTTCGTTTGAAAGTAAAGGAAACACACATTCCACGATTATTTTTTCTGGAAGTTGTTTACTAATGCTAAGACTTACATTTCTTGAAATCTTGCTACTCCTGCATGGAACTGTTTGTTTGTGTGATGGTTTCTCAGGACTCCGCATCGCGAGTCTATCTCATCAGCCTCCTTCTTGTCACTCCAGTCCATCTCGAGGGACTGCTTGGCATCACGATTTAGGCTGAAAAAGAAATCCAGTAAAGTGTTACAAATAGCAAAATTGCAAAGAGCGGACAAGTCTATCACTAAACTACAATATCGATAATCTTACTCTAAAAAAATGGTTAGGAACATTACTTTATCTAAATCATATATCACATAGCTTGAATTTAAGATATTTCAATTCAAGGGACTAGTACACAGGGACAAGGCACCATATCTATTAATTAACAACCTTAAATTCTCAGTAATTTGGGATATTTTTTGATAGTTACAATTTTTGTGGGTTCAGGGTGGCCCTTTTTCTGAAAATACCTTGATATTGTATGAGTAATATTTTCAGCTGGTTCCATATTTTGTGAAATGGCAACTGGTGATGTATTGAGGGTTGCCCAGATTTCCCATTAATTATTTTGCAGAATAATTATAGTGGCCCAAATTCCTAGGGTGGTCTAAATTTTCAAAAATTTACGGTAGCTAACTTCAGCCTCACTGCATACATTTTAGCCAAAGCCAAATTCAATGGATCTGCTCTTCTAGATCCAGCTTATTTCACTCATCTTACATTGAATAACTACCCTACTCTAAAACTGTGCTATCCACCAGTAACCTAAACCTACTAGCACTACTTACTGTATCTGCTTGTCTGACTGTTGAATAGTCTTTCTCAATAGGTCTTGAACATTATTGATGATTTCTACTTCCTAAAATAGAAAACACAACACAATCAATAAGTATTGTCGGAGAAAACCTAGCCAGCTGCATGAAATGATAATCAGAGCAAGCCACGTCTGCAAGTTCTTCAGTCTATGGGGATAATTGATAATCCACTTGATAATCCGCTACATAATAGTTTTTTGAAAAGCTCCCTTGAGCTACATGTATGTGTATTTCAAAGATGCACTGTGCAATGGGTGACATAACCACCATTTCCTTTGACCATATGATAAGCAAACCTGATGGGCAGGTATGAAACTGGTCTTGTCGACACTTGAACTATAAGTAATACTAACTAATAATAGTTTTTTAAAAAGCTCCATTGAGCTAATTGATACTAATTGAGAGTTGTCCATTTACAGTTAGCTTTGTAGTTTAACTAAGTAATCTCTTTATGATATAAAGTACTTCCTCATGTCACATTAAAGACCATACCAATACATAGACCTTATTTTATTTTATTTTAGTGATATTGTAGGTTTTGGTCAGTTACAACTGATCGACCTAGACAACTGGCCAAAACCTAGTATACCTGACAATTAAAAATAAGCCTTCTTAGAGGCCACACATCTGGTCTGTGCAGTTTGACAGCTGTCAAAACCACAAGTGGCATAGCATATTAGTGGAGCAAGAGGTTTGTTATCGCGATTGGGATATGGAGAGGTTTTATTACCTTGAGGAGGTTGAGCTCTGGATCATCCTGCACTAAATCTACCCCCTCTCGCCTCTGTCTGCAGTTGAGGTTATCTGTTGCAATGTGAAGTGGGATCTCTGTAGCTCTTAAGGCATTTTCAAGGCGTTTCTTCTGTTCACACATTAAATCAGTTTCTTCAAGCACGTCACGCCATTCTCGTTCTAGTTCAGATTTCCAGAAATTAATGTCTTTCAAACGTTCTCCTAATTTTTTGGTGACATCATTTTGGGTACGTTTTGTGGTTTCTTCGGTTTCATTCATAACCCGCTTTGAATCGTCACGGACTTTTTCAGCACTGTCCCTGTCGGAGAACGACTGGTAGTATTTAGCGTAATTGCTCTCGAACCATTCTGGAGGATTGTATTTGCCGGATCTGTAGCCCATGGTTGAAATTCCCATGTCATTCCCGACATTGCCAGTGTATGTGGTTTCGAGCTTGACATCTGTAGGAGCAGAATTATAGGTAGGTCTCTCCGGCGGCATTTCGCGACTCATCAGAGCTGGGCTGACTACTTGCGACATTTTTATACTTTGTTTCAGATTATATTATAAAAGGTTACACTTTCCGAACGGTGCTTTACCGTTTCATCAAATCCTTAGACTACGAGACGGCTCCCAGACCTGTGCGGGAAAGGATGTCACACTCTAAATGTTCCGTCGTGAAGAGTGGATTGTAGCAGAATCTAAGGTGGTCGCCTTGGTCGTTTGTTTACCGTCGTCATGGATCAGACCGGTGTTTGTTGCAATCACGTGACGTTTCGCGCAAGTGGAATGATCCAACAGGGGAGACAGGTTGGCTAGGCGGCTTGTTGATCGATATCCCGGGATGCATGCAGCGCGTACCTGGGCGCCTTCTTTGACGCTGGCATGAATTATTTGTTTTATTTCCAAACTACATCGCAAATTTACGATGTTGCAGGGGTGAACGACATTTTCCCCGCTGTTTATCTGGAAAACAGCAGATTTTTTTTCGATTTTTTCCAAAAACTGCAGAAAAATAGGCAACAAAATATTTAATAAAAAATTCTGCTGTTTTTCAAAGCAGAATTTTTTTTTTGCTGTTTTGGCATAAACAGTGGAATTTTTTTAATATCTTTATTCTGCCGTTCACGCCTGCACCGTCCTACACTTTCCACTGATTTAATGTTATTAAATTCGTTCTGTCGGCTCATAACGGTTAGATCATGGTGCAACAATTGTTAAAAATCCCCGTAAAAATCAAATAAGGGTTCCTTGGAAAAAGGTTATCCGAGGAGTATTTCAGCGAAAAAACTCACTTTCATGCATCCAGGCATGAGCGTGAGTTTTTTTACCCGACTTCAATGGGTTTCACAAGGAGAGATAACCAACTGTCATGAAGACACTGCAGAATAAGACTTAGTCTCCCTATCCGAATGTCGATCAACGGATACGCAACCAGCAAGTCTCGCTTAACAGCCTGGCTACAACTAACAGCCCAGATGTTCCACAGGATCGCTCAAGAGGTGCGTTCTGCGCATGTTGGTACGAAACTTTGTCTGTAATGTAAACAATATGAGAGCCCTCATTGTTTTTGTCTCGTAGTGACGTCACACTAAGTTTCGGCGAGATAATGTGTAGCCAGGGGTCTGTAATGGGTCTTATGACAATTGGCCTGTGGCGACGCTCCATGTGTCTATTCATCTAAGCTTTCGGTTAGGTCTGCCATGTTTTGTGTCAGATAAGTAAGACCGTTGAACACTAAGAAGAAATCGAAAATCTAAGACTAATTCAGATTACTAAAATATACCCAACATTTCCAGGGAGGTAAATGTTCGTCTGAGATATTCCCAAGCAATTTTTATGATGAAGCCCTCGCCAAAGTCGTTGTTATGTTAAGTGTTCTGTAAACTGACTTCAAAGCAGACAGTATGCATTCATTCACTGATGATGGCTGTGGAAGCTAACCTGGTTACCCGTCAAGGCATCACAACAGTCGCCAAGTGAATCACACACATTAACCCTTATGCTGCTGGTGGCTAATTCGGCCAATACAAAATAATGCATTAAACCTGAAAAATGACTGAAACCCAGGCATATAGGTACTCATCTGATAGTACTCAATGAGAACTATCTTATGAATACCAACAAGACAGGGTTTGGATGAAATCTTTGCATCTTTGTGCTTTTGACGAAAGTAGCCTCAGCATTGGAAGGGTTAAAGGACATTGCCGAAGTTGTTACCGCTCCCGCCATTCGACTCCCAGAACACATTCGTCCTGGAGGATGGATAAGATTATCGGGAAGTGACGGCAGATGTCACCATGTATTTTGAACAATGGGTATGGGTATTTGGAAATGAGAATAAGTATATATGAAGTAACGAAAGTACACCTCGTGATACCATATATATTTTTTTGGTGGGGGAGGGGTATCGCACCATATTAATAGGGTATATTCATATAACAGTATGTCCCAGCAGACTGGTACAGACAACAGCTGGGGTACCCATTACGGCTGGTACAAAGCAGTGCAACACATCTTGTTTTCCCCACGTTTTTGTTCAATTTAGGCTATTCAAAAATAGTTTTTTGATGACAAGTTAAAAAAAATGTACTCATTGTACTTCACCAAGCATTACTGTGCATAGGAAGTAAAATACATTTTGAGTGTATATTTTATCATCTATTCAAAGGACTGATCTATTCCAGCTGTTTCCTACCTAGAGCTCCTGACTCCTTTCAACATTGCCCACTATCAATGTTATCTGACCCCTTCGTTTTGTTCTGCAATTCAGAATTAACATTTTATGGTCCCTAAGGAGAACCCTTTCATGCTTTAATCATGTTAATAGACAGCATAAAAGTTCAAGAGTTTTACCATTTCCTGCCATACACCTACCGCATGGCTGATCATGACTGAGTTTTAGTTCACTTGATTTTCTGTGGAGAGATGGATGACTCTCAATCACAGAATGCAATGCCTCAACTACAGCAATTTCTGAAAATACGTGGTATTATCTGATTATAACCAATGGTTTGAGGAAGCCAACCGTGGTATCTCTGTGCCAAGCTGCAGTTACCACTGGTACTGATGTAGATCCTGATGGAGTTTTAGAAAATGTTGAGGAAGTTGTAGCAGCCAAGCTAGAAACAGGGGATGGAGACTACCTCATGAATCCTGGATTGCTGTCAGGCACAGTGAATCTCAGCATTCTTCCTTAATTCTTCAGATTTGATATTTTCTCGCACTGAGCTATAAAGATTATTTTCAGTGTTCGTAGATGATTGATGTCCAGAATGCGAAATATTCAATAAAATGTCAGCAGCCTCTCTTTCTTGTTCACTATGTAGGGGTTCACGCCTATTACATATTCTCTTTTTCGGGGGTAGGGTTGGATTTCTCTGGGCTGGTCGTTTTCTGCTTCTCTTAACTGTGTCCAGAGGATTAGCAGGCAGGGGAGCTGGATATTCTTTGGTGGGACCCGTTCCCTCAAGCCAGTGCTATCAACAGGATAAAAAAATCAAATCAACTATACCGCCTGGTGCAGGTCTTTGAGTCAAAAAAGCACTGGGAGGTCTGAGTAATTAGAGATGACATTTTAGCAGGGTTAATTTTAGACAAATATCACTAGTAAATCAACATTATGACTAGTATGATAATTGAAAAAGATAGCACTTAAAAGTTATATTCAAGTAGTATTAAAAAGAATATGGTTGCTGTACTAATATAAATTACTACATGGTGAATAGAGACTACCTATCTCAAATTTATGTATTTTTGTGAATAAATGGTTAACTTACCTTAGAGCATACATATTTGTCTGGCGTTATCTTTGACACATTAAGTTGTTCATGGGGCCTGCCACACATCTTGATCCATTGCAGACAGTCTTCCATCCTTGATTTGGGCTTTGGGAAGCAGTGGAATGTAACTCCCTCCATGTGTGGCCTATCGTCATATCTGCTGTCGCTATTACACCTTCCCCAAGAACATCTTTTAGTCCTCATTATGGTTTATTAAAAATAAACTACTATCTGGTAGAGAAAAGCAGTAATATGAGTAAAATACTTCGGTGCCAGGGAAATGCTTGCTCACTCCAGTACAGCAAGTAGTGGGACTGGCAGGGCGGCTGGCAGCACAATAGGGGGTTGTTTGTACCAGCATCCTTGTGGCCACATGGTCAAGTGGCCTTATTACAGTGACGACATTTAATTCCTGTAATAAATGCACGGGCAGCCGGGGCATAATACGAGACCGCATGCCCGATTGCCACCCAGTTTCCTGTGCATGGTCGCATGGATGACCTCACAGTTAAACTTAGCTTTGATTCGTAAGCTACGTCGGTCATTAATTGGTGTGCTTGGCTTATTTCTTTTGACATGTTACGTGACGTGTTTGTACAACCAAGCACTGGCAGACGTCCGGTCGACTGGTGCAGGAATTAAATGTCCGTACTGTATATGAAGCATTCCTATTGTTGGCCGACGTACCATTGTTGCTTATATAATGGGAGCGGCATGAACGTGCAAAACTGACAATTTTTTCCATAAATAAAAATGGACATTCCCATGTGTGTGTGTGTGTGTGTGTGTGTGTGTGAAAGAGGTGGATGACGTTTTGAGCCATTCAAATTAACTAATAAACCATGTTAAAGGATTGGGGTTTTTTCGACGCTGCTTAATGAGTTATGACAGGCTGATGGGTAAAAAGAAGGCAATTATGTATATGCATAATCAATTTAGAAACATTCTTATTCCTTCTTCATTTTTTTAAACACATATTTTGAATAAAGATGAGATACCTAACCCTCTGTATTAATCTTTTCTCCAAAATTATGAAAAATAGTTTGTCTGTCCATATATTTATGGACCAGAGCTCTGGTTAATAGCACCATGCATGATTTTATCAGTGTTACAATTTGCTCGGTATCTCATTCTTCAATTCCAACTTTATTCTTTATTTATGCGATCTACAAATATATTTGCGAACGTAGAGAATACATCCTTTTCCAGCCGGCAGAGCAGTTTCAATAGCTATACATTCTCCGGGCTACCAAACGGGTGAAGTCGTTTAACAGTTAAAATGCGTCAACAAATTTATCAACAAGAGCACAAATACATCCTTTTTATTGATAAATGAACTAATAAAGAACGAAAAGGAAACACTTCTGAAAGATGTCAAGCGATTTATTTTCGGAGCGGGCGATCGTCGTGTAGCTGGCGCGAAAGTCGGGAATAACAGTTTTTTTATTCATCCAGCGGGAGGAATAGTTATAGTCGGCGGTTAACTGGTTAATGTGAAACCCACAGTTAACCTGCCCTTACCAATTTTGTTTGCAAAAAAAAACCAAAAAACAAACAAAACAATCACTCATACCTCTGTAGCAAAAAACTACTTCAGACTATTTTTTGCAATTAATTATCAGATAATGAGTGACACATCGCCCTTTATCAGTGTAATTCTCGATGCTGGTGGGTCAACGGTTGTCAGGAATTTTGAAATTTCAGTTTTTCTTCACTTTTTTCTGACCTACTACATTTCCTTCATACAAAATTACGTTCATAAAGATTGCGTATTTATCATTCTGTGCACGAGCTACCCAGGATGAGTGGAAAATAAAAATAAAGCGCATCTTCTCTAAACTGGCTACTTTTGGACGAACAAAGATGAATCTCCAGCAAAAGACTGTCTGGAACACCCAATTATTTTACATTTTATTTAGTTTTGTCCAAAAAGGTGTAAGGGGAACTGCCGTGGCCTAGTGAATACAATGCCTGGCTCCCAAGTATGAGGTCGCACTTCAAGTCTCCTCTTGATCCCCATCAGCAGGTTTGCCTGGTTGCTTTGTAAGTGTGCAGCATTGTGTAGGGCTGCCTATGGTGCCCTTGCAACAAAGCTCTACCTGGTTATCGGTTTCAACCTTCTTGTGATTTTTATCTAGCATTTCTGTACTTTCAAATGTTCTCTATTAATATCCTGCGAAGGGTACCATAGGTTTTTAAATTTTGACTTTGTGTTCCAAAGTTTGGCAATCTAGAAATTGAAAAATACACTTATTTCTCATTATCGACATGAATCTGAAAGAAGTGGTCACTTAATTTGAAAGGATCAAAAAGATGAGATACCTCTCCCTCTGTATCTATCTTTTCTCCACATTTATGAAAATTTGATGTTCGTCTTTATGGGCCTGGGCTTCATGCTTTTAATAATTTCTACTCCAGAAATTTTAACCTTGCTGGGAGGGTAAATATGTGATACATAATGTGTTTTTCACTAAAAGACCTTTCAAGCAGTATATACTTTGTAAAGGCTTTTTCATCAAATAAACTAGGGTGTGGGAAAACGACTAAAGAAAATTGACCACATAGGCAACTTACCTTTTTTGGGTTGTAAATGAAAGGTTACCTAGAAATAGGTGTTGAAATATCCTTATCACTTAATGTTAAGTAATAACATAAAAAGGGGGAGGGGGTCATCAGTCATATCGCAAACGGTAGTGCCACTTTGGCGCCACCTATATTGACAGCATGACTGATGACCCCATTTTTTATTTTAGATATTCAAAAGGGACCTGACAATTAAACCTATGCAAGGTTTATTAAAATTCTAAATGTGGGGTATTTTTTAGATGGACTTACAATTTAACCCTTATGCTGCTAGTGGCTTATTTGGCCAATACAAAATAATGCGAAAAGCCTTAAAAATTACTGAAACCCTGACAAATGGGTAATCATTTGAGAATACTCAGCGAGAGCTATCCAATGAGTACTAACATGACAGGGTTTGAATGGTTTTCAAAGATTTTTACATTTTTGTACTTAGGACAAAAGTAGCCTCAGCATTGGAAGGGTTAAGATTTGAGATTTGCAAATCTAGTATTAACTTGGCGCCACCTATATGGATAGGATGCCTGGTGACCACCCTGTCTTATTTTAGATATTCAAAGGGGAAATGAAGATGATAGCTTATGCAAAGTTAAATGGAGTTCTAAATGTGGGGTATACTTCAGATGGATTTTAAGTTTTAGATGCCACTGTCACCTTGTTGAATACCATACTATGCCTTTAACCCTTGTGAGATGAAGTTGTAATTTTGTCCACAAATGTCTGATGCCAAATTGTAATTGGGATTGTTCGTCAAAATCCAGTACCAGATTGTTCATGTTTGATTTAATTCCATAAGCTTAGTACAAATCGAGCACAACATTTTGACATTTAATTGCCCAACTTTCAAACCATGTAGGGGATCTTTTAGATTGGCGAGCCAATCCCTTCTTTTAATGAATTTGATTATCTCACATACATATATTCGTGCAGCTTTCTCTAGATTAGTGTTCCTACAAATACATACATGTGTGTGTGTGTGGCATTGGAAAGGTTAAACATTTTTTTCAGAAGATGCCTGTATAAAAGACTAGCTGGACAAATACTAGCTGAGTCACTGACTCTTATTTTTATTCACATACATGAACTCTGCTAAGTCATATTATTCCATAATAATTGGACAATAAATATATTAAGCAGTGATTGAAAAAAAACATGATTTTGTTTTACTAAATAGAACTTGTTTATTTCATCAACAGATGGTAAACAATAAGTATGCAATGTTTAGTAATAAATTAGTAAAGGATGAATCACCAAACACTAATACCTGATTTTGATTCAATCTGAATTGCTTCTCATGGCTAAGTTGATACTCTACATGGTTTGTAATTTTTGTATCTTTTTCATGATGACAAGTACTTACATGTCTCTGTATTTACATGTACTTGTATTATATCTTACTTAATCTTGGTGCTTATCAATCTCTTAATTTTTTTTGCTGTCAGACAGTTGATCACTAGGACCTAACATAGCTTTCTTAAATTTTGTCCTTTAGAAATATCTTAATCCTAAATAACAACCCAATTTCATCTGTTTTACATAGCAATGAAAAATGGTCAGCCCTTAAAACTATTTCATATCTATAATAACCAACTGATGTAGCAAAACATTTTAAATTAATCTTTTATTCACCGGGTGTACAAGAGTAGCAGAGGCTCAAATTACAGATTTTTTAAACATATCCTACTAACTCTTCTTTTCCTAATCAATGACAACAGTTCAAGTTCCTAACTGTGCACTTAGGTGCATTCTTCCAAAACTTAATACCTTTACTCATAAGGGAAGCATCATAATATGGAGCAAAAACGAAATATCTGTTTACACAGGCTGGCAAAAGAAATTCAATTTCTTAAAATTGTACAATTGATGATCCTTACTTATTCCTTAGCAATAATTTGCAGTCAAAATTCCTCAAGCATATTTTTCCATACCAAAACACATTGCATTAATAAAATAGCAAAAATGGAAAAACTTTTTTTATGGTGTCACTAGTGTTTCCAATGCCCATTTACCTAAAACAAAAACAGTCATCTGACATTGGCAGGTGTCCGAGAAAGAATCATTCCTATTGTGGTCAGACTTTGTTTTGCAGTTGATAGGCATTTTAAAATGGGTAAACATTCAGCCAAATTTGATAACAAAGACAACCGCTAGTCTATATGAACAGTCAGATTGTAGTAGACTTCTTCAAGTGGGACCAGTCTATGAGATGTGCTCTATGAGAGGTGCTCCCTTGAGCAAAATATTGCCTACTATTGAAAACTTCAATTCAATATCACAGGGAAAGGTTATGATGTCACTGCTTCTGGCTTGACAGCCTCCACAACAACTGCTGGTTTCTCAGCCTTTTCCAGTCGAATCTCCTTTAGTCGCTCTTCTAGATCCTTAATCTCCAACCCATTTTCACGGTTGTACTTAATCCTCTGTTCTATTGTCTTCTCTTCTAGTCCAGGTATCCTTTCATAGAGAGTAATTCCAAGGATTTGATCGACGTCATTTTCTTCCCGAAGAACACAGAAATAGATAAGGAAAGCAGCCACACTTGCTATAACACTGAATGGCTGGTACCAAGGTACTTTATCTGTATTGGGACCTTGGAAGCTGTGCGAGGCCGACCAGCCATGAGCCTTGCTGGTGGAGTACCGGATCGGAGGTTCTTCACTGGAGCCTTCTTTGGCTTTTTGGCTAGCATTGCGCTGTACTGTCTTGGATGTTCTGAAGTGAGGAGAAAAAAACATGGAGTGAAATAAAGATGTATGCAAAAGTAAACATTGCTCAATAAATTATTAACCATTTAATAAAGCTATACCTCTAGTTGCTAAGACATCAGGAGTGTGATCATCAACTAATGTGGGCATAATTTCCCATTTGCTGCTGAAACATAAACAACTGCCATCTGAAAGGTGAACACCTTCTCATTAACACAGAATCAAAGGTGTTCACAACTCTGATATTTCACTGACACTATATTACATATCTACAGACAGTGTTACTGTAACTTCCAAATTCTACCCACACTACAGATAAAATCATTTTCTTCTGTTGCTAAATAACTTGCTGAACAATATTTCTCCTCCCAAAAATGTTTACCTTGAAAGTGGTCTGAATAGAAGGGCAATTTGTTGTTTGCTTCCCCTCACAACCTTGAGTAGGGAAGACATGATTGCAGCCCATGTAGAGTTGCTTGGCTTATGAAACTAATGCTTCAATGGTCGAACGATTGGAATTACCCTTTGAACCGAATACAACCTATATCTGCGCCGGACGGCGACTTATCTATTATAAATCGATCGTCAGATACATATGGCAAAGAGTCGTTACAAAGTGTTGGAGTTTTATTTTCATCAACAAAACATAGAATAAGCAATTTTATACAAGAATAATAACAATAAAATATTCACAACAGTTTTTCTAAGATAGTTGCATTTTGTTATTACCTATGTACATACTGTAACATTTTGTTATTGTCGTAAAATTACCACAAATCAGATGAAGTATGGCTGCCGAAAGTTGACGGTGATCACGTTTCTTACAAACATTCATCATTTAAAGTGCATAGCTGTTGTTCAACTTCGGAGGAAAGTTATGTAAACGGTGTAAGGTACCTAGTATTCATGACCTGGATCAGTGTCAGGTTCTCAAGGCCGACCTTTAGCTATTTAAAATGCTTGACTCGTGTCTGTAGAGGCTACGGCAAGAAAGCGGGAAAGATGGTGAAGATTCTCAATGTTGCCGAAAAAAACGATGCGGCGAAATCGCTTGCTGAGATTATGTCAGGTGGTCATTTCAGAAGGGTGAGTAAGACCGGTCAAATTGTACTTCACAAACTTGCTTCGTGTACGTACCAATCGACTTGTGCGAGCACGAATAATAGTGGGGATGAACGAATCCCAGTCAAAGGGATGGGGGGGGGGGGGGGTAGTTCGAGCAACTCTAACAGTGGCACCGGCCGATGTTTCCTATATGCTATGTCTATTGGCCTACACCACCGTTAGAGTTCCCAGCATTTAAAAAAGTGAACTTGCGCCAAGAAAACTGGGCGCTCATATTTATAACCTGAAACACCCCCCAAAACCAGTCACGTTCGTATCCTACCTTATTTCTTTGTATAATTACATCTTTATTTGATGAAAATCCGTAGCCTGGTGCCTGTATGGCACAATGTTAAAGTTGAGGCGATCAGGCTTGTGGGGTTTACGTCTCCATTGGCGGATGCTTAATATGCACGCATGCGCACATGAGAAGGGAATCCCCAGCTAAAAACTAAGCGAGCAGTGGACGTGTGCGGAAGAGCTGCCCAACGTGAAAAATAAAATGTAGAGAAATATGATAAAGGTGGGAAATCTTAAAAATATGTTGTGCCAAACCTGAAATATGTCTTATTTTTCACGTTGGGCAGCTCATCCTCACACATCCACTGCTCGCTTAGTTTTTAGCTGGGGATTCCCTTCTCATGTGCGCATGCGTGCATATTAAGCATCCGCCAATGGAGACGTAAACTCCACAAGTCTGATCGCCTCAACTTTAACATTGTGCCATACAGGCACCAGGCTACGGATTTTCATCAAATAAAGATGTAATTATACAAAGAAATAAGGTAGGATACGAACGTGACTAGTTTTGGGGGGTGTTTCAGGTTATAAATATGAGCGCCCAGTTTTCTTGGCGCAAGTTCACTTTTTTAAATGCTGGGAACTCTAACGGTGGTGTAGGCCAATAGACATAGCATATAGGAAACATCTGCCGGTGCCACTGTTAGAGTTGCTCGAACTAGGGGGGGGGGGGCGGGGGGGGGGGGGGGGCGGATTTTGCCACCTACCCCCCCCCATATCTGAATACCTACGCCCTGAATTCTGAATAGTTTTTGTTCGCCCCCCATCATTTTTTTAAATGGATCAGCTCGGAGGAAATGTGTTATTTTTGACTACCCAGGACACCCCCTACCCCCATATTCTTAATTGTCATTATTCCCCCCCCCTCCCTTTACCCAAATTCTGAATTGTTTTCCGCCACCCCCACTAAATGTTTAAATGGATCAGTTTGGAGGAACCCTCCTTAAAGTCTGAACCCCACCCCCTCCCCAAATTCTTATTTGGCATTATTGCTCCCTCCCGACTCCCCCAAATTCTCAAATTGTTTTTGCCCAATGAAAAAAATGATTTGCTCAATGAAAAAACTGCCCCCCCCCCCCTCCAAAATCTGAATACCCAGGACCTCCCTCCCCCGAATTCTTAATTGTTTTCCGCCGCCCCCACCACATTAGTGCTAGTTTCAATGAGGAAAATGTCGAACCGAACCGATTCTGAAATTATATCAATTCCGATTCCGATTCCGATTCTTAGGCCTAAAAAAATAAATTGTTTGTTTCCTGTAACACCCCAGGAAAAATTAGGGTAGGTAGGTAGGAAAATGTTTTTATTTTAAGAAATCTTTTTAGTGATAAATGGTAGCCTCACAGTTGAGCTGTTCATGTTTTTCATTCGGAATACCATGTTTTTGATTCAAAATGTCATAAAAAGATTTCGGGTAGGGCCAAAAATATAGGGTAGGTAGGGTTACAGGAAACAAACAATTTTTTTTTAGGCCTTAGCGTTGTTTTGGTCTCTCAAAGGAAAATCATGATGTAATTGTCAGAATTGTAATTGTCAGAACTTGACTAATGACTGCTAAGAGAAGAAACCAAGGAGTGATAAGTTAGCAGTTATCTAACAGTGAATGACCATGGATTTATCTGATGAGAGGGGCCTGTATTTTCCAGCTGGCCAGCAATTATTTGATTAAATAAATACTGTTTCATCTAGAAAGGATTTTAACTTTAAAATTTCTTTTACTAAAAAGATCTAATACAGATCAATAAATTTCTTTTGAAACTTACATGAACAACCTTCCAGTGTTTCCGGTTGACATGTTTCCACATGTTTGTAGTGCATGTATTGTATGACAAGGCACAGTCACATATCTTACAATATACATGACCTTTCTCTCTAGTGCCCGAGCGATTAACTTTAAAATGAAAAGAATTCCAGATGCCAGATTTCTTTCCCTTCTGGGGCGTGAAATCTTCGTAGATATTTTGTTCTGACATGTGTGCTCTGTTGTTGGAAGCGCATGCAATTTATAGCCCCCATCCAAACCGGTTCATGATATAGCACTGGCACATATTGTCAGCTGTATGATGCGGTGCACCGGTTATTTGAAACAAATGCATCCATCTAGGTCACGGGTCATGGCTTGCCGGGAAGCTGTCATTAGGATGTCATTAACAGGCAGTAAACCGCCTGGAGAGCATCTAGAAAGGTAATAAAGCAATTAAGAATGCCCATTCCTATTCTGGCTTCTCATAAATGTGTATCCATACATAGCGACTCTTTGATATGTCAGTTCTGATCAGCAGCTAAGTACCGATGCGGCCAGTCAATCCTCAGTGATTCCAGCCCTACACCACATCTTTAAATGGATCAGCTTGGAGGAAATTTTGCCGGTCTGGCTTCAACCTTGTGATTGATTTATAAGAGAGCAGTTGAATCTTGTGAGAACAGAGTATCTGTACAGCCTGTAGGAACTTCCAAGTGTGTATAAGAGCTTCATTTGATGTTGCCTCAGATTTCTCATTCTTTTGCAGAGAGAGGGCATCTCAAAGTTCAACAAAATCTATGAATACGAGTACAACATCTTGAACCAAAATGCAACTATGGTTATGACCTCTGTCTCTGGACATCTGCTAACCCATGAATTTGTAGGGCAATACAAGAAGTGGTAAGTAGTTTTGTAATTAATGATTTACTAAATAATTCACTAATTAATGATTTACTTCAAATTTTCAATCTTCTTTTTGTCAATGTCCTTATCTCACAGTTGGTATTTTGATATATTGCTAGATTCGCAATGATTTCACAAGAAAGAGTTGTTTACCTAAACCTTAGAGAACATGCTACCTCTAATTGCCAGTATTGCATACTGATAATTCATATTTTGATGCCTGACTCTCATAACAATAAGATGATCTTTTATGATGGAAATCATAGTCAATAAATATACATACATAAGGGCTGTCTATTGGCCAGCAAAAGTAAATATTGAGATGATTTCCTGTTACTTTAACACTAATTTCTTTATCAGTCCATAAGGCAACATAAAACAAAATTTGAAACTCTCCTACTAAAACATGTCACACACACACTGAGTATTCATGTTGAGAATGTTGAAGCTAGTTATTAACAATGAATTAATTGCTATTGTTTGCCTTGTAGGTATGGCTGTAGTGCTACTGCCCTTTTTGATGCCCCAATGCAGAAACATTGCCCTGACAGATATGTGGACATTAAGGTAATCATAGTAGACTTGTTTTCACTCAGAGTCTTTTAGAATTGCTATGAAGTTACTGGATTACAAATTGCTGGTTTTACATCAAGGAGTTATTTTTACTTGTCCTTCTGACAAGTGATTATGAAGTCTTAGTTATTTTCTCCATCTTTTAATAACAAGTGAACATTAGTAAAAAGAATTGTCCCAAAGTGTTGGACTGAAAACTCGTCAAAAAAGTCAGATTGGAGTAAAAAAGGACAATTGTATAGGCTTTTATAGCACTACTTGCTAATGCCTATCTGCATTCATTTGTCCATCAAGCAAGGATATATACTTGCCCAATTGGTGCTTATACTTACCCTCAGACGATCAAAGAACCCTTAACCCCTATCCTGCTTATCACAACAATTGTCATGATGCGCAGCAGTGGGAGTACGTGCCTATAGGTTTCACAGCATTATAAGGGTTAATGTTCTGCAGAGATGAGTGCTGAATTTGAAGTTGTTTACATTGTTGGTCAGAGGATGCCTGCCATTATGAAAAATCTAGCTTATGCAGTCAACTCTTTATTATTCAGTTACCAATATCTTCACTGCATTGCACTTCTTGCCAGAATTGAGGAAAAAGAAATATGCAAAAATGTGACAAAGCATGTTCAGTACAGATTAAGTGAGAAAAGAATATTAAAAATGGAAACAGATAAAAGGAAGAAGTCTAAGCATGAAGGGATACTATCTGTGATATGTTACTTTTCAAAAATGGGTTTCTTGAAGAAGTTTAGTATAACTTATCCCTGGATTTGCTACTGTTTGCAGAGAACACTGGAAAGGGAGATCCGAGGCTGCCAGTCCCTGATCATCTGGACTGATGGAGACAGAGAAGGAGAAAACATTGGAATGGAGATAGTGGACGTATGCAAAGCAGGTAAATAAGACATACATTCATCACACTTAAACCCATTCATGCTTAGGGTTGGTTACCATTAAGAGGTAAAAGTATTGGTACCGATATTGTTTCAACAAAGCACTGTGCCATACCGTTTCATTCCTTAAAGGTACTCCTAATGATACTAACCACTGTGAAGATATCATTTATTAGGGATTGTCCAGGATCCTAAACATGACTATTCAAGACCAGATTTATAAGGTGATTCTTGAAAAAATACAGTTAAACTAATGTACCGTTTCATTGTTACCGGTCCCATACTGTACCGTTTCGTTCTTATAAGTAAGTATCCATCCATATTCATGCTTCAAAGTTCCTTTAGAAATTGTTGTTTGGATCTATGATACTTTTGGCAAAAGCTTAGTTATATTTAAGTATTGAGCCTAGATTTTATTTGTTACTATTTGGTGGATGTATTAAGAGTAGTCAAACATGGTTTATCCTTTACACATTTGCAAATCAGACTAACAATATTTTGTACCTTGTCATTTTAGTCAAGCCTGGGATACGAGTCCACAGGGCAAGATTCTCAGAAATCACAAGACAGTAAGTTTAAGTTTTCTTATTTCTCATTCTATTCAATTTCATATAAAATGGTAGCTTCTGCAGTGTGGAGTATGAAATCTATTTTATATGAGAGAGGCAAAACTGGGGTGCTGGAAATAACCCCAATTATGGAGTAAAAAGTTCATCTCTTGCTGTAAAAATTACAGAGGTAATTCATTGAAGATAAAAAAGAACCATCTCATTTCAAATCCTTGGCATCAATGGCATGAGATAAGTAGATTATGAATATATAATGTGTGTATATGTGTGTGTAATTTTGATATCTTCCCCTGTCCCCTAAATTTATTGTTTTGTTATGTATCTTGATTTTCCTCACTTCTCTAATTGACTTGATGACCTCTGTGTTCCAGGGCTGTGGCACAAGCCTGTAGGAATCTCAAACCACCTGATCAGAATGTTAGTGATGCAGTAGACATCAGGTCAGAGCTGGATCTCAGAATAGGTAAAATATTCACCTAAATATGCTAGTACTGATGTTTTCAATTATAATTTTTCTCTACCAAATGTAAGCTAATTATGTGTTACCTTTTACAAAAAAGGTAAATAAATGATTTATTTCGTAATTCTTGAATATATGATATTAGAATTCATAATTCATAATTGGTCAATGTCACAACAAGTATCTTAGATATTGGGTTTACATAATCTAATGTATATGCAAATCAGGGTGATAACATAGCATAGCAATGTAGAAACGCAAAGTTGTGGTCACAATGAGAGGTTTCACTGTAGGATATTTGCATCATTGCCTTACCACCAAGCTATTCAGGTATAAGCTGGGTCTTAGCCAGTATTTAGAACCTGGGTGCCCAGAATTGGCAATTGTTAAATTTTTGGACGTCCACTTTTTTAAGGGGAACCACAATATACTCAGCTTTCACCTATTAACATGTATAAATTTATCAAAATAAGGCATAATATCCTTATACAAGCTCATGGGGACTATATGGAGATGAAAAAATTCAATTATATGCTTGAGATTGACATTTTAAGAAATTCCTCACCAAAAACCTTGGTGTGTTGAGGGGAGCTTTTTGAGGGTTTGGGTGGTCAAAAGACGCCCAGATGCCCTGCTGGTTTAGACTATAGGTAAAAGTTTACTTACATAGATAAGTCCTCTACAATTCTCACCTTTGCAGGTGCTGCCTTCACCCGCTTCCAGACCCAGAGGCTGCAGAAGGTGTTCCCTGAGGCGCTGTCGGAGCGTCTCATCAGCTATGGCAGCTGCCAGTTTCCTACCCTGGGCTTCGTCGTGGAGAGATATAAACAAGTGCAGGCGTTTATACCAGAGCCCTTCTGGAAAATCAAAGGTGAGACACAAAATTCATAAATAGGGATAGGTACCAGTACTCTATACAAAACCAAATACCAGTATCAAATGTAAAAAATTATTTTATCACAAAAGTTGAGAATTGTATCGTTAACTGTTTGAAATATACATAAAATTGACTTAGTTACTACCTGGACGTCTCTGCGCAAAGTTCACTATTTATCAGTGACATTGCCAAAGTTGACTGTGTTAAATTTCAGAATTTAGGTCTATGGGAGGCAGTCAATATTATTTGAAATATTGTTAAGGTTCTGTATCGTGATGGAAATATAAGTTTTGTATTGTATCGTCAAAGTTTTAAAGTTGCCAATCCCTATTCATATATCAGATGGATATTTCGACTGAAAATTATGGTGAGAATATCTTTGAATGTAGGATCTTACAAGTAGGATTGTTGTTTTGTTCACTCCTTACGGACTGGTTGTGGAACAAAACATGCTTATCTTACTTATTTTAATTTCAACTACTATTCCATGAATGTTGGTTGGGTTGTTATTTAGAAATCCATATTATTTACTATGAAGATGAACTTTTTAAACCTGCAAACTTTTTCAATAGTTTTACCTGATAACTTTCTATGAAATACACACATTTAAAAAGGGCTTGGCAGATTTCAACTTGCTCTAGCTACTACCTCATGTAATCTTGATTCTCTTATTGTTGTTTCTCATGTCTGTTACTTTATCTTTCATTCAGTATCACACCAAACTGAAGATGGAATGGTGGACTTTACTTGGAAAAGGTAGGCAGTTCATCTGGACTTTAAAAGCTTCATAAACATTTATTTTTTCCACATTGGCTTGTATCTCTTTGTCAATACTTTGTAAAAATCAGCATCACAAAAATGAAATAAATTTAAAATTGATTTGAAAAAAAAGTGAGGTTAACACATTAATCTTTACACCATTAACATTAAAAGAGCTATCAGTGAATTAACATTAAAAGAGCTATCAGTGAGATAAGGCTTTCTCTTTTTGGAAGATGTGTTAGTCTTGAAAAAGACTGTTGGGTTTAGGTTGTGCTATAGTTGATGAGCGTGCCGCTCAGTTCTCATTCTCACTATCACTCTCGTTGTCGTCATCAGTAGAGGGCGCTGAAGACGGCTCCTTCTCTCGCCTGACGATTTCGTCCCGCATGGCTGTCATGAGTTCCAGCTGCTTGCAGGCGTAGTGGTAGAACATCATCTTGACGTTTGTCATGACGCCGATCCTCATGTGCAAGCTGTACCTGAACGCATGCTTGTGGTCCTTCACTGCCCTGTGGTAGCGGACTTCCATGTCGTGGAGCCTCTGCTCCAGTAGCTCCATCTGGCGGTGGGCGCGGTTGAAACGCCCCTTGCTGGACTCAAACTCATCCATCAGGGCGTCAAGGCAGTTGTCAAACATACTGCTGGCTGTGCTCTCTGACACGTGTCTGGTTGTCATGGATTCAGCGTGTGAATTGTGTAGTCTCAAGGTTTAAGTGATCTGTGCAGTAGTAGTAGTAGTAGTAGTAGTAGTAGTAGTATAAGTAGTAGTAGTAGTAGTAGTAGATATTTCAGGAGAAATCTCTGGCTGACTTCTGTCAGGGTACAAGTAGTGATCTGTAGTAGGGCTGTCTGTTTGTTGTCAGGGGTTCAGTGTGTGCTTTGTGTAGGCTAAGAAGTATCAGTGATCCCTACTGTAGTAGTCTGTTAAAATCTCTGGTTGTCTTCTGTCAGGGTACAAGTAGTGCAGTGTAGCAGGACAGAGAAGTGTCAAGGGTTCTGTGATATACCCAGTAGTAGTCTGATGAGTGTAGTGTCTTGCTGCTCTGTTGGATTCAGTGTGTGCACTCTGAAGCAGTTTATGGTACTGTACACCTATGAGGTAGAGGGTGGTATTTATCTGATAAGTGATGTGAAGCCATACCCTCCAGCAGCACCCCTGGCAGTGTCAGCTCAGTGCCAACACCCTCTTCCCTGGGTAATCCCACTTCCTCCCTACCCTGCTAAGCCACAAGAAGCCACTCCCCTAACTAGAGGGATAAGTGCCATCTGGTGGCAAACATGTACACTTGTTTAGCACAAACATCTATTGAAATGCAATCAAAGTGCCTTTGTAGGTAATCTATTGATGTTATTTTTGTACCACTAATTGCATTTTGATTATGATTGGTTAATTGGCAGGTGGATTTCAAGAGAGATTCCCTTGCAGTTCTAAAAAGTGCTCCCTCCAATATGTATGTAAATATTATCCTTTAAATATGCCTGTTAGTGGTTAGATAACTAGAAAGATATAGTAAGTTGTTTTTCTGAGAAATGAATACAACTTAAAGAACATATCTCTCTAGACATTGCCAATTCTATTTAGCTTACTGTTGCTGTTGTAGGTGAAGGGAAAGTCTGACCTTTGTAGATTTGTGATTACCTGCAAGGTTTGGAACTACTTAATTGATCATATTCTTTTCATCTAGAGACATGTGGAAGATTAAGTTGCCTAAAAAGCTAGTGGATTATCTATATTTGCCTCAACAAGTAGCTCATGTGATCAAGTAATTCACATCATTTACGGCTGCTTCAAAGGGCACAGTGATCCTTATATGATGTTAATTGCTCCTGGTTAATCCTGAAAATGCAATTAGCAAGTGTTCCTGTGTAGTGCTGAATGTGTTAGGAAGCCAGTTATGTTTTTCTCACAACCACTTGTTGAAAGTCACTGTCAAAGGGTTTTGCATTGTATTTCCCAAACTTTGAAAACCATTGATCTTCATATCAAAGGCAAAACCCAGCGTACAAGTGGTCTGTTTATTCTGATTGCCAAGTTATCTTTTTCTTCTTTAACTATGTACATCATATGTGTCATGATTTATGTGAAGTTGAACATATCATAAGCAGGGACGTAAATACTTAGTATATAGATAAATATATACATCCCTGTCATAAGATATGTTGAATAGGTTAAGCTAAGTTTTATAATTTCTAGGCCAGGTTTTTGTATGCACCCATTGAACCTTTTAGATGATGCATATTACATTTCCAGCTATTTCAGCTCATTTCATTCCCTTTGTTGAATTTCAGGGGAAGGTTATTTGAACACTTACCATGCCTAGTCCTGTACCAGCATGTAACTGAGGTGAGTTCAACTAGAGTAGAGGAGATGTATGGATCACTGACAAGTCAAAGATGTGGACACATTAACTCAGTCTCATATGGTCCTAATGTATGAATATTTGTGTGTAAATATACAATTGAGTGGAAATGATACATCTATAATTCCTACATTTTCTACATATATTGATTCTTCATTACTTGAAAATATATCTGTTATCATTGCATCGTGATGAAATCAGTTTGTGGGCAATCTTTATGTTAGAGTACCTTGCTGTTATTGATAGATTATGACTATGGGTATAGGTTCATTAATTCGTTTGAAGTGATCATTTTGTTATCGTCTGTCAAAAAAGGTATTGCTGAATGGTTAACATTAATAGAATCTATTAATAGGTACTATCTAAAACCAATAGGTAGAAAAAAAGTTAAGATCATGCCTATTTCCAATATCTGCATTGCATACTTCAAAAGCTGCGTGGATGTTGAGATCGTGCAAGATTTCTTGGCTTTGTTGCTTTCGTCCCATCATCTGAAACCTGGTGCTGACTTCCTCCGGAGCAGTGTTGCAGAGACCCCCTATTAACTGTCATAAGAGAGCTCTGTGGTCTTAACCCTTATGCTGCTGGTGGCTAATTTGGCCAATACAAAATGATGTTAAAATCTTGAAAAAACTCCGAAACCCTGGAATATGGGTACTCATCTGAGAGTACTCCCTGAGGGCTATCCAATGAGTACCAACATGACAAGGTTTAGATGGTTTTTAAAAATCTTTGCGTTCTTTTTTTCATCGAACATAAGTAGCCTTTGCATTGGAAGGGTTAAGTAGTACCTTCAAACAGCCTCCCTACTTCTTCACCAATGGTCCCATATCAGAGACTCAGAATGTCCAATCCCTGGTACTATAATACTTATTATGTAATTTACAGGAGCCCTTGGCTAAGGTGATTGAAGTCAAGAGTAAGAGTAAAAGCAAATGGAGGCCTCAAGCCCTGGATACTGTGGTAAGCTTATTTAGTGATTTAATGTGATAGAATATGACAAAATCTGAAATTAAGATTATGATTGCCGAGCAAGAGCCAAGGCTATTTCTGAATCAAGGAAATTTTTAAAGTTACGTTTTTAACTTTTTATTGGTCATTAAAGACCCATAAATATACAACCAAACCATGTCAGTTTATCCCCATTCTTGATTGTTGTTGGATTTTAAACATTTTATGGCATTGGCAATCTACACCATTGCTTCACTTTCTTTAAACATTCTTTTTAAATAATACAAACTTTCATTACTACTGGAACTGCCTATTTTCTATTTAAAATCTCTTCAACATATGCCATTACTACTTGTGTCTTGTGATGTCTTCATTCTTGACAATATGCAATATTGATAAAACATGTATTAGAAAGTCATTGCTTTGTCCATAGGAAATGGAAAAATTATCTTCAAGGAAGTTACGTATCAATGCCAAGGAAACCATGCAGATTGCTGAGAAATTATACACAAAAGGATTCATCAGCTATCCTCGTACTGAGACCAACATGTTTGCCAAAGACATAGATCTGGCCAGCTTGGTGCGCATGCAGACACAGGACCAGCAGTGGGGAGGTAACTGCTCACGCTTGACACATAATCAACCAGAAAGCATTGATTCAGGAGCTAAAGATTACCATAAAAGTGGTCCCAGTTTATAAATGGTCTTAGTCAGGATTTAGAGTCTGGGGGCCCAAAATTTGAAATAGTTAAAATTTTCGGCATCCCCTTCTTCAAGAGAGACCACAATATACTCAGATTACAACCACAATTATGTATTTACTTATTGAAATAAGGCATAATATCCTTCAACAATGTCATTGGAACTTTATTGAGATTGAAAAAAAATCCTTGATATTGACATTTTAAGAAATTACTTACAAAAAGAATTTGGTGTCCTGCAGGGTGGTTTTTGAGGGTTTCGGTTCAAAATGACACAGACTATGCCCAGGGGCCAGTTGCACCAACGTGACTCAGGCTCAAACTTAGGCTCAAGGCTCAACTTGATTGTCTACAACAATAGATGCTATTGTTGTAGACAATCAAATTGAGACTTGAGCTGGAGTTTGAGCCTGAGTCACTTTGGTGCAACTGGCCCCAGGTGTTCCATCATATTCCTACTAGTCTTGGATTGTCATACTGTTTTGCTAGTTCTCTTATCGGACCCTGTGGCTGCTTAACTTTTCTCTTTAATTCACGCAGGTCATAGTTTATGTCCTATCAAAATGTGAAAGGAACAGGTATGAATTGACCCTATTCCCAGTATGGATTTCTCTGGATCTATGAAGCTCAAATCTAGCACAAACTGAAATCTGGACTTGAAAACATAAAATTTGCCTTTACGAGTGACTATAATTCAATAAGTTTGTGTCCTCAGCTTCATCCTGTATGTGATATTTCCCTAACTTCAGTATGATGATTGTCTGTTGAGTTAACTTATCATGATATACCACCTGTCTGCTTGTAGGCTTTGCAGGCAGGATTCTGGAGGAAGGTGGACCAACTCCTAGGAATGGGAAAAAGACAGATAATGCCCATCCTCCCATTCATCCAATTAAATACACAGACACACTACAGGTAAATATGAGAGAAATATGAACAGCTAAACCTGTTACAATAGACATTTGTCTTTACATCCTCCCACTCATCCAATTAAATACACAGACACTCTGCAGGTAAATATGAGAGAAATATGAACTAGGGATGTCATCGATAGTCGCCAAGTCGATGCACCGCTAGGTATGACCCTGTCGATAGTCGCATCGATAAGGCAACCGTATCGATGCGGCAGAATCGACAAAATTTAACCCCAAATGCCGCTACATTTGGGGGTTAAGTTCTACAGCCAAAAATCATGAGCGATCACTCAGCCTCAACATACCAACGGCCGTTACCTTTTATGGTTATGTTTTACGTTGTACTACGGCTCTCAGCCGTAAGTACACGCAAAACCATGAGCGGTAGATCGATTCGCTCACCAAAACAAACGGGCGCCATTTTATTTTACTGCGCACATAGAAATCGCAGTACGTTCAGAACAACAAATGTTTGAAACGTTCGCTAAACGTACTGCTCATCAAGTGCACAGTATTCGAGATACGAACGTTTCCAACGTTCGTGTCTCAAATGAGCAAACGTAATAGACATACAATGTGGCTAAAGATGAAATTAATACAAATAACAGCCACAAAACGAATTCAATTCAAAGTAGAATGAATTGTAATAGGTATAAAAGAATAAATCAAATATAAAGGAAAATGATAACCAAATTAGATTAAGTAATAAATGTATTCAAATGAAATAAAAATAGAATAAAATAAATCATGATAGATTATAATAATTGATGAATGCATAATTACAGAATTAATTAATTAATTTGATCTTTGATGAATGAATTAAAAAGGCAAGAATGTCCTTTATTTTGAGCAATTACTAGGTAATTAATTAAGCCCAACGAGCACGTTACGGTGAAGCGAATCGAATCGAATCGTATCGAAAAATATAGCGATTAATCGATCAATAAAATCTCATATCAATGACATCACTAATATGAACAGCTAAACCTGGTACAATAGACATTTGTCTTTACATCCTCCCACTCATCCAATTAAATACACAGACACTCTGCAGGTAAATATGAGAGAAATATGAACAGCTAAACCTGTTACAATAGACATTTGTCTTTACATCCTCCCACTCATCCAATTAAATACACAGACGCTCTACAGGTAAATATGAGAGAAATATGAACAATTAAATACACAGACACTCTGCAGGTAAATATGAGAGAAATATCAACACTGTTAAACCTGTTACAAGAGACCTTTGGCTTGAGATCCTCCCAATCATTCAATTAAATACATGGCCACTCTACAGGTAAATATGAGAGAAATATGAACAATTAACTTGTTACAATGGACCTTGGCTTGACATCTTCCCAATCATCCCTTTAAATACACCAACATATTTATAAACCAACAGTCAAATTTTCCGCATATAAAATAATGTGCTTTGCTGGCATCTGCCTTTGATGCTCAGTTTCATTATTGCATACTGATGTTGAGTGACAAGTGATCCTATCATGTCAGCATGTTGTACGATACTAGCATAGGGATCGTATTTCCAAATAAAGGTGCACAGTTTAATTAATGTGAATTCCAGGGGTGCGCAAATCTGCATCAATGTAACTGCCGCAAAATTAACATGGTATACAGTTAACAGTAGGGCAATCATTTGAATTACCTTTATTTCAAATAAGTTTCAAGTAAAGTTTTAACCTTGCAACTTCTCTGTATTATTCCTGTAATCATTGCTATTGCTTTTTGTAGGGCAATGAGAAGAAAGTGTATGAGTTTATTGTCCGCCACTTCCTGGCTTGCTGTTATAAGGACGCCCAGGGCCAGGAGACTACGGTCGAGATAGACATCAACCAGGAGAGGGTGAGTCACAACCCTTCAACCCTTCAATCACCCTTCAATAACATCTGTTAATTTTATTTGATATCTCTCTTAAAAGCAGGTTTTGGAGACCTAAGTAGCACAGTAACTTTAATACATATACTCCCTACCCAATCTAAGTAGAACTGATGTTGAATCTTAATCAACTCCATCATGGCTTAGAATATAACTTGCCGCACAAGCTCTACCTAAAATATCATCCAATGAATCCAAAATACTATTGCTTCCACTTACCTGCAAAACCTCCCTCATGATCAGTTGTACTTAGATTGGGTAGGTATCGTATATTACTAGAACAGATCTCTTTCTCCTTCATCTAGTGATCTTTGCATTTCGTATTATAAGATCTTTATTTTACTTAAAGTCTGTTTTGTGAAATTGCATGTTTTGATTCCTATGGCCATATACAATATTGTATGTTACCCATGCTGGATTGAGCTTACTGTTATCATATTGAAAAGCATGGACATGATACTTGGCAAGCAGGAAAATAAACAATAAAATGATAAAAACACAAAAAAAGTTTTGGAAACATTGAAAAAGAAATATCGGTCAGTACCCAAGCAACAATTTTTCTTCGGGTTATTTCTGATTTATGCTTTATTTTCAAGTTTCCAAATTTAATTACGCACAATGGTCTGCAATTGCTTCAAAGCTCAAATACAAGCTTGAGTGATAGAATTTTTTACTTGATTAAAGTAGTATATTTGTTATCAATGATATGCTTATATGTTCAGGATTTTCATTCATTCAAGAATCACGATCAGCTTTTAATGCATGACTTGGATATTGTATTCATTTTGTACCAGTACATATATATTTCATGTTTTTCTTTACACACCTGAAATACCGGTGAACCCATGTATGATATTGATATATGCTTTTAGCATAGCCGTGATGCTCGGCGAGCAGGAAAATAAACAAAAAAGGCCTGTTTCCGTTTTTTAGGCTACCAAAAATTAAAAAAAAAGCTTTTAATGCATTCTGGTAAGAAAGGCCTTCAATTCTGATCAAATGCTCTTTACCAATCAAATTCCAACCTGACAGCCCTGTCTGGTAGATTTCTAAAAAGAAATTGTTCAAAAATAAAATGAGTTTGCATTGGACTACTGGATTTCAATTGCAGCTAGACCCTCTAGGATTGGAGGACTACTTCTTTTTTGTCAAAGCATGTAGATACTTTAATGCTATTTGCCCCACATGATAGGCAAAGAATTTTGAATGAATAACTTTTTTGGGAAACAGGGATTTGATGACTGATTTCTAATTTTTTTAAAAAGAATTTTTGTTTCTATTAAATTGCCTGTCAATTATAACCATTGTGTATTTTCCGCAGGTGGAAAATTTCACAATATATAATGTATTAGATGATCTCATGTTCATAGCAGTAGAACTGTAGAGGATTTCCTGTAGTAAAACTGTACTGATTTCTACTCGTCTCCGCAGTTCACTGCCTCTGGGTTGATGATTATAGCCCGCAACTACCTGGATGTGTATCCCTATGAGAAGTGGAATGCCCGTGTGATACCCAGGTTTCAGCAGAACGAGACCTTCACACCAACATCCATAGCGGTAGGTAGTCCACACACTCTACTACACATAGTAATATTCATATGTTTTCCCAAGTTTATTATGCATTTCAAAAAAAGTTACGTACCATTTTCCAATTCATGTACACTATCAAGACCAATAGAATTCATCACCACCACCACTCAATTGCTAAAAACGCATTATTCATACTAAAAATTTCATTTCTTAGATAAAATACATCATTTTTCCAACAGCAAAGCAGACATTGTCAGTTAGTCATTTCTTGAAATTGAGAATGCAATCTACTCTATTATTATATGCCTACTGCTCATTCTCTGCTGTGATTGGTCAGATCATGGTCACATGACCACCTTACAAAATTGATATTGGGGTGCATAATTCTTTAGATTCGTTAAGTATTTTATTTGAATGAGCAGTAGGCATATAATAAAACAAATATGGCACTTTGGTTTCGTGTCAATATCAATTTTTATTGCACTCTGAAAAATGATATTGCACTCGGCGCAAGCGCCTCGTGCAATATCATTTTTCTGAGTGCAATAAAAATTGATATTGCACTCACCCAAGTGCCATATTTGTATAGTATTGCCAGTCTTAAGCTCTCACTTATAAAGAATGTTATATGTTAAATAGATAATGTGATTGTAATTTACGCTTCTCTGTAACTGAAATGCCAACATTGAAGCTCTAGGGTAGTCTATTCAGATGGTTCTTATGTAATTGAAGGTGAACTGCATACAGTTCCCCTGTGTATGACCTCTGTTGCCTGTTTGTGTTTCAGATGTCAGAAGGAGAGACCAGCCCTCCCCCACTGTTAACCGAGGCTGATCTGATCGCTCTCATGGACAAGCATGGCATAGGTATAATAGGAATACAGTCTCCCAATGCTTGCAAATGTGTTAGAATGACATGTTTTAATGAATAAGACAATGCAAGACACATTTATATGAATTTCATAGATTGCTAGAATATTGTAGAATTGATACTGTAATTTGTTTGACATGAGTCTGCTTTTTATGTGGAATCTCTAAAAGTTTGACATTTTTATGAATGTTATAGCTAGATTATCGTCAAATTGATACTCTGCCCTGTTTGGCATGAGCCAGTTGGCTTTTTAGATGGAATCTCGAAAAATTTGACTCAAAGCATAAAGGGGCTATCTTAAAAGGCTGATTACGGTCAATGGAATTTTGTTTATTTCAGGTACTGATGCCACCCATGCGGAGCACATAGAGACGGTTAAGTCCAGGATGTATGTAGGGGTGCGTGACGACGGAAAAATAGTTCCTGGAGAGTTAGGAATGGGTCTCGTAGATGGTAAGTTATCAATATTGCTAAGATCAGTATCCAAGAGAAAACAATGTATATAATTTATCCATTAAATAAAGAACTCATGAAGAGATTTTGGCTTTCATGAGCCTCTGTATGACACATACAGGTTATAATTAAAGTTTAACTAGTGCAATAGGTTAAAATATGTATTTGCCCACACGCCATGTCAACTGACTGTGTTAAGTACTAGAGAACACATGTTTAAAGCAAAGTATGCAACATATTTATATATAGGTTTTCTTGATGATTTCAAAAATCTTAAGGAATGTGCTGTGTTCAGTACCTATCCTTAACATTTATTTTTGGATATCTTGCATGCATATTTATGTCAGCTCTTTTCTTGTCTTTGCAGGTTATGACTCTATGGGTTTTGAGATGTCTAAACCTCACCTCAGATCTGAGCTGGAAGCAGATTTACAGAGGTGAGCACATCTAATAATGGCAAATTAGGCAACAATAGTTTTTCTTTCTTCCTGAAAGAAAATGTTTCCATATGATGGTGAAATCAACTTTTCTTAATTTCTAAGTTTCTCTAGGTAGTAAAGGAAACACATAATTCTGTGTATGAGGCACATACTGGCATCTGTTGCAAACAGTTAGAGAAAGGGTAAACAATTTGCATCCACACTAATACCATGATCCAGAAAATCCTGCGTCCTGAGCACAGACCTCAAATAAATGGATTTCTTTACCCAGCCTGTGCTAGCTGTGCTACTGCTTACGTAATGGTCAGCTCAAGAAAATACTGTCATAAAACAAAATTATTGGGTTCTTGATGGGTGTTTCACGTGTTTGAGTTGGACGCCGGCATTTCACACCTCTGCATCACACCACATGGCTATGGGTCAAAAGAATATTTGGTTGGGGTCCCTCGCCAACCCTGGGGAAAGTTGCTTTATAAAAGTATTGCCCTCATTCACTTCCTGTTATTGTTTCAGAATATGTGATGGTGTCAAGGATAAAAATGGTAGGTCTACAGTACATGTAAACACTCACACTGTGTAATTTCGATTAGATGAGTAACCTCATAAGCTGCTGAAGTTAAATTTAGAAACAAATGCTTCAACAGACATGGAGTTGGAAACAGGATATTTACAGATACTGGTCTAAACTTGTTGATGCCATAGTATTTTTTGTCAACAACTGTTTAATGTTAATGAGATATGGACAGATATCTGAAATTGAATTTCTAAATTAAAGCTCATCCTTACTTGCATGCCTACCAATAGCTAAACTCAATGCTCAAAGTATGCACATTTGCTTAGAAACATTTAAGTTAAGATAAAAAGGTGATTGTTGTTCAACCAAATTATTTCACCACTATCCTAGCCGCATTGTGTATTGTATTTTTAAAGCACCTTTGCTTATTTTGTACTCCAACAGTGGTGCTAGAGGAACAGATACAGAAATATAAGCAAGTCTTCATTGCCGCAGTGCAGCAGGTAAGAATGAAAACTAAAATTAGAACAATCAGAATAAAGCTAGAACTTATTGAAGAAAAGCATGTGCACTTATAATGCACTTATAATGATACATTTATCTGTAAATGTCACTGCCAAATCTTTTTCCTATGAAAGAAAGGCAATCATTATAAAGAAAAACAATCATTTTCAGACAAATATTTGATATTTTCAAATCTTGTTCTTCCCATTTTAAAGCCTCAAAAGGTGTGATGTTCTAGTTTTCATAATATATTGAAAGAGAAGTCTATAAGAACAAACTGATTCCATCACCTGTGTCTTAGATGGTTACATACAGTGAAACCTCAGATACATGAACACCTTGCAACTTGAGTAAAGTGGTCACTTTGGAAGTTGTTCACATTCCAGGTTTCTTCTGCTATGTATTATGATATATAACCCTCATTCACAAAGAGGAGGTGATCACATCTTGTACAAGTTGACCCATGTGTGATGAAATATATGATAAACCATATAGATATCACATATGTGCTTTGGACAGATTTTATTTGTGTTCTAACCAATTGATTTAAAAGAAATAAAAACCTAATTACGCACGTCTTTAATTATAAATTTAAAAGAATATGTTGTGCTATGATGGTTTTACTGTACTTAACTTGTATTGTTTTTCAGGCTGAGAAGATAGATGCTGCTCTGTCGGAGTATTTTGGCAATGCTCAGGCGTTCACAGAGCCGGCTATTCAGCAGCATGCTGTAGTGCGACCATGCCCGCTCTGCAGGCAGGACATGGTACTAAAGACACGCAAAGAGGGCAAGGGGTAAGTAGTATCTGTAAGCTTATGATATTCCTGTGTCCTAGCTGCTGGCAGGACAGGGTGCGAAAGACAATTAAAAAGGGAAGGGCTGAGTAGTATCTTGCATGCTTACTATCTTCCTGTGTAGTAAGATAAGATAAGATAAGAAGATTTTATTAAGGTCTCACCCATAATTGAATAATGCATACATGACATGATAAAACAATGGACGGACAACTTTGACCTACGAGCGACCTATGTTGTCACAGATTTCTGGAGGAGCTTTGATATGTGGAAAGATAGCTTGAAAAGTAAATTCTTATAGTAATGGATTAAGAACACTTAAAAATTGATATTGCAATGTGATCACCAATTATTTGATTTTTAGTATGATATTATTCATATATTACAACTCAGTGTCATCTGTTGTCCTTCCCCCATTTGCAGACACTTCTTGAGTTGTATGGGGTACCCCAACTGCCGTGCTGCCATCTGGTTCCCAGACTTCGTACTAGAAGCTGCTATGGATGAAGCTGTGTGCGATACAGTGAGTATTCGATTTGTGACATATTTTTGCTATATTTTATTAACCCTTACAGTGCTGAGTCTAATTTCGTCCAAAGCACAAGAAAGCTAAGATTTTTGAAAATCATCTAAACCCTGTCAAATTGGTATTCATTGGATAGCTCTCGCCGAGTTCTATCAGATGAGTACCCATATGCCAGGGTTTCGGTCAATATTCAGCAGCATTCTCTTCTATCATTCATACTGGTGCTGTATACCATGTTACTATTGCGGCAGTTTATTTAAAGCATACTTTGCTCACCCCTGAAGTCTGTATTTATTACACTGAACACTATTATTTGGACATCCGATCCTTATGCTACTATCGTACAACACACTGACATGATAGCTTGTCATTAAACATATGTATGCAAGAATTAAACTGTGCATCAAAGGCAGTTGCTTGCCGAGCGTATTACTTTATATGCACAAAATAACCTTGTTATTCACTATTAGGTTCAGATATGGGACTTGCATGTGCCTAAAAAAAGAAATTGTTTGTTTCCTGTAACGGTCAGAACAAAAAATGGGTAGGTGGGTCGGTAAAAAAAGATTTTTTGCATTATTTTTTTGGTCAAAGATGTGTGTTTTATGCATGTTTTACGTTAATTGGGAGTTGGGAGGGCCGAAAAGACTTTGGGGTAGGGATTTTTTTGAATAAAAACTTGTTAGGGTAGGGTTACAGGAAACAAACAATTTTTTTTTTAGGCCCAATGGAAATGAGCTCAACATCCAATTGAAAAGCAATGGTTACTCAACTGCTCCCAAACTCCTGTCAGAAGTATGAAATTGATACTGAAATCTTTTAGAACTATAAATCTTCTTAGCTGTTAATATTGATGGTATTTTGATATGTATTACAATGCAAAGATAGAGATATTTTCTTAGTCTTGAGGGAGATGTTTTTATTCTTTTCAGTGTCAACCAAGTCCTGTTCATTTAATAAAGTTTAAGTTTAAAAGAGGTTCTGTGCCCCCTACGATTCCAACAGAGTAAGTATATAACTGAGTTTGGTGTTAAGAGTAATTTTACCAGATGATGCGTAGGTAATTTTATAATTTTCTTTCTGCATCTGATAATTAGTTAAATTGTAATTAATGAAATTGTATATAACAGACACTATGAGGATAAAGACTTATTATATCTATATATCAATCAGGAGTGGTCCTTGAATTCAAGAAGTTTAATCCATTAGCTCTTACTCTTTTTGATATGTTATGGTGCTATCACAAGAGATTAGCTTAGTTATATGATAATTAACAATTTCAAAATACTACATAACGTCTTTACATATACTCATTGTAGCAGGGAAGGTTACAATTTAAGTTACCTACACAGGTAAAAATTAATGGGCCCGTACGGGCCCGTTATTTTGACGGGCTTGTAACGGGCCCGTTACGGGCCAGTAACGGGCCCGTCAAAATAATGGGCCCGAACGGGTTTTCAAGCCGTAACGGGCTCAGAACCCGTTACGGGCCCGTTATAACGGGTCAGTAACGAGCCCGCTATAACGGGCCAGTCAAGATAATGGGCCCGAACGGGTTTTCAAGCCGTAACGGGCCCGTTATAACAGGTTTACAGAGACATCTATTGGCCATATTTTACAACATATTTTACAATATTTTACAATATTTTTTTCATAAAAAGCAAAATATTTTCAAAAAAAATAAATTTTTTCTTCTTAAATAAATCTTTGAAAATGTAATAAAAAATATGTTTTATGTATTCAATATCTCCAAAATGATCAATTGAGCAGAATCTTCATATTGTAAGCATTATTCATTTTGCACTGACACTTACAAAGCATGGGATTGTGATGCGTGCAAATGGTATCTATATAAGAGGTCAGAGATCAGTACTTAGTATATGAAAAGCAATAAACTCTTGTTAAAGCATGATTCAATAACCTATAGTAAGGCATTATGAGGTAGGATTTAATGGGAATGTATCGACAGGTCACATGGTATAAATCCTGCGGAAGACATTGGTATCATTTGTTTTGTTGAAATGTAGATATATTGATGGATCGAAAATGGGCCCGTTTGGGCTCGTTACGGGGCCGTACGGGCCCGTCAACTTTTACCTGTGTACACAATTAGAGTAAAAGTCATAACTGATGAGTAAATTCTCATCATTTCTAGGAATCAATTAACCCTTCCAATGCTAAGGCTACTTTCATCCAAAGCACACTGATGCAAAGATTTTTGAAAAACATCTAAACCCTGTCTTGTTGGTATTCATCGGATAGCTCTCACTGAGTACTTTCAGATGAGTACCCATATGCCAGGGTTTCAGTAATTTTTCAGGTTTTTTGCCTCATTCTGTATTGGCCAAATTAGCCACCAGCAGCATAAGGGTTAAATTATATCAGATTTATAAGTAGTTAGTGATAAACAGTAAATAATACAAGAACATGATATTGCTTGGTATTCCCTTAGTTATTGACAAGCAGTTTGTGTTTGTATTAGAGTGGTAAACAATAGATAAGAGAAGAACAAGATATTGCTTGGTGTTCCCTTTAACAGTTGCATGTTGTTTGTAGGTATGTTGGGTGTATAGGCGGCTGTGATGAGATGCTTACTGAAGTTCTGGATCTTAGGCCATTTAGACCTACACAACCAGGTAACAAAACTTATCTCCCAATTCATACATACCCCTTTCCCTTGTGTGAAGTAGTTACTGTGATAAGATCATTGTATATTGTGGAAAAATGTACTTATTTCTAAAATGTATTGGAATGTTCAAATGATAATTAGTTCAAGTGCATGCATGTATTATTATTATTATAATTATTATTATTATTATTATTATAATTATTATTATTATTATTATTATTAGATATGTGGGAAGTCATATGCAAGAGTCAATGAAAATCATCAATTGTATGAGTTATGACCCAATAAATTCAGTAAATTTAATCGCTACTGAAATATGTGGAATATGTAAAATGAGACATGGTTTATTATTGTTATTGATGCGTTTCTTATCTGAGGTAAATTTCATAATTGTATCCTCTATATACTTTTTATAACATGAGAGTCTTTGCTTTTTCAACAATTCATGCATGTTATATTTAACTGAAGAAGTTGACTATACTCATCACCTAGCTGTTGCTATATTTTTTCTTTCACGTGTATGATTCAAGGCTTATTTTTATGACTCACTACTGTGTATTACAGCAGCTGGTAGGAATAACAGTGTGAACAGAGGCGGCCAGACCAGCACCCAGAGATCAGCCAACGACAGCGGCTACGGCAGCAGCCTCAACAGCAACCGCTCAACACAGTCCCAGAACGCCACCCCACACACCCCAATCAACCGCAACAATAACCAGAACAATAGAGGAGGAGGAGGAGGGGGTAGTAACACACCGGGGTACCTAGGGCGTGGGAGAGGACGAGGGGGTTCGGCAGGACGGGGTGGGGGTCCTGGGAGAGGGGGTGGAGGGGAGAGAAGCGTGGCTACGGCGGCAGTGTTCAGGAGTCCGCAGGCTCAGAGCAGTGGACCGCAGACAGGGGAGGGAGACAGCAATGCTATCGTGTGCAACTGTGGACAGGACGCCCTCCTGCTGACTGTGAGAAAGGAAGGTCCTAATACAGGTAACACACCGTGTCTAAATAGTTGTATTGAAACTAGGGATAGGTACTGGTACTTGATAGTTGATACAATACCAAATATCGATAGCAAAAGGGAAATAAGTGTAGTATCGAAAATATAAGTATTGTGTCGTATCATTTAAATTTGAATTATCAATAAAATGGACTTAATTCTTACCCATACCCTTCTGAAAAAAGGAAGTCCGCTATCTATTAGCGAAATTGCTAAATTTAACAAAAATAGGTGTCTTGGAGGCAGGCAGTATGATTAAAGATACTGTCAGGGTATTGTATCATTAAGGAAATATCGATATTGTATTGTAACACTAAAGGTGCCAATCCCTAATTGAAACTATCAATATAACATTCATAAGACATATGTTATATCAATACTGAATACACTTAATCGCACTACACATTTAATTGATAACGAAATATAAAGTGAAGCACTTCCAAAAGACTAGCACTTGCATATGTTAGATCAATACTTTAGCTCCTGCATTTATACTGAAATACAAATTCTCGCACTGTTAGATTGATACAGAAATGCATTCCATAGCACTTTCAAAAGAATGGTTCTTAACCCATTAATGCTTAAGAGATTTGCTTGAAATTTTTGTCTGGATCTATGATACTTTTGATAATAACTTATGAATTCTGAAAGATTTTACAAAATATTTGAAGGAAAGTTGTAAGTATTATTCTGAATAACATTCCTCCTTCAAATATTTTTCTGACTTGGCTTTTGCCTGCAAGATTTTATCAAAATCGTCAGGCTGTTTTGGCCATTGTGAGCATTAATGGGTTAAATACTTTAACTTGATACTGAAATACACGTAATAGCCTCTGCATTTGTCTCTATGATATATATACTAATATTGATATGATATGCTAAATATATTGCACTTACAAATGCCAGCACTTGATTACTATGTATTGATACTGATGTACATGTCATAGCCCTAACATATGTTAATATGATACTGAGATGCACTTAATAACATTTACATGTATTATATTGATTTCAAAATACAATGCAATAACTTTCATATCTCTTGCTAGTCATATCAATTCTCTATATTCAAATGAAATTAAACCTTTGGTGGTTGATAGATTTGATTAAGTGCTATTTGTCTTCTTGAATACATGTGTTGTGATGTATTGATTGCGAAATATAAAAACCCATTTTGATCCTTAGGGATTGGTACTGGTACTTGATACAATATCAAATATCAATATTGAAAAGAAAAAATATTGCATTGTTAAAGTTCTGTTATACTAATATTGCTTAAAGATGCAAAATTGACTTGACTGCTACATGGCCATCTCTAACAAAGGCAGTTTGCTATTTATTAGAGAACGATTTGAAGTTGACAGTACAAAATCTAACAAAAGTCTCTAGGAGGCAGAAAGTATTGTTAAAAATATTGTTAAGATATATCATTAAGATATATGGTTAAGATATATCATAAAGATATATCGTTAAGATATATCATTGAGGATATATCAATGTTGTATCATATTGCACAAAATCTTGAATGGTTCTAATGCCTACTGATTCCCTCACAAAAACTTATATTATGGAAAGATACAGGATAGGACCAACTGTTGTTTTGTCTCTCCTTCCAGGTCGTCAGTTTTACAAATGTCACCAGCCTCAGGGTTCTGGCTGTACCTTCTTCCTGTGGGCCGACCAGCCTCCACCAGAGCCATCTACTGGACAAGGAGGAAACAACTCCACAAATAATAGGTACACACTTTAACTACCTCCAGGTGCTCCTACAATGATATACTGTATAACTGGTAATTTTAACAGACATTTAATTTTCGCTATTGTCGTGCTCCCCATGATAGCGCCAAAATTTCATCCTTCAAATACATATTTACATGGTAATAAATATATAGTTTAAGTGCTTGAAAGCGCAAATTTAAAATAGCGCAAATACCTTCAAGCAGGGCTGTAAAGCAAAGTTTTTAGCACTCCAAATTAATGCTGTATACAGTGATGAATCTTTGAATGGGATTGAATTTATTGTCATTTTTTCTGCCATTCAGAAAGTCATGAGTTAATCATGACAAGATTTTGTGGTTTAACCCATTCATGCCTGGAGATCTATTTACGTTGTCTGAACCTGTCAAACTTCTGAATATAACTTTGCAATAAGCTTATATTTGCAAAATATTTAAGAGAGATTTTTAGATTAAGTTCAGAAAAACAATACTCCCTCAGATATTTTCTAAATATTGCTTTTGTTAGAAAGATATCACTAAAATTGTTTTGGCTGCTATGGGCATGAATGGGTCACGGATTAGGGAAGTAGAAAACCCAGAGAAAAGTCCAAGTGAGTTCTGGCAACTTTAATTTATACGCTAAACATGGCCATGCTACTTGACAAGAAGGAAAATAAAACAATATTTTTTAGAAAAAAAAGTTCTGACAATTTTCTCACATGACTCAAGTGGTATATGATCCCTGTAAGTCATTGGCTAAATACAATGAGCAGTTGCTGCTCAGTGCATGGGGCAACTCATATTAACTAACTTTCATATATTTTTTTTTAAAATAAAATGAAAAAAAAAGAAAAAAAAATGATTTAAAAATAAAAAACTTTCATATTTTTAAATCACTTTAATTTTTATATATTTTTAATTTTTTCATTTTATTTTTTAAAAATTTATGCCATGCAAATTGTAATTTCATTACTATCATGCCAATGTAAAGTCTCTTAGTGCTTGCAGCAGATATACATTGTATTGTTGCCGTGTCAAAACAGCTGCCAAAGCATTGATAAAACTTATATTAACTGAACTACATAAGAACACATTTTCCGTCTATCATTTACATAACAATTTGAGTGATTTGTGATTCTGGTGTGTAATTCTACTGAAAATGATCATGTCTTCATTGCAGTTTTAATAGCAGCTACAACCAGTCTAGTAGCTTCAATAATCAGAGGAGTTCAGGAAATGATGACACACAGTGTGGTTGTGGGCAGGCAGCCAAATTGTAAGTATATGTCCACTAACATCTTTAATGTAATAGGCAGTGATGGGAACCTTATTTGTGAAAAAGTTGGCATTTTCAATGAGTGTAATATAAATGTTGGTATTTTCAATAAATGTCATAAAAATGCTGAAATTTTCAATGAATGTTATAAGAATGCTGGTATTTTCAATAAATGTAATGAAGATGTTTGTATTTCCAATTAGATATAATGAAAATAATGGTATTTTTAATAAGTGTAATAAACATGTTGGTACTTTCAATAAATGTACTAAAAATGCTGGTATTCTCAATAAATGTAATAGAAATGCTAATATTTGCAATAAGTGCAATGCGTAATCTTTCACATTAAAGTGGCACCATGATAGTTTAAGAAACTGCTTTATTTCTAGGTACATGTAATAACAATTTCATTCAATATCAGTCTAACCAGATGCTCTGGTAAAACATTACTAAATAATACAAATAATTATTTGACTTTAATTCTCTTCATTCAAAGAGATCATTTTAGGAGTATATCCATTAACCTATGCACTGTCTGTGTTCTTTCTTCAGCTTAACAGTTCACAAAGAGGGACCAAATAAGGGCAGACAGTTTTATGCTTGTCCCACCCGGGGAGAGGGCTGTAACTTCTTCCAATGGGCGGATGAGCCACCAGGGGAGAGAAGCTTCAATAGAGGTGGGTAGGAGAACAGGTTAAAAGCACTTTGTACTGGAAGAATATTTTTCACTGTTCCTGTTAATTATATTCCTTCTTAGAAACAGGTATAGAATGGCATTCATTTTATCTGCATTAACCCTTATGCTACTGTCAGCTAATTTTGGTCTTTATGAAATGATTCAAAAAAACAAAAAAGATGACTGAAACCTTGGCACATGGTTACTCAGTTGTGAGTACTCAGCGAGAACTATCCAGTGAATGCCAACGACAGGATTTAAATGGTTTTCTAAAAAATCTTTGTGTCTGTGCTTTGGACGAAAGTAGCCTTAGCATTGAAAGGGTTAATTATTAGTTGTTTTGTGCATGCCTTTATTCTGTTCTCAATGCAGAGAATCAAAAAATTCCCTTTACATCTTATTGTGTTTATTTTAGGTGGCGGTCGTGGAAGGGGGAGAGGCGGAGGGGGGCGGGGAAGGGGCAGAGGAGGAGGAGGTGGTGGTGCTAGTGGGGAGGGGGGAACGACCAGGAAGAGGAAATGTGGTCTGTGTGGTGAGGAAGGTGAGTAAAACAAACTACATGTACTGTTATTTCATGGTGCATGGTGTTTCTTACATTCATAGATATAGAGCAATTGAGACCACTGTGCAGAAATTGCTCTTTTAGGAAAAAATAAGTATTGATATGTAACAATAATGAATAACATTCTTTTGAAACTATGATATAGCTACCTATCAGTTGAGTGGCTTTTTGATTTGTTACATGTTTCTTACCATGGTTAATATGTTTCTTACTGTATGGACCATAAACGTCTGTCCACTGACTATTTTTTTGAACATTATAGGTGGAAAGGGCACTTTATCAAAAATCAATTATAACTATTATAAGTATGGCTAACCCTACTCTGGTGCATATTTCATCCCAGTGCATTATGGGATTTGGTTCTTATATTTGACAGTAGCTTAAGTTTGAAATCCGATGAATTAAAATGTTTAGAAGAAATTGATGAAAGAAAACAAGCACCTTAATGACGTTAATGATTTATTCTTATAACCTCTGAAATTTCAGGTGTCTCCTGGTAGAATGAGATGATATCTACATTTCTTCTTTCCCTTTATTTCAGGTCACACTAAAAGAACGTGTCCACACAATGGCTGACATTGATACTGTCTTTTAACAAGCATGGTGCATGCTCGGCAAGATCCCAATATGAACTCTCACTTTACCAAAGTAGGGGATAGCATGCAGTATTAAGTGTCAGGGAAATACTAGTGCAATTTGAGGTAGGGCTGTCATTGATATGACAAGAAACGATCGATCAATCGAAATAAATTTTCCAATTAATTGAATAAATATTGTGTCAGTTGTTATGCCAAGTAATCGATTGTAGAGTAAACACATTTTTCCGACCTTTTACACCATTTGTTTGCCATTTTTAGGCAACACTAATGTGAATTTTGAATAGAAACTCAAGTTTTCAATCAAAAATTGTTGAGAAAACTTCCATTGTCTTTGCATTGTGAGAATCTTAGGATCCTAGCAACAAAAATATAGTTCGGAACATGTGAAAATACTCTATTAGGGCAGTTCTTCAAAACTAAAATGAAATAATCGTAATTGGAAAAAAATGTCAATGATCGAATAGAATAAAAAATGGATGTCAATAACAGCCCTAATTTGAGGTATGAACTTGTAAAAATGAAATGTTTCGAGCTGTAATCAGGTGCCTTTTCGTAAGCCTTATTTTTGTAAATAAATGTACAACAAAAGTTGTTTTAGAATTTACAAAATATATTTTGTTATTAGCCCATTGACATAATTTAAACTATTGTATTGGCCTTGAGAAGGCTGGTTATAGTTACGATGGATTGGCCAAGCTGTCATGTTCAAAAAAATTAAAAAAAGAACTATCTTGATTTGCCTTTACTAAAAATCTACCTTGTAGAGATACATTGAGTCCCAAGTATTTACCTTAACATTTTTAGGTAGGAGCAGATTTGGCTCCTAGGATTTAAAATTAAGCAGTAAATAAATCCCGGGTGGTCTGCGCCTCTGGGGGCAGATTCTCCCTGAATTTTTTGAAAAGTATTTGTTCTCAGATGCAGTTCTGGGCACTTTCAGGTAAAATATGGAGAAAGAAACTGTAAAAAGATTCAGTAAGTGCTTGGGACAGTTGATAATTGCTATGTTATTTTCAAAAACCAGGCTCCTATGATTTAACATCTGGTCGCGAAAACACATGTTCCAGGGGCAAACACCCCCAAACCACCATTATTGTCAATCTCCTTGTCCCATAACACTTTATACGCAAAACACATAACAACCACTTAAGATTTTAATGCTTTTTATTAAAATAGTTGAAATGTGAAGATAATTTGTGGTACACTCAAAAATAATGTTATTTGCAGTTATATATAATCAAAAGTTGTAAATAAACCAATTTAACAGCAACAACATTGACCAACCTATACTTGAAGATTCCTCATCATTATATATATATATATGTATATATATATATATATATATATATATATATATATATATATATATATATATATATATATATATATATATATAAATATATATATATATAATATATATATATATATGTATGTATATATGGATATAATACAGTGCTACAATACTTTGGTTTAAAACTGTCAAGCTCTAAGTGAAGAGTTTCAAAAATATACTCCACTTTCACTACACTACTAAACACCACTCACAGCAAACAGCAGTTTTCAAATATGTAAAATTCTAAACAAAATAACACAGTAAAGATTTGTACACACATCTCCATTTAAAGTCAATTGTAGACAGACAACTGATGAACTACTTACCACTTCAATATACCTCACTTCATAAATGCTAAAATGATAATACAAGTACCTGTATACTGTAATGCCGTTCTCTAATCATATGTGCACATGTTTCCCTTGATAAAGCTTCAATGATTTTAGTCATTACTTTCTACAACAAAGGGGGAACAAAAAGCGGATACTATTTATGGGTACATCATTCTGATGAAATGTTATCATAATGCATTCATAGATGCAAAGCAAATTATTATTTTTCATGGATTGATTTTTCGAAGTCAAGCTTCATTTTCAAGTTGCTTATATAAGTATGCCAACATCTTGAGGATAATTTGCACTGCATCTCTAAGAATTTACTATGAAAACAGTCACAAACTGCAAACACACTGGTAAGATAACTTAAAAGGTGTATATTAGGGGGGGGGGCTATACATTGAAACTTGTATACTTGAACACCTCCATAAGAGGAACACTTCCAACAAATTGAAAACTGCATTGTGAATCCCAATGATACATTTTCTAATATTTAAGTATAAACAAGTGGAAAACTAGTATACGTTGATCACTTTTTTTTGTCCCAAAGGTGTACAGTTTTAACATGGTTCTTGATTTCCTGTTTATTCCATAGGTATATTTTCTGTCTATTCTACCCACGAATCATCCTTTAGCGCAAAGGATGGTTTTCCCACATGGTACTACTAGCCAACCATGGTTCTTAATTACCTGTTTACTGTAAGGTAAATAATCTATTTTCACAGTACTATATTTTCTGTCTATTCTACCGACGAATCATACTTTAGCGCCAAGGATGGTTCTCCCACACGGAAGCACTGTGTGGAATTCCAACTACCGACGAGCATTCATAATCAACTTTCACAAACGTTACTCTGATGACCAGTATTGAAAAGCTATCAATAAAGGTACTCCTATAGGGCAGTTCTTCTCATATTCGATAGATGGCAGCACAAATATATTCCACTACTTCTTAACCCTTTTTCATCTAAAATGTACACATGGTCTGATTGCTATGGATTTCTTTCAATAACAGCAATATTTTAATTAATTAATTAAATATTTGGCTGAAAAGACTTCTTAAGTTTTTCTTGTTAAGTTTTTGATAATACCTTTTAATAATTATTTTTCATGTATTTGACAAATTATATTCAAAGTTGTCAGACCGCATGCGCAGTCCAGATGCAATAGGGTTTAAGAAGTATTCAATCCTTAAAATTAGCTGATTTGTTTTTATTTTAGATTGAATTAATACACTTTTCGTAGGGCTCCATTTGAGTGCGCTGAAATAAACAAATGAGAACAAGCACTATTTCAATAACCCTAAGATGTGCATGGATGCAACTAAATGATTTTGAAGTCAAAATCAAAATAATTGTTTGAAGCCTGCCTGATTAGCGAAGAGAGAATTGATGCTTCTACAACAATCAAACGTCACTATAAATGAATATCTTTTGCATGTGGAGTAAACCTCAGGCTCAGTCTCTCAAATTGGTAAAAACATGAAAATAAAACAAGCAAATACAGTATCACTGACAAACCATGGAAGCCAATTGATTTATCTGAAGATAAGATCACGTAATCAAATACATAATAACCCATGAAAATATCACATTACACCAGAATACACAAGGTTGAATTGTAAGTTTTGTGTGTACTATTGATATCTGAAATGAATTAGGAGATATGCAAATGACACTGTAAATTATTCCAAGAGACTGTCCACTCAAACTCCATCCCCATTTAGATGTAAACCATACTGCAATTAAAATATACACTGCAACCAATTCAGTAAAAAAGAAAAGGAATTATAAATACAAACAGTGGATAATATACCATCATACTAGTGTAAAAACCAACAACACAAAAAATCTTGTACTTTTACCATTCCGGAAAATGCCCTTTCAGTTTTGTTTGTAAAAGGGATGTCCTTTCAGTATCCATGCCTGGATATGCATAGGAATGTAAAGTACATATAACTAAAAAAACATCACTGAAGCGTTCATCATTACTGATCAGACACAGATAGTATACATACACAGAGAAAGTAATTCCAAGAGGACAATTTACAAGTTCTTTCACCAATGTGCTAGGTACATTACTTAGTTTCACTCATTTCTACAAAAAGAACTATGTAGAATACTTGTTTGTATTAAAAATCACACAGCAGCAGCAGCAGGAGGCATCTGGTTGGTAAGTGGTGCCTCATACCCACTCTATTATTCCTACTACTCCCAGGAAAAATACCAGATGTGTTAAAACAATAGTAGCATATTTCATACAAGATAGTAACACAGTCGAACTTCCTAAAAAAGACCACTTAACCCTTATGCTGCTGGGGGCTAATTTTGCCAATACAAAATGACGCAAAAAAGCTGAAAAATGACTGAAACCCTGGGACATGGGTATTCATCTAAATGTACTCAGCGAGAGCTATCCAATGTATACCAACATGACAGGGTTTAGATGTTTTTCAAAAGCTTTGCATCCTTGTGCTTTGGACAAAAGTAGCCTTTGCATTGGAAAGATTAATACTGGTCTTGTCAGGCTTGTGGTCTACACTAAAGAATTCTTTTACTTGGAACAATTTTAGGATTGATCTTTATAAGAAGGCTACTTTTTAAGGTGTTTTCTTCAGCATGTTTAACTGTATTAGTGAAATGATTGGTTCTTGAGTATTCCACAACAGAGGACAGACAAGCTTTGATTTCTTCACTGTTCTCACGAAAGTTGCATCTCTCTCTCTCCATTCTGGCTGTGAAGGGGTTAATACTGAACACCACTGCAATGTACAGAACGTAATGTACATCAGTGGAATGTCACATGACCCTGCAGCAGCAGTCGTCTGCAGGCTGTACCTCGGGGGGAGGGGGCAATAACTCGGGTGGCGGCTCCTGATAATGTCCGTCCACGTACACCCGCAGGATGTAGAGCCAGTACTCACTGCAGTCCGCCCGGTTCCACGTGTACGTCTGCTCCGCCTGCCCGTACTGGTTCCCTGTGCACATTCTTATCGGGACAGTTTCGGCCGATACTATTTTCACTCCTGAAAACATCAATATCATTATGTTACTTTTTAATGATGTCAGTAATAATAAAGAAGAATAATAACAGGGTCCACTTCTTTAACTGTAGTTTTTCTGGCTTGCAGCTGGCCCCACCTGAACGATTACTATCTTAACTTCAGATCCTAAAATGATAACAATTTCAACCAATGGATTTATTATAATGAAATATGACGATTTTTGATTTGTTGATTGTGGCCTAGGTTATTTTGGACAATAATTATAGTTGCCTCAAGTCCTACTGTGGTTGATATTTCCAGGAATTTATGGTAATTGGTATAATTCACCACTTAATTACACCAACTGCCGTTAAAAATGAGCAAATGCGTCAACTCACCTGTTGCGTTTAGCCAGGCTATTGCCCGTTTCATGGTCTGACTTTGCGTTTCGAAGGTGGGTACCCCAATGACGCCCCCGGTTGTCAGGGGCAACGGGTAGAAAGTCTTGTAGTTGAGTGTGATTGGTCGATTGTGGCTGATCGTGCTGACTGTGGCAAAGATGCGCGTGTAACACACACGGATGATTCGGATGTAATGTGTGGCAACATGGCCGCTTTCGCTGAAGAACACTCGCTGGGTGTCAATCTCCCCACCCCCTACAGGGAAATAAAAAGAATGTGAAATATGTGTAAATTACATGAAATGTATTATGAAAACTGTATACCGTGTTAATTTTGAGCATACAATATAATGCGCTCAGCAGGCAGTTGCCTTTGATGCCCAGTTTAATTTTTGCATGGGGATGTTGAATGACTAGCTATCATGTCAGTGTGTTGTATGATACTAGCATAGGAATGGGATGCCCAAATAATGGTGCGCAGTTTAATAAATGTGTTCTCCGTATTTTTAAAGTACGCGTTGATAAAACTGTCACAATTTTAACACAGTACACTACATCATGCATGTGAGAAAGTTGCCAGTGCATCAATATTCCAAAGTTGTTCTGGAAAGTGTCATAGATTTTAACAACAGAGAAGAGTACTTATGAAGGTCTTAATAAATAGCCATTTAACCCGTTAATGCTCACAGCGGCTAAAAGCAGCCAGGCAATTTTGGTGAAATTTTTCAGCCAAAAGAATATTTGGGAAACTATTTGAAGGAGAAATGTTCATCAGACCATCATTAACAACTCTTCTTCAAATATTCTGTATAATCATTCTTAATTTCCAAGTTATTGCCAAAAGTATGTATAAAAGATCCAGACAATATTTTCAAGGGTAACTCAAGTGTTAAGCCTTATGCTGCTGGTGGCTAAGTTGGCCAATACAAAACAATGCTAAAATCCTGAAGAATTACCGAAACCCTGGCATATGGGTACTCATCTGAAAGTACTCATCAAGAGCTATCAAATGAATACCACATGACAGGGTTTAGATGGTTTTCAAAAGTTTCGCATCCTTGTCCTTTGGACAAAAGTAGCCTTAGCATTGGAATGGTTAATGCTCACACCAGCCAAAAGAATATCTGGGAAGCTATTTGAAAGAGAAATGTTCATCAGACCATCATTAACAACTCTTCTTCAAATATTTTGTATAATCATTCTTAATTTCCAAGTAATTGCCAAAAGTATCAAAGATCCAGACGACAATTTCAAGAGTTAAACTTACCCCAGGAAGCGTGCATCTTGATGTCGACAGACTGGACATTGGTGACTCTGATCCCGTGCTGGGCCTCCGTCCAGATACTGGCCTTGTTCATCACCTGACCAAAGTGCTCGAAGAGGGAGGGACTGAACACACCCCCGGGGTCTGTGCATAGTGGGACAAAATCAGCACAGCCTGCAAGCAAAGAAAAATGGTATAGGAGTGTTGGTAAATACTTGATTAAATTACCCCTCTCACCCTTCAGGGTCTGCACATACTACATAGCGGTACAAAATCAGCAGAACCTTAACCCTTCCAATGCTAAGGCTTCTTTCGTCCAAAGCACAAGAGCGCAAAGATTTTTGAAAAACATCTAAACCCTGTCATGTTGGTACTCATCGGAAAGCTCTCGCTGAGTGCTCTCAGATGAGTACCCATTTGACATGGTTTCGGTCATTTTTTTAGGGTTTTTGCATTGTTTCATAATGGCAAAATTAGGCATCAGCAACATAAGGGTTAAGGAAAACAGATGGGTTCAGAAATGTTTGGAAATACCCTATGAAAGTACCCCAGGTATGTGGTATGGTGGTACAAACTCAGCAGAACCTTAGAGGAAAACAGGCCGGTATAGGAGTGTTTGTTGAAACCTGATGTAAGTAAAAACGTGCCTGGGAATTTGGCAAAATGCAACGAAAATAAATCTGTTAAAAATTCCCCAAGAGACTTTGCTTCAGGATTTTAAAACAGCACAAATTGGAAAATAAAATAAAATATATTTTTTTTCCTGCAACACAATAAATATAGAATAAGTTCTCTGTCACCTCTTATACATTACACAATCAACAAAGCCTTCAATAACATAAATAGAATAGTTATGTGTGTTGTAACTGTTGAAAGCATCAATTCTCATTATCTTTGCATCATATCAGAATTATAAATCATCGCAACCTAGATGAAATATGGATGGGAGCATTTGTTATTGTTAAGACACCCCCAGGAATTGTTCATATTTAATCCATTTATGCTAATGGCAACCCAAAAACAGCCTGACAATTTTGGTGAAATCTTTAAGGTGAACGTTGGGAAAATATTTGGAGTAGGAATGATAACAACTGTAAAATATTTTGTAAATAATACTCAATTCCCTAGTGTCAAAAATATTTCTCAAGAAAATCCTAAGCATCTCTGGGTTAGGGTGAATTCAGCACAAGCTATGAATGGGTAAAATTAGAATGGGTAAAATTAGAAAGTTGTTTTGACAACTTGTTTCATCAAAGGCCCTTTTCAGGATTAATTCTCTCTCTCTCTCTCTCTCTCTCTCTCTCTCTCTCTCTCTCTCTCTCTCTCTCTCTCTCTCTCTCTCTCTCTCTCTCTCTCTCTCTCTCTCTCTAGCGATCTCTCTCTCCCTCTCTCTCTCTCTCTCTCTATCTCCCTCTCATTTTCTCTATCTCCCTCTTTCTCTCTCTCACTCTCATTCTCTCTCTCTCTCTCATTCTCTCTCTCTCCCTCCCCCTCCATCCCTCCCTCCCCCCCTCTCTCTCTCTCTCTCTCTCTCTCTCTCTCTCTCTCTCTCTCTCTCTCTCTCTCTCTCTCTCTCTCTCTCTCTCTCTCTCTCTCTCTCAGGACTGATCTAATTCCAGCATTCACACCAAGCCTCCTATCACCTGCCATCCTCCTACTAAAAATACACTTGCAAGAAAATAAATGGTGCAAACTTGGGTCTCTCAGCAGGAAACCGGCTGTCAATAAAGGACACGCTTATTAAGATGCCTGATTGCCGGGAAGACGAATGCCGCCTCCCGGAGGACATCAGTGTCACATTCTATCAGACCCACCTGGGACACCAACCACCTCGCTAAACGCTCAGGTGTTCTGGAGCGGGTAAGGGCAGGGAAAACTATGATCTACGGCGGACTTAACGTGGCCGGGGTTGTCAGTGAATGATGATGAGCACCCTCTAGTGGCCGTGAGCGTAACTAGGGATTAGCGTTGTCATTGATCAGTGCGGTTAAGGTCATGCAGTGCACGGACACTGCATGACGAGCAAAATTCAACATGGGGCACTTGGAACACTTAGAATTCTACACTTGCTGGGAAGGAATTCTTATGCATAACATATAGAGAGGGCTTGCTGCATTGCAATTTTAATGTAGTACATAGCAATTCTAATGTAGTTGATGGGTGGCGGGGAGCTTGTTTTAAAGCAATTCTAATACATAACAAAGAGGGCGCTTGCTGCAAAGCTGATGACACTTCCCAGGAAATCCAGGTATTTTCCTAGTAATTCCAGGATCAGGAAATTAGAAGTAATTTCTTTTTTATGATAAATACTTACCTGCGATCATTGGAAGCTATCTCCAGGGCTTGCTCTGGTCACCCAAAAGGAAGGCTCTCATTTGGCAGTCTCTCCCTATGGAAGATCCTTGCGATGACATAGAGGAGGGCTACTAAATGTAGCCTCAAAAATTTAAAAATAGACCGTAGTTTGCGCGATCCCCGCTAGGGGCCGCACTGATACCGGTCATGACGTCACAGTTGGCGCATGCGCCTTCATCCTCTTCTCATTTTGGCGTTTAATACCACCATGGAAGAACGGATTCTAGGGGAGGATACAGAAGGGTGGGCAATGATTGCAGGTAAGTATTTATCATAAAAAAGAAATTACTTCTAATTTCCTGTTTTATTATTAAATTCTTACCTGCTCACCTTGGAAGCAGAGTACCACTGCCAAGAAAAGCTGTGGAAGGATCAGTTCTATTTCCTAGACGCCGTGCCAGCCGTGACCAGCACTGCTCTACTAAACCTGCCTTTTGTTGCAGGGAGATCTTTAAGATAGAACTGCGCAAAAGTTTGCGGCCGGCTCCAGCATCCATAATAGCTTCGAATGGCCTTCCGGCCATCGTAGCCCAAGTAGTTGCGACCCCTCTGGTGTCGTGGGCCCTAATGCCCATGCGTTGCCTCCGCTCCTTAGGAAGGTGCGAGAATGCCCCCGCTATGGCCTCTTTGACCCAGCCAGCGACTGTACTTTTGGTAGCCTTAGTATAAGGCTCCCTTGACCGAATGAAGAGGGCTTTTTCGTCCCCTCGCAAGGGCTTGGTTAATTCCAAGTACCATTTCAGAGCCCGAACAAGGCAATGTACTTTGTCGTCTGGTGAGAACTCCTTTAGGCTGAGGAGAAAAACCTCGCTAGGAGTGAACGAGACCGACTGGTTTTTGTCCAATAGGAGGGATGGGAGAAGACGAACTCCTCCATTTTCCCACCGCAGATGACATGCGTCTATCCTGCAGGAATGGACCCAGCTTCCCCGCCTGGCCGAAGCCAGTTGCAAGAGGAAAGCTGTCTTGACCGCCACCGACCTCAATGGTGCCGTATTCATCGGCTCAAAGGGAGGGCCCGCTAGGTACTTGAGTACCGTCGGGAGATCCCAAGTTTCATTGAGCGTCCTTGGTCTGGTGGAAACCACAAACAAACCCTTAATAAGGGTCGACAAATCTGTGTTGGACGACACAGTTGTCCCATCCGGAAATCCTTTGTGAATGGCTGCGATAGCAGATTTGTATTAGCTGTAGGAGCTAAGGGTTTTCCCTTATGCTGCACCTTTCGCAGGCCATTCAAGAATTCCGCGACCTCCGCTACAGGGGCTTCAGCGGGACCCACACCTCGCTACACGCACCATCGTCGGTAGTGGAGAAGACTGGAATCATAAAGCCGGCAAGTCGATTCTCGCCTAGCCCTGGCTGCCGTCTCTGCAACTTCCTGTGAAAAGCCTCGGACTCAACGAAGGATTGGCGGACAGCGGCCATACAGCCAGTCTCATTCTGTCCGGCTTGGGGTAAAACATCCCCGTGACCGAGTTCTTCAGGAGGTTGTCCTTGGGTGTGATCACTCGCGGGAGATCTGTCAGCATGCTGGTCAGCTGACGGAACCACGGCTGGCTGGGCCAGAACGGGGCTACTAGGAGGATCCGGGCTGACCACTGCAGCCTCAGTTTCCTCAACACCCTCGGGATGAGGTTGGTCGGCGGGTACGCATACCCGTACAGACTCTCCCAATTCTGCGTCAGAGCGTTTATTCCGCTCGACGTCTGAGAGGGGCGCACTGAGAAGAACACCGGAAGTTTGTGGTTCTTCTCCGATGCGAAGAGATCCACATGGGGAGTCAGCCAGTGCTCGAATATGAGCCGAACCACTGTCTTGTGGAGGGACCACTCCGTGGGGTGGTTGTGTTTCCCTCTGGACAGAGCATCCGCCAGGACGTTCCTGACTCCCGATATGTGGTTGGCAACCAGGTAAATCCCATGTTGCCTGCACCAGGCCCATAGGTCTAGTGCCAGGTAGCACAAGGTGGGAGACTGAGTTCCACCCTCCTTGTTGATGTAGGCCACTGTAGTGGTATTGTCCGTAAGGACATCCACAGCAGTGTCCCGTACCTGAGGCAGGAAGTGCTGCAGAGTCAGCCACACTGCCTGTAGTTCGAGCCAATTGATGTGGTGTTCGGCCCAGGCCGACGACCACTGGCCCGAGATCACCCAGTCTCCTAGGTGACCTCCCCAGCCCTCCATGGAGGCATCCGTGACTATTGTCATAGTCGGATCTGGCCTGAGGAACGGGCGGCCTACCGTCAGGTTGGCCCGTGACGCCCACCACTCTAGATCCCTGAGCGACGCGTGGTCGGGGTATATCCGGAGGTATGGGCTGTCCGAAACTTGTGTCCACTGACTGTGGAGCATAAGTTGGATATGACGAGTGTGAGTCACCGCCATGGGGACCAACTCGCGTAGACTGGACAGATGGCCCAAGAGCTTCTGCCAAGTCTTTGCCGGCTGAGGGCTCCGTGCTAGGAGCGAGGAAGCCAGTCGCGACGCTCTGACAACCCTCCTCTCGCTCGGGAAAACGAGCATGTGGATAAGATCGAGGGTCGATCCCAGGAATGCTGGGAACTGCGTGGGTACTAATTGGGACTTTCCCTCGTTTACGAGGAAGCCCAGTTTTGTCACCCAGAACAGTATGAGGTTGCGTTGACGTTCCACTAGCGACTTCGACTGGTTCTTTAGAAGCCAGTCGTCGAGATACTGGTGCATGTCTACACCCTGTATCTTGAGGAACGCCTCGATGACCCGCACGATTCTCGTGAACACTCGAGGTGCTGTTGAAAGCCCGAATGGGAGCACCAGGAATTCGTACGCTCTGCCATTGTAGGCGAAGCGGAGGAATCGGGTGTGTTCGGGTGCCACAGGGACGTGAAAATAGGCATCTCTTAAGTCTATAGAGACTGCCCACGTCTCTGACATTGAAGAGTCCCTCAAGTGCTCTGAGGTCTTCAGCCTCTGCTGGTGGGCTTCTCCCAGGCAGTCCATCACCGTTCGCAAAGTCTCCATCCTGAAGGGTAGAGGCTTTACGAATTTGTTGAACGCCTTTAAATTGAGGATCGGGCGCCAACCGCCCGACTCCTTGGCCACCAGGAAGATAGGGGAGTAAAACCCTGGGACGTCCGTGTGGAAGGGAATCTCCCTGATTGCCCGTTTTTGAGCATGGACTCCAGGCCTCGTTCGAGGTCCTGACGTCACGCCTGATCTCCTCCTGTGTTCAGGAGTAAGAGATCTTCCCTCAGGTACTGACACCGCAGATGCGGAAGTCACCGCAGATGCGGTAGTTACAGTATTTACCGCAGTTCCCGCGATTGCGGGAGTTACCGTAGTTGCGGTGTTTACCGCAGTTCCCGCAATTGCGGAAGTTACCGCAGGTGCGGGATTTACCGCAGATGCGGAAGTTACCGCAGATGCGGAAGTTACCGCAGATGCGGGATTTGCATTTCGTCGAGTCCTGGCTCGACCTCGCTCCGTTCTCGAACCCGAAGGTTCGTTGGAACGAGGAGAACGTGACCGTTCTCTACGGGCTTTGGACTTTCTAGCCCTGTAAGCCGCGTCTCTCTCAGACCTCTTGATACGTTTGGTCATCCAAATATCAAATCCCACCCAGGTCTCCTCTGTCCAGGATTCGCACACCTGGCAACTGTGACTTCTGTCACACAGGGTGTGTCTAGAACAACACCCGTGCGCGATCCAGGGTTCAGTAGGAGAAGGGCGTGTGGTGAAATTCGGGCAGGGCGAAGCCCCACACCGAATCTGAGAGGAAGGCCGTCCCGCTGCGGGACCGACGCTGTACACACTGGCCGACGACATTGGTCGAAGGTCAGACAAAAAACACAGAAAATATACAGAGATACACAATGGATACAGACAATTTACCTGTCCCAGCGATGTATAACAGGTTCGCAGTTATAGTCGCTCGTGTGTCTGGACTGTATGCTCTAAATCCACGGAAAAAGAGCGTAATCTTCAGAGAGCTTGAATACCGATTGGCAGAGCAATATGGCGCCCAAAAGAGAAGAGGATGAAGGCACATGCGCCAACCGTGACGTCATGACCGGTATCAGTGCGGCCCCTAGCGGGGATCGCGCAAACTACGGTCTATTTTTAAATTTTTGAGGCTACATTTAGTAGGGAGAGACTGCCAAATGAGAGCCTTCCTTTTGGGTGACCAGAGCAAGCCCTGGAGATAGCTTCCAATGTGAGCAGGTAAGAATTTAGTAATAAAAATTCCCAGCTTTGTTTGCCACAGGGTTACATCTACCTTCTAGATTAGATTGTTCTCCAAAGAAAGGGGGATCGAGGCTGCATCTTTTCAAGGGGATCTATGTTCGCCGAAGTTGATTGGGTTTAAAGGCTTACTTACCTATCTCCTCATACAGAGGCTGACCGACCTCGTAGAAGACTCTTATGACAAAGAGGAAGGAAGTTGTGAAGTCTCCGCTCTGAAGCCAGCTCGATTTATCGGGATCTACTCCGTCGTTCCAGTTTCGAAACTTCATCTCCTGCGATTCCACTGTTAATATTCTCCCTAAAAACAATAATAGAAATCAAGTAAAAGATCAAGAAAAGCCGTACAGCAACACTCTTAGTGTGAATAGATATTAATCCTTCAAATGCTACCGCTACTTTCATCCAAAGAAGAAGGACAAACAATTTCTGAAATCCATCTAAACCCTGCCATGTGGGTATTCATTGGATAGGTCTCGTTGAGTACTCTCAGATGAGTTCCCATGTGCCAGGGTTTCAGTCATTTTTAAGTCATTTTTTTTTATAAAAGCATCCAAATCTTACCAATTGAGGCCAATATATCGAACCTTGCAGATAGATGGGAGGGAAGGGATGTCAATGAATACAGAGTGCTCAAATTTGCAATATTTAAGCACCACATCTTTTAATATGTATGAGTTATGTTTTTCCCCTATATTATATGGTGCATCCCTTGGATTAATAAAGTTTTATTTCACAAAACAATTTATCCCAAATAGCAATATAATGCCTATCTTATCATCTTAAAGATGAAAGTATCAATTTGAAATAATGAGATATTGAAATGCCAATATAGATGCTTTTTTGTTGTACTTAACTTTAAGGTTGCGAGCTCCTATTCCAGTTTATACCAGATGGTCTCTATCGAAGCTTATCAAAGATCATTTGAAATAATCATAAAAAGATACATAAAACAGAAATCACCCAATTAAAAATTTTGTGCTATGTTGCATACTTTATACACCATATGATCAGATAGCATAAGCCCTGGAACCACACGGAGTGAGTTTTATAGATCCTGACCTTTAGTGCCAGAAAATATTATTTGCCTTTTATTTGATGACCCGCGGGAGCTGTTAGGGGACACCAGGCCGCTAGGCTTATTTCCCGGAATAAAACACTATATTGTCATTGCTGGATCTGTCTGGCCGATACCTCAGCAGTAATTGCAGGCCTGGGAATTATAAACACATCGTTACAATGCGTCTCACCAAGAAAACCATCAAGGATATTATCCCTTTCATACCCTATAGTCCCCCAGGAAAAGAGTCGCCTGGATCTATAAAACATTGGAAAATAGCTTAGAAAAGAAACATGAATTTACAAAATATCTAAAGGGGAGTTTATTTTGACTTCTGTAGTACAATTCACTTTTAATTATCTTCAACCCTACAAATGCTGAGGCTACTTTTTCCAAAGAACAAGGAAGCAAATATTTTTGAAAACCATCTTAACCCTGTCATGTTGGTAGTTTTGATAGAAAATTAAAATATGCACCAAAGGCACAGTTGCCTGCTCTGCGCATTTCTTATTGTATATGCACAAAACATGGCATCAGTAACTCATAAGCATGAATGAGTTAATACGACTGCAATAATTTGAATTAAAAAACTATTTCTGTGCAATACCTCCATTAAGTCTCACATTAGCTGAAAAATGTCCCTCTGTTAATCAAGCTATGAAATATTGAAGAAGTCAGCTTATTTGAAATAATGGAACCTTCTTATTAAATTTCATCGCATTTATTACAGGAATTAAATGTCATCACTGTAGCATCACAATTTTCTTGCCATGAAAAGGAGACCTGAAGTAAATGGTGTATACATATAATGGGTTAAATGCAGTGATCATAACCCCTTTTAGTAGTAGCATATAATGTCCCTTATCTAGGACAATGCTCGGTTATTGAACTGCTACCTAATGCCTTCCCACATGTTTATTTACTATTCACTATGCATGTATGCTGAATGAACTATTGCGTAATAGCAAGTCCCTGCTAGAGATATCATACCGCGAGGAAATTACAAATCATGCAGAATAGTCTGCATAATGGTCATTAATGGATTGTTAGCAGGGGTCAGGCTACGGCAAAAAACTGAGGAAGACCGCCGGGCTATAGGTTCCAAAAACTTCATAGCCCGATAGAAAATTATATAGTCCCATTAAGAAACAAAAACAAAAACGAGCTGCCTCTGTTATCCTAAATTACACACACACACATATATATATACATATATATATATATATATATATATATATATATATATATATATATATATATATATATATATATATATATATGTTGCAGCCCAACTTCCGATCCTGGCCCATCTTAAGATGGGCTTGGCCCAACTTACGATCGGAAGTTGGGTAGCCCATCTTAAGATGGGCTTGGCCCAACTTACGATGACCCCCAGCCCATCTTAAGATGGGCTTGGCCCAACTTCCGATCTTTAGATACCAGGATGTAGGTCATTTGAAGTTGGGCTGGCCCATCTTAAGATGGGCTTGGCCCAACTTCCGATCTCTAGATACCAGGATGTAGGTCATTTGAAGTTGGGCTGGCCCATCTTAAGATTGGCTTGGCCCAACTTCCGATCATTATAGATACCAGGATGTAACCCTTCATGAATATTCATATGGATTTTTGCACTCTTATAAATATGGAATTTTCAACTCTTTCATACGGCATCCACTTTAAATTACAAGATAATATTAGTCCAAGAAATAAATTGAAATGGGTAGCTAAAATAACCTGATTACTCAAAACATTATTGCTGATTGTAAGCAGAAAAACGAAATAAAAGAATCATGTTTTTACAACAAATTAAAGAGTCATATATATGGAATTTTAAGCTTTTTTAGATTTAATGTAATTCAAAGTTAATTCAATTAGATAATTTGCACAATACTACCTTTGTTATTTGTGGGTTGTGTGCTCTTACATTACATAAGCTAGATGATGAATCATTTACAATTTGAATGAAGGAATAGCAATGGTATTTTTCTAATGACTCAAAAAGGGAAAAGTGAATTTTTTTGTCTTTTAAGCTTTTTTATTAGTATTTTTAGGTATTCTTTAACCCCTTGCAAATTCTTGACATAATTATATAATCATGTGTGTGCCAAAATAAATACATTAATTGAGGAGGTTCATGTGACTGGCAGGACAGTAGAAATAGACAAAAAACTTGTCAGAATTTACAAAAACATTGTGTCCTTTATCAAGATTAATCAGAGCAGGGCACTTATAGTATCTAGATGAGGTGAGGTAGTAAGAAATGAACATACATGGTTCAAGTTGTAATTGATATGAGATAAGGTGTATGCAGATTGAATTGGTACTTGTACCTAAACGACACATATATTAAATTCTGGCAGATCCAAATTTAGTAAGATTTAGACATTATGATCTTGAATTGGCCAACTTTATACTTTGGATGAAGCAGTTGAGAAAGTTATCTTTTTGGTTGTCAATAGTAAAAGAGGGAAGAGAGGAATATTTATGTTTTAGTTTGAATTATTTTTTAAACCTTTTTTTTTAATATTGAAGAGCAATGAGTTTATCAGAAAACTGGTCGTTGAACTTTTAAAATTGAGACCTTTATTAAGATGTGTTAGAAAGCCCTTCATCCTGAATGTAGATAAAGAAAAGTAATATAGATGTACTGATTGTACCATGTTACCATAATTGGCTAATTATTATGAAATGTTTATACTTATACAGACATCTATTATAAATAATGTAATAGATACTTATATTTTGTTAGACAGGTAAAATTGTAGGGCATATACAACTTTTTAAACTTATTCTAGAAGCCAGAAAAGAATGTAATCAATCAAGGATTGCAATTAACAGGTGCTGAATCCAGCACCGTAAGAAACATTACACGTGTAAATTAATCTGTTGTGTTTGAATAATTATTTCTTTGTTTCGTTTTTCTAGTCTTTTTTACAAAAGGAGAGGAGAGAATCTGTAATCAACTTATATTCAAATTTCAGCATAATCAGAAGTATTCAGTAGTGTTTAAGTAAAGATTTAACAATAAAATGCAAGTAATTTGTCTCATGAAATTCACATCTTATTCGATAAACAAATATTCCAACAAAGCTATAAACTTCTAGATGAACACTTGATAAAAAATCATTGCCATCAGAAGTTGGGCTGGGCTGCTGTATTATATGGGTCATCGGAAGTTGGGTAGCCCATCTTAAGATGGGCCAGCAAAATCCAGCCCAACTTCCGATCGGAAGTTGGGCTTGGCCCATCTTAAGATGGGCTGGATCGGAAGTTGGGCTGCAACATATATATATATATATATATGCACACACACACTGCTTATAGTATTGTTATTCCTCTGAGCATGACCTGAAAATGTCATTTTTTTTATTATAGCCAGCCGGGCTACAAAGGCAAATATTCTTATAGCCCGAAGCAATTTTCTCTAGCCTCGGGCTATCGGGTAGTGTCTAACTGGACCCCTGGTAAGGTTGCTTTAACCCTTATCCTGCTAACCACAACAATTGTCGTGGTGAACAGCTGTGTTCATAGGTTTCACAGCAGGATCATTAAGGGTTAAGAGGCCAAAGGGATGAATGGGTTTATTTTTCAGGTAAGGTCTTACAATTCACTCAACCGGTGACACCTATTGTGTATTGGATAAACTAAAACAATATATTACAATTTATTAGACACCACTACCAATTTTGAAAAGAAAATGGTACAAAAAAAGATTTTTTTTTATTATAAATGTACCATTATGACTATACCTGCCTATTTTAAATAGTATCCTTAGAGACGGTTTTGAACACAGAATGTTTACCCTACAGTGATTTTCATATTTATTGAATTTGATGATTTGACACATTTTCAGAAAACATGTATGATCATTCATCTATGTATAAAATGGGGTTCCCCTGCCTAACAATATCTTACATAACAATGGGCAAATACAGTACCTAATCGGTAACTCTTGTACTATTTTGTGAAAATCTGTCAAAAAAGTTTCTCACAAAATTTAACCATCTGTAATAATAATTTCAACATGGCAGAAAAGTATTTCAGGCAGTGACAGTATCTCTGAAAGAATAAATTTAGCAAAGGAAGAAACCAATTTTGGAGAATGAGATGTTCATGTCATAAATTGCAATATTTTTTCGAAAATCTGTGAAAAAAAATGAAGTCTAAGAATAAAAGTTGTTCTAAAGTTCACTCAGCTGTGTTCTTTAATAACTCATGCAAAGTTTCAGGAAAATTAAACTGAAATTTCTTTAAGCGTTGTAAAACCTCTCTTGTTTTCTCTCTGAGGATAATTTAAGGTACTCCTTGAACTTATGCTAGAATTAATGGTAACAGATGAAAAAGTCCTTCGTTTAATCAGTTAAATTAATGGTGTATGAATTGATAGGCCACTGCCATAACATATGCTCACCCCTAGGTGTGGAATACATTCGTTTTGATAAAACTGGCCATTATCCTGTTAAGGCTAAAAGCAGGGAATGAATTGATGGCCTGGGGTCTGAATACTGTGCTTCATCACAAACAAGGGCTTAACAAAAGAAATGCCATGCCATTTTGTAAGTTTCTCAAAGGGGACCATTACATGAATTAATGACAATGAGATAAATATGTGAAGAGAATTGCTACTCAGCTGGATAAAAAATCTTACTGCAATATAATGGCAGGATACACGCCACCAAGTAGTATGGACATTTGTATCACATGAGCTTGTGAATGTAGTTTATATTGTGCTCCCTGATACATATGTTGCACATGGCAGGGGCAGATCCAAGATTTCTACGTAGAGGGGTTGTTATGTATGAGGGGTTTATTTTTACAGAAAGCGAGATAACCAGCAAAAGAAAAGAAAAGTGACAGTTCATAGCAAGAAAATCAACAAGTGGGAAACATACATAAAGGAGATCAGTGGACTTGATTATGGGTTGTGATTATAGCTAGTACCATTATATTTTTTGAGAACATGTATAGTACGTGACCTCAGAAATGTCATAGGTGTTGTGCCAGGTTGTTCACCTTTAGTCATATATTAAGGAAGAAAACTGGGATTGGTTGATGCTGGAGCAATTGGTATACCGTAAATTCTAGGAAATTTAAACCACACTAAGAAATTGGGCCATTACAATCATTTTTCAAAATGATTTGAGGATTATCTGGGCAACCCTTGATGTATCGCTGGCCGTCATTAAGGGCAATCTGTGCCACTACTAGTATTACGCTTCATCATAGTAAAAAAGTGTCCCAAATTACTGAGAATTTATGGTAGATAATCATATCAAGGTACAAACCTGGGATTGGTTGGTGCCGGAGCATTTTGTTGAACTTATTGAGAGTTTCGCCGAAGCTGTCGAAGCGTGGATGGCTGAAGATGCCCCCGGGATCCTGACACGCTGGCACCACGTTGATGTAGCTGATCTGCTGGGGCTCCGGGGGTTCATTGGGATCTCGAGGGATTATCCATAATCTGGAAGAAAAAAAGGGTACAACAATGTTGAGACTGATCTGCTGATGTTCTGGGGAATTGTCAGGATTATTGTGGGACCACGTTAATGTAGCAGATCTGCTGAGGGGGTTCATTGGGGTCTCGAAGGATTATCCATAATCTGCAAGAAAAAAGGGTACCATAAATTCTCGGAAATATTGGCCAACCTAGGAAACTGGGCTGCTACAATTATTTTAAAAAATATTTATTTTGAAATTTCAACAATGTCGAAACTGATCTGCTGATGTTCTGGGGAATTGTTAAGGTTCGAATTATGCATAATCTGAAAGAAAAAAGGCTACACCAATGTTGAAACTGATCTGCTGATGTTCTGGGGAATTGTTAAGGCTTGGATTATGCATAATCTGAAAGAAAAAAGGCTACACCAATGTTGAAACTGATCTGCTGATGTTCTGGGGAATTGTTAAGGCTTGGATTATGCATAATCTGAAAGAAAAAAGGCTACACCAATGTTGAAACTGATCTGCTGATGTTCTGGGGGAATTGTTAAGGCTTGGATTATGCATAATCTGAAATGTTGAAACTGATCTGCTGATGTTCTGGGGGAATTGTTAAGGCTTGGATTATGCATAATCTGAAATGTTGAAACTGATCTGCTGAGGCTCTCAGGGGTTCACTGGCTTGGTGATATTTTTTCCAACCAAAGCATCAAATGAAAAATATCTGAAATATATTTAAATTTCTACCAAATCAATGTCACTTCTTTCAATATTTCAAATTTTTTTAAATTTATTCTACAGTTATTTTTAAATATACCCTTAATATCCTAGATCAAAACATAACTGGGACCTTCGTTGGGTTGGTCATGATCAAAATTTCTCCTTCAAATATTTTTCCACAAGAATGTTCTGGTTTTAAAAAATATCACAAAAATAAATAGGAAAATTCTGGGTGCTGCAGGGAAGAATGGGTTAACAAGAAACAAAAACAAAGGGTCAATCAAAACAGAAACTTAATCCCTTGGTTAATTTCTATTTCCTGTTAGCTGGAAGTTACAAGATAATAGATTGCTTTTGGGCCAAGGAGAAATCCATTTACGATGCAGTTTGAAATATACAGTGTGATTTAATTACTCTCAATGACAGAGAACCGACCCACTCACTGGGCTCTGGAGAAACCAAAGCTCAGATGCCATACTAATAGGGATTGGAAGGTCAAAATTTTGCAGAAGTATGGCCATTAATCAATTACACCACTCAAGGGGAAGAGGGTTCTATGGAACTATCGCTGGTGTTCAGCCAATGGGAGACAGGCAGCTATTTTAGTCAGGATGTGTGCCGTGCTCGTGATGTTCCTGGGCTAACTGCTAGCTGTTAAAGCTCAGAGAACCTGCTTACTGGGCTCTAGAGAAAGAAATGCATAGATGGCATACCAACATGGATTGGAAGGTCAACATTTTGTAGGAGTATGACCGTTATGGAAAAATGAGACTTTAATCAATATCACCACTCAAGGGGATCGAATTTGAGAGCGTTATATAGAACTATCGCTGGTGTTCAACCAATGGGAGACAGGCAGCCATTTTAGTCACAATGTGTGCCGTGCTCATGATGTTCCTGGGCTAACTGCTGTTAAAGCTCAGGGAACCTTCCTGTCCACCGGTTACTGGTTCTAGAGGTAAAGTATGAATTCTTGCCACACACATGTGACTGGACTTGCTCACATCCATTACGTACACAATGAAAATGACCATCTGAATCATTTTCATTGCGCTGCCTGGCAGGTTCCTGGCAAAATAATGACATTTCCCCTATTCTCATGTCACACAATACACAAACATTAACCCATTAATGCTTAAGTGTTCATGCAAAATTGTTGTCTGGACGTTACATACTTTTGACAATAACTTGGAAATTTGGAATGATTTCACTAACGATTTGAAGAGGAGTTGTTGATAATGTTCTGAATGACATTTCTCCATTAAATATTTTCCTAACAATGCTTTTGCCTGGAAGATTTTCTCAAAATTGCCAGGCCATGAAGGGAGCCTCTAAAGCATCATAAGTAGCAAAAATAAAACCGGAGACCAAGAATATCTTAGTGTGTGTGTTATATTCCCTATAAAAGCCCATTCATTTAATTCTAAATGAATATTTCAGTATTTAACCCATTAACGCCTGGTAAGTATCAAAACACTTGTGTTCCTAGACCCACTCAACATCTGGTAGTAAATGTGTCCATATGAACACTATAGCACATTCCCTTAACCCGCCAGGAATCCAAAGCCATTCACCAATATGAGGAAATGATTTGTATAAATCTACACTTTGTATTCAGTTCTAAACCTCTCTTCCTGGGTGATGGCAGCAACAACCATTTCCTGAGCAAATGTAATCAGAAAAAACGACTCCCATCTGCTCCCCGCCCACTTATCATTGGTCCAGATTGATCTTTCCTGATGTCGGATAAGAAGAGAGCTATATGTAGGATTTAAGAGAAGTTAGGGGTTCGCATTCATCAAAAATCAAAGTAAATGGCATTTCTAACAATACATTTCTGCAGTAATACCGTATTTGTCTGAATAAGCACACAGACCCCTATTAATCACACTCCCCTCCTATTTTCTGGAAATGTTGGAAACTGCATGGTTTTGCATTGTATATAAGTCCATTTCCAAGCCATTATTACCCTTCTCTTTACTGTCTTGAAATATTATAATTTAGGGCAGATAATTAGGGCAGTCGCAACAGTCATGTTTTGGCCATGGAATGTTGCCGTGAGCGACACCACACAGGGGGTGTGGTTAAATGCCAGCACCACTTATGGAGTATTTGTCCATTACCTGCATAACCTTCATAATTTTCAGTTTCTTTACCCCCCAAATCTTACACCTTTCTGTGAGGGCTCTGTTGTGATGCTTGATGTATTTCTCATCAGCAGACCTTTTAGGCAATATACACTTTGTATAGGCTAAATTGTCAAAAAAAAGCAAGGTAGATGAAAGACAGAGTCTACAAAAATAAACCCTGGCCGCCATTTAAAAGCTATCTTTAGTTCATTTCAAAATGCTCACAGCATCAAAGGGCCTGCCCCAATATCCAAGTAGTATAAGGTTTTGCTATTGACTGTTAGCTGCATGTCTCTGCAACGGATGTAAAAAGTGACAAAAAAAGTAACTCCTAATTTAAATTCATAGCTTCATTTGAACGCACATCAAGGGATATTCCTATTAAGACTGATAGCTCAATCAAGCCTACAGTAAAGTGAAAGTCATGATAAAGTCAAGAATTCAAACAATCGATCACTAGTCCCTTTTTTATCTAGCAGATGCACAGTGCAACATAACCACTGGCCCCGTTGCAAGTTGCAAGTGAATTTGGCGAAAAACGCCAATGGGGCAAGCTGAAAGAGACCCTGACTTGCCCCGCTTGGCAAGTAATGTTTTGGGTCCAAGTCCAATCTTACCTTTGTTTAACAGAGTGGCGGGGCAAGTGAAGGTGACGGCAGGGCAAGTCAATTTTAGGGGCAGCTTGTCCTGTTTAGAAAATAATGTTTTGCAACCTACGTTGCACCCTGAGATGCTCCTTTTTATCTGCCAAAGTCAGAAGTTAAAATCGTAAACCCAGTTCATGTACAACCAGCACAAATCATAGGCAATGCATGGCATTACGGATGCCTGTTATCAGTCCTTATGCTGCTGGTGACTAATTTGGCCAATACAAAATGATGCAAAAAAACTTAAAAAATGATTTAAACCCTGGCAAACTGGTACTCATATGAGAGTACTCAGGTAGATTTATCCAATGAATACCAACATGACAGGGTTTGAATGGTTTTCGAAAACCTAGCGCATCCTTTGGACAAAAGTAGCCTCAGCATCGAAAGGGTTAAAAGACCCAAAGAGTCCTACCATCAATCTATTTTCTTGCTAGCTATCTTATCAGTCACGGCGTGCTGTAATAAATAGATTTATGCAGTTTGTAGCATTTCTTTCTCTCCTGCCAGGCAGAATGGGTATTTAGCCACAGATTGCGCTGATGAATGCATTAATCACGCTGACATCTTTATGTTTACAAACTGAATACTCGGGCAATAAATCAGCCAGTCATAGGCAATTCTCGACATTTTTATTTATACTGGAATTAGGTAAAATCCACGCTGGAAGAGACTATCAGAATTGGATGATGAATTCAGGGATCTTGAATTCAGGGATCTTGAATACAGGGATCTTGATGCTGCTGCAGTGCTTTTTTGTACAACTCATGTGGTGATGATCACCTACTTTCAAACTTAACCCTTCTAATGCTGAGGCTACTTTTTCCAAAGCACAAGGAAGCAAAGATTTTTGAAAATCATCCAAACCGTGTTGTATTGGTCGGTATTCATTGGATAGCTCTCAATGGGTACTCTCAGATGAGTACCGGCCCATATGCCAGGGTTTAAGTCATTTTTCAGCTTTTTTGTACCATTTTGTATTGGCTAAATTAGCCACCAGCAGCATAAGAGTTAAAGATGAAACATTGTATGAATGAAATATATTCATGAAATATGGTCAATGCATAATGCCACAGTTGACTAATTTACCCATTAATGCTTAAGAGTTAATTACCACTGAAATTGCCATCTGAATCTCAGATACTTTTGATGCTAACTTGAAAATTATACACCATTCAACAAAGTATTTGAAAGATAGTTGTTAGTAGTGTTTTAAATAACATTTTTCCCTCAAATATTTTCCTAAGTTTACTTTTGCCGGCATGATTTCATCAAAGTTGAAATGCTGCTTTTGGCCACTGTGAGCATTAATGGGTTAATCTAAAAGGGCAATGCAACCATGTTCCTTGTATACAGATCATAACCCCGGATTCTGATATAAATCCAACAAATCAAACTCAGTTTCCTTGCTAGTACTTTTGCTGGAAGTCTTATTAACATCTTACATAAACCTACTTAAATCTAACATCACATATTAACCCTTATGCTGCTGGTGACTAAATTTGCCAATACAAAATAATACAAAAATCCTGAGAAGTCACTGAAACCCTGGCATATGGGTACTCATCTGAGAGTACTGAGTGAGAGCTTTCCAATGAGTACCAACATGACAGGTTTTTAGATGGTTTTCAAAAATCTTTGCATTCTCGTGCTTTGGAGGAATGTAGCCTTAGCATTGGGAGGGTTAAAGTAATTAGATTTCTTTCAAAGAAATCAAAAAATATAAATGTATGTAACCAAAATGCTCATTTAGCAAAAGGCAGAATCTTTCTTCAACTTCAATATTTTTTGCCTGATTACACCCTGCATGTTATGCCATAATTTTACCCTTGTATTGCTGGCTAATTTAGTCAATACAAAATGATGCAAAAAAAACTTAAAAATGACAGTAACATTGGCATTCGGCTTCTCAGCATGAGCTATCCAATTAATACTTACATGACAGGGTTTAGATGGCTTTCAAAATATTTGCGTCCTTGTTCTTTTCCAAATTGGACCAAAGTAGCCTTAGCATTCATTGGAAGGTTTAAAGTTATCATAGCAATTGGATAACGTCTCAAAGAGAATTAGTTTCTGCCTAAATATGATGGGATGAGAAGCCCAAGGGAAATACCATAATACCTCAAGTACATTTGCCAAAATGTCTCTTATCCCATAAACTAATGATGCTGCTGTACTAACACACCGTCATTTAATAATCCCTGTATGGATTCAGCCTTTGAACCATTTGCCTCCAAAATTGCCAATGCAAGGACAGATGTCTAAATGAGCCATCTTCAAAGGGAATGTAGGTTTACATTTTTTGTAGAGAAGTTTTGAAAGATAAATTGTACTTAAGCTCATTAATGCCTAAAAGTACCTTTTGAAATTGTTCTCTAATGGTTTAATTTCTTTTGAAAATAACTTGGAAATCATAAGCATAGATTTGCAAAATATTCAAGTTTGAGTCGTTTGTTGGGTTGTAATTGACATTTTACAATCAAATATTAATCATTTGTGGGGAAAATATCAATAACATCAATCTGGGTGCACTAACATCAGAACGAAGAGAGTATTGGTAATTAAAACCAGGTTTAGGAGAATATTATTATCATTCTTTGATTATCATTTGATTATTCACAGCATACAGTTTCTAAACTTTGTATAGTTCTGAAGGGTACCTTGCGTGTATCAAAAAGATGGTCCCAGTCCCATCACATAACATTTACTGTAAATTATACATATCTAGTCTGTACAGACATTAAGACGATAAAGATCCTCATAACTTAAGCTGCGTCATCATCATCATCATCATCATCATCATCATCATCATCATCATCATCATCATCATCATCAATATCATCAGCATCATCAGCATCATCATCATCATCATCACCACCACCACCACCACCATAATCATCATCACCATGCACCACCACCACCATAATCATCATCATCATCATCACCACCACCAACACCACCATCATCATCAATATCATCATCATCATCACCACCACCACCACAATCATCATCAGCAGCAGCAGCAGCACCATTTCTGAAGTCGGTATAGGTCATGGGCCTATAAGTTTCTTGGATAAGGTCAGTTTGTGACTCAAGCAGCTGTGCGCAATCATCACACAATGCCCCGCCCCCTTTCACTATCTCCTTCCCCTCCTCTGATTATCACACAATTACATAGAGATCCCACCTATCTTCACACATGGCGGGTTCACTGTACACACCCATCAGCCATGTGTGAAATGATTACAGCCTTAGTAGTGGGTGCTGGGGGGTCCTGCCCTATAAAGATGGACCGGGACTAATAATAGAGGGGAGAGGCTGGCGGTAATGATGTGCTGCCTTTCAGCAGATTGGGCTATGAAGACATGATTGCTGCCTGGGAAAGGTTACCTTCATCATGCCTTCATTCTCACGCGCAAGATTGGCAGCCATTTTGACTTTGGGTTATGATCGACAATTTCGCGTTATGGGGATTGGCAGGACCGGCAGCAGTGAAATATCTTAAGGTGAAAGGTTATCGGTAAATATATAGAGCTAGGAAATGTTTTCAATGAGAAGTAAAATCAGTTATAGAATTCACAGTTCACAGCGAAAGGCCAATGCATAGTCTTAGCCAACAGGGCGTCTGGGTGTCATTTGGACACCAAAATCCTCAAAAAGAAAAAATTACCCTTCAGGACACCCACATCATTTTATAGGGAATTTCTTAAAAAATCAATTTCAAGCATATATTTGAACTTTTTTCGCCTCAATATAATGACATCTCATGACATTGTATATGGACATTGTATATGGACATTGCAACGCTTTATTTCATTAAGTAAATACATGTTTGTGCTTGTAATTGAGCATATTGTGATCTCCCTTGAACAATTGGACACCCAGAAATTCCAGAATTGCAAATTCTGGGCACCCAGTTTCTAAATCCTGGCCAAGACCCAAGGCCAATGCATTGATTTCAATGTATTAATATCAGTTTGTTTCATACATAGGATGAAATTTAAAAAAAAAAGCTTATCCACCACCATTTCACCTTAATGGACTTAGAAAGGCAACTACAAGGAGGAGATGCATTTATATAAAAGTGCATATAAACTTGGGATTTTTTTTCTTGAGAAGTAAAATCAAATAGGAAAACTTATTGAGTGAAAGGCCATGAATTGCTATTATTTTGCATCTGAATTCCTTTGCATTGAATGATATTTTTGTCTAAAGGCCATGTTCTACTTAATTTCATCTTATCGGCTTGTTAGTGGTGTACAGCTAGAACATCCTAAGGGAAAGCAATCCATCATAATATATTGCTTAGAAATGCGCCGACTACAAAACAGGGTAAGTGAAATTCATAGGAAAAGTGAAATTGCCATCTCATCTCTCCAGCAGGAATTTGAAATATATCAACTTATGCCTTGTTATACATAGCCTAACGGTACAACAAATTGGTTAGTTTCTGATTATGGTTCAAGTTAATAATTTGCTTCCCATATCTCTTCTGTACAGTGAGTTCTTTCTTTTGTACAGTGAGTTCTTTCTTTTGTACATTGAGTTCTATCTTCTGTACACTGAGTTCTTTCTTTCTTCAGTACATTGAGTTCTATCTTCTGTACATTGTTTTCATTCTTTTGTACATTGAGTTCTTTCTTCTGTACATTGAGTTCTTTCTTCTGTACATTGAGTTCTTTCTTCTGTTCTGTACATTGAGTTCCTTCTTTGCCATAAAATAAATCATCCTTGTCTAGTCAGAAGGATGGCTAATTGCTGTAAAATGAAAGAGACTCATGGAAAGCTAAGAATCCCAAAGGTGGCACAATATCTATCAGTCTTCACATCAGTCACTGAGTGGAACAGCACTAGTCTTATCCAATAAAGAGCACTGAAAATTGATCTATGTTACTTAATTGGGCCTATTTACCCCATCTCTGCCTCAATTGGCCCTAAAAAGTATGAATATTTCCATGATAAATCTCTGACAATCCAAAGCATCCTTCCTCAAGAATATATTCAAATAAGAAACTCAGGCAAAAGTTGCCGTTGTGATAATTGTATGCAGGAATATGTAGGAAATCCTAAGATGATCGAAGCTTGGGAAATAACCAGAATCCCTAGAAATCTCCAGCTTATATTTGATAGTAAAGGCAAAAACCTTTAGATTCAAATTAGTGCTTTGGACCCAAAGTATAGTCAAGTATTGCTACACATATTATCTATTATAGTTTCTTTATATTCACATTCCAGCCCTAATTACCAAATGGACCTGGGAATACCAAGAACTTCCCGAGATTATCCTAAAAAATCCCAGGATTTCTTAGAATCTATAAGCTCTGTTAGGTAACGGAAGTTTTAAAATGAAAATATCTAGGCACGCATAGTGACTGCTCACCAAAGGATTCTTGACTGTATATAAAAAGAACTTCCTCATTCTATAACTGATTTATAGATTGCATTAATACGTTATGATGCACGTCAGATTATATTTTTAAGGAAACATTTCTCCTGATAAATGTTTCCTTTACACACTGCAAACATTTATTCCACAAATCAACGTTTAATCCATAACAATGAAATACATCAGGGGGGCTGGGGACATCCTAAGGAAATATCATAAATTGATCATGCCAAATATAGTTTTGTTATTAACACTTTTATTGATGAGGATACTTTCGTCCAAAGCACAAGGACGCAAAGTATTTTGAAAACCATCTTAACCTTGTTATGTTGGTATTCATTGGATATCTCTCAATGAGTCTATCATATGAGTACACATGTGCCACGGTTTCAGTTATTTTTCAGGTTTTTTGCATCATTTTGTATTGGCCAAATTATAGCCACCAGCAGCATAACCTTTAAAGCTTTCTTTACCGAGGCTACATTTGTCCTGGACACAAAGCTGCAAAAATATTCAAAACTATCTTAACTCTGTCATGTTGGTATTTCATGCAAAAGCTCATGGTGAGTACTATCAGAAAAATATCAACCCTTATGCTACTGGTGGCTAATTTGGCCAATAAAAAATATGCAAAAAAACTAGTTGAAACCCTGGCACATTGGTACTCATCTGAGAGCATTTTATAGTGAGAGCTATCCAATGAAAACTAACATGGTTAAATGGTTTTCAAAATCTTTACCTCCTTGTGCTTTAGACAAAATTAGTAGCCTCAGCATTGGAAGGACTAATAAACAAGAGTTTCGGTCATTTTTTCAGCTTTTTTGCATTTATTCTATTTTAAACAAATAGGCCGCCAGTAGCAGAAGAGTTGCGCTAGTTTAGTTTAAGTCTAGATTTGGCTGATCACCAAGAGATTCCAACTCATGGGTTTCCAACCAGATGATTTAAATAAATTAGACATCAAATGAAGTTTTTTTGTGTGTGAGGGAAGAGAGAGATAGCTTAACCCTTACGCTGCTGGTGGCTAATTTGGCCAATACAAAATGATGCAAAAACCCTGGAAAGTGTCACTGAAACCCTGGCAAATGGGTACTCATCTGAGAGTACTCAGTGAGAGCTATCAAATGAATACCAACATGACATGGTTTCGAGGGTTTTCAGAAATCTTTGCATCTTTGTGCGTTGGAGGAAAGTAGCCTCAGCATTGAAAGGGTTAAGGCCTGGGGATAAATCTCAGAAACACAGCTTTTTGATATATTGCTCAATAATGTGGTAGCGTGAATGAAAATAATGATAAAATTGCTTCCGTTTAATCATACTGTGACAAGCAGCAGCAACATAGCTGAAAAGCTGGAGTTTCTGCACATTCTGGAGATTTCTTACCAAAAGCATTGGTGAGAAAACAACAAATAATCCTAGGATAATGGGTGTGAAATTATTACTTTTGTAAGTTACGTACAACTTGTGATGTTAGGAATTTGGAAATTGCCGTAAACACCCAGAATTCTCACAAAACTACATAATAGGTGCATGCTTCAGCTAGGTATGAAATAAATATAAACCTAAATAAAGCAATCTAGGAGAGGTACAATAGTTCAGAATTTAAGCACCTATCATAACTGTTTGTGAGGGAAAAGCATATTGATTCATATAAAGCCTTGGGGTGCCATGAACATCTGACATTTTGCTGAATCAGCAAGTTGTTTATTCCATTCATAAATGTAGCACCCCTCAAAAACCTGACTAATTTGATGATATTTCTCCAACAAAAATATTTGGATATTATATATAAGAATCATTCATTGGTGACTTTTCCCATTTTGCAATATTAGCACTATTGAAGATGAGTCTAGACCTATAATTAAAGACAGTATGGTATTCGACAAGGTGAAAGTGACATCTGAAACTTAAAGTTCATTTGAAACTTTGCATAAGCTATTATTGTCTGATTTCCGATGGAAATAAAAAATACAAAGGGGGGGGGGGGGGGGGGGGGGGTCACCAGTCATCCTGTCCATATAGGTGGCGCCAAAGTGGCACTAAATTTGCCAATTTCATGTCTAAAATTGAGAGACCATTTAAAAAATACTGTGCTGATAGAATTTCATCAAACCTTGCATAGGCTTTCATTGCCAGGTCCCTTTTGAATATCTAAAATAAAAAAGGGGGGTCACTAGTCATCCCGTCCATATAGGTGGCGCCAAAGTAGCACTTCCATCTGCAAATTACATTGTTTGCCACTTTGGCGCCACCTTTATGGACAGGATGACTATTAAGCATCTCTCATGGTTGACTGTTGCCATTTCACAATAGCTATTGTACCTGGGGCTGGTCTAGACCATAGAGTAATCATCATCATTCTGCCCTGGTGCAAGCAGAATGCCTAAACCCCCAAAATGGATGCAATGGGATAAATCTAATCAGGAAACCTCTCATTCTTACTCTCAGATCAAGAATTACTGCAACATAGGTCGAGTAGATCATTCAGGATTAGAGCAAGCTCAGACAATTCTTTTAGAGGGAACAGAAAACATAACAATTTCCATACAAGAAAATAATTTCTCTGCTTCTTTGTTCCCATTGCGCATGATCTGGTTGAAACACAAAAGGCACAAAAAACATACCCCAGTATTTTGAAGTAGGGCTCACCAATAAGCCTGTTTAACCCTTATGGAAGATTTTTTTTTCAAATTTTAAAGGTTGACAAAAGTTATGACCACTTTTAGCTTAAAAGGTTTTGAATATAACATAATAAAACTCCTGATCATACTGGTTGTATGAGACTGAAAGAATTGAATATGTACCGTATTCCTATAGATAATTCTGAGCATGCAGGTCTGGAAAGAGATAGATTTGCCCTCAGAGGACAATAAGATTTGTGTAATCCATCTCCTGGTAGCTAATCTTTCATTGTCGCTGTCAGCCCCTATCAATCGCGTTAGTGTACGTCCTGCTACGTTTCCCAAGGCTTGTCCTTAACCTTCCTATACTAAGAGTATCAAGGTTGTCTAAAGACTCAGCAATGGAAGTTCAAAAACGACCCTAACATTCTTATGCCAACAGTATCCAGCAAGTTTCACAACTTTGCCTATTAAATCTGGAAGTTCAAAAAAGATGAAAGGAATGTTTGATTCTTGAAGTTTTTTTTCTAATACAAAAATAGTGATACTTATATTTATGTACCATTCATTCAAGTATTTCCTTATATCTGCCACAATATACAAGAACTTTAACCATCCAATGCTGAGGCTACTTTTGTCCAAAGCACAAAGATGCAAAGATCTTTCTAAAACCATCTAAACCTTGTTTATTCATTGGATAGCTGTCGCTGAGTTCTCTCAGATGAGTACCCATGTGCCAGGGTTTCAGTCATTTTTCTGTTTTTTGCATCATTTTGCATTGGCTAGCAGCATAATGGTTAAGAAATTGTTAACAGAACCTGACTGTAAATGCATTCCTGCCCTAATTCCTTCCAGAAACATGTGTTCTGGATGCAATGATACTTTCATAAATACAGAACCAAATGGCATAAAGTGAAATAAACCCCCCCCCCCCCCCCTAGAAAATGTTTTCAGTTGGGTCGTAAATGTTTGCACACTATCAGCAAGCAACCATGATGTTCTCTGGGAGATCATTCCAAAGGTGAGCTCACAGCAGCCAAAAGCAGCCTGACAATTTTGATGAAATCTTGCAAGCAAAAGCAAAGTTAGGTAAATATTTGAAGGAGAAATGTTATTCAGAACATAACAAACAATTCTCCTCCAAGTATTTTGCAAAATCTTTCTGAATCCCATTGTAATTATAAAAAATACTATTAATCCAGAAAACAATTTCTAGAGGAGCCCTTAATCCTTCCAATGCAGAGGCTACTTTCGTCCACCAAAGCACAAGGACAAAAATATTTTTGAAAACCATATCTAAACCCTGTTATGTTGGTATTCATTGAATATCTCTGACTGAGTACTCTCATATGAGTACCAATTTGCCAGGGTTTCAGTCATCTTTTAGGAATTTTGCATCATTTTATATTGGCAAAAATAGTCACCAGCAGCATAAAGGTTAACCTATCATGCTGCTGGTGGATTAAATTTGGCCAATACAAAATAATGCAAAAAACCTGGAAAATAATTGAAACCCTGGTGCATGGGTACTCATCTGAGAGTGCTCATCAAGAGGTACCCAATGAATACCAACATGACAGGGTTTAAATGGCTTTCAAAAATCGTTGCGTCCTTGTGCTTAGGACGAAAGTAGCCTCAGCATTGAAAGGGTTAATATGTGAACATTGGATCTGGAGTCAATGGCGACCGAACCCGCAGCTTCAATCTGACTCCTATCTCCCAGTCTCACCTGCAGGAGTGATCTCCTCTTTTCATTTTCACCCATGAATACTTTATGAGGACCTAAATGCAACACGATAGCAGCTTTTGTAGTGGTTTTATCAACCAGTGGCACATTTCTGAGGGCCACAGCGAAAATCAAATCCAGTATTTGACTGTGTTACCCTCGTAAAATAAAGATTATTATTATTATAATTATTATTATTATTATCATTATTTTTGAGAGGAGTAGTTTAGTTAAATGTCATTTTCAAACATATAATTGAATTCATTTCACCCAAATATAAATGCCATGTCAATGTTTATGGATATTATGTCTTATTTCAATACGTAATTACATGTTTATGGTTATAATATATGTATACAATGTGGTCTCCCTTGAAAAATAGGACACCCCAAAATTTTAGGATTGCCAATTTTGGACACTCAGTTTCTAAATCCTAGCTAAGTCCCTGCTGGGAATACCAATGAATTCCATGTATAACACTATAGGAAAATACCAGGATTTTCTAGAAATTACCAGATACATTTGGTAAAGGTGTAATGTTTGTGGCTGTAATTAGTCATTGGCAGACACTAAATGAATGAAGCAGGGAACATTATGCATATTGTGATTTCTGTAAATGTATTTCTGATATCATCCCATAAAATTCAAACGATTTCCTAGTCTGAGCTACATTTGGCAAGGGGAACATATATATGCCAAGTAATTCTCATACTTTCCAAGGCAATTCCAAGGATATTCTAGAAAGTCCTGGCAACATTTGTTAGGGAGATAAATCGCAGGGTAAAACCATGCCGCATATGGAATTTGTTGTATTATCTAAGAAAATGCCCCGATTTGAAGGTCGTCTGTGAGAACGCTGTTTGATCATGTCAAAAGAGGGGAACACGTGGCAGGGAGAGGCGCACAGTGCAGAAAATGAAATTAGCTCTCTCATGTTGAACTTCATTGTGACGGCCCAGATTCCTAGTGTGGTCTAAAAATCCGGAAATTTATGGTAACCTAAGAAATCTGAGCTTCTATTGGTAAGGGCGCCTGTATTCCTAGTGTGGTCCTAATATCCGGTAATTTACTGTACCTTAGAAATCTGAGCTTCAATTGGAAAGGGCGCCTGTATTCCTAGTGTGGTCCAAATATCTGGTAATTTACTGTACCTTAGAAATCTGAGCTTCAATTGGAAAGGGCGCCTGTATTCCTAGTGTGGTCCAAATATCCGGTAATTTACTATACCTTAGAAATCTGAGCTTCATCAATTGGCAAGTGGAACATGTGGTGGGAGAGGCACACTGTGAAGAGAATCCAATCACCTCTTTCATGTTCAACTTCATCATGAGTCGGAATTCTCAGCTTTTAATGCATTTCTAATGAAACAGGTTTAGCATTGCCAGCAGGGGAGGACCTGGGTTTATACGAAGCATTTTGAATCACGGCTGCAAGAGGTTTTCTTCAGGGTCTTCTCTAACATTATGAATCTGGGAGCACAAAGTTGGCAATTGTTGATTATTTGGGCATTTGATTTTTCAAGGGAGACCATAATGTATTCATAAAACAACCAAGAAATTTAATTTACATAATGAGAATGACAAATGCAATGTCGTTGAATTTAAATTGAGCTGAAATTGCGATTTTTTCAAAAATTCCATACAAAGAAATGGGTGTCAAGATTAGTTTTTTGAGGGTTTGGGCGACACAATGACACCCAGACACCCTGGTTCTCTCTGTTGCCCTTATAACTCAAATGAATGCTGTCTATTTCATCTAAATTATCAAAATGCCTGAAGGAAAATAACATCACAATCTCACTGAAAACTTATTTCCCTATAATTTGCCAGGTGACAACGAGCATACTGGGCAAAGATGGATCGATTGACCAATTAAAGAAGAGGAGGGGAGGTCACGCAGTGTTCCATCATGGCTTGGTTAATTAAGGTGATTACCACACCTGTCCTCAGTCACATGGTTGTTGCAGCATACGGTACAGACATTTTACCCTTCTAATGCTAGGGCTATACTTTTGATCTAAGCAAAAGGACTCAAATATTTTTGATAACACCCCCTAAACTCTGTCATGTTGGTATTCATTGGAAAGCTCTCGCTGAGTACTCTCGAATGAGTACCCATGTACCAGGGTTTTAATCATTTTTCAGTTTTTTTGCATCATTTTGTATTGGCCAGATTAGTTAATCTACTATATTTTCAGAAAACATCGGTCACTCCCAACCCGTAAAAATTGTAATTATTGAAAAGTGACCATAATTACCGAGAATTTACGGTACTTGCCATAAAAGGGACACCACGACCAGGCCCCCGTGAGTGGGTGTTTTATTAAAGCCGATGCAAGACATAACATGGTTGACTTGTCTGCTGGAGTTGAGATATAGTACAGACAAATTGTATTGGCACTTGCAGAAGAAATCCATGAAGAAAGAGTAGGAAGATCATTGGCTCTGCAATGTTATGGGACTGCAGGCTTGACATATACCTTCTACCAGTGGGCTTTTTCTACTCGCTATTAACCCATTAATGCTCATAGCATTTTTCTATTTTTCTCAGCTGATGCACAATTACTGAGAATTATTATTATTATTATTATTATTATTATTATTATTATTATCATTATTATTATTATTATCATTATTATTTCTGATTTATACTTAACTTTGTGAATAAATGGAAAGAGTTTATTCATGATACTGAGCATTTCCTTGTTTATTAGCTCATTCATGCCGCTGGACAATTATCATCTGCACCTATGATTCTTTTCAAAATAACTTTGTAATTATATCATATGCTCACAAGATATCAGAAGGAGAATTCTGGGCTGGTTCTGATCAACATTACTCTATCTAATATTAGACAAAAGTGTTCTGGTTGAAGAGACAAATGACAAAATACTCTGGACACTTGGTGACCACAAGCATAAATGTGTTAAACCTTCCAATACTGAGACTACTGTCGTCCAAAGCACAAGGATGCAAATATTTTTGGAAAACCATCTAAACCCGGTCATGTTGGTATTTATTGGAAAGCTCTCACTGAGGACTGTCAGATGAGTACCATGTGCCAGGGATAAAACAGTTGTGTTTTCAGGTTTTTTGCATTGTTTTGTATTGGCCACATTAGTCACCACAAGCATGAATGTGTTAAAAAGTCTGGGTTCTTTGAATCATAAACTCAAAATAGTTTGCTTGTTTGATCAGAATACTGAATTTTTTCCCTGGTTCAAACTTAACTTTGTGAAAAAATGGAAAGAGTTTAGTCTGGTGTATTTTGTTGATAATGGTTCCTAACACAGCCACGTAGTGCGTCCTGGAGCTATTCTATTAATATTTCATGCGAGACAACACGCTCGCCATTTAAAGCTTTTAGTGTAGAACAACAGAGTACCATGTGTTATTCACACAAAACAGTCGCAGAGGGAATTTATTTTTCGCAAATTCCACTCTGAGAGGATATGCGTTTTTATCACCTAACAATGTGAAAAATTAACCTCTTCATTCCTACAGTTTACCGTGGGAATTCATTTTTCGCAAACTTTTCTGTGCTGTTAAACGTAATTTCACCAGGACCTCTTCCGCTGTATTTTCCATAACCTGCTCCTGCACTGTACGCTTATGATTGCAGTACTCAACTTGAGTTGATAACTTCTCATAACTTCACGATGTGCAAAATTAACCCATGCATTCCCTCAGGCTGTAATTTTGTGTGTGAGCGCCTTTAGGGCACTAACTGCTCCCTCTCTGGGGAGCCGTGGAGCACTGTGATGGAGTAGGTGAGGAGTCACCGTAGCGTAGAGGTGATGAGCATGTTATCGAGCACGGAATAGGTGGAGATACGCCGTAAACCCTCGCCTAAATCATCCCTATATTGACTCTTGTCATTCCTCGCACAGCGGCCCCGCTTTAGAGTGTCAACCGCGGCATGATTGAGCGCCGATCGCATGTCGGAGCAGCAGAAAGACAGATACTGCCATTTAGCTGCAGAATACCCATAATTAACATCCGCACAGCATGCTTATTACCCACCCAGCAACAGGAAACCTGGATTTTCCAACTACATTAAATCAATATTTACAATGCAGCTGGCTGGATGGTAATTTTTGGCTCATGTTTTCGGTTATCACCTTAATCTGGGGGACGGGAAAGGTGCCTGTATTTCCTGATTACCATGATCATTGTAGCCAGGCAGTTCTTTCTGCCTCTTCCTTCATTCATAGAGCGACTGCAACAACTCAGAGAAATGAGCCAAGCAGCGTAAGTCAAAAAGCAAGGCATGCAGCGAAATTAGTCATATTGACAGAAATATGAGCAGCATATAATATGCCAAAATCTCTTAAATCTGTGAGGGATAACATTTTTACAACACTGAACACTTATTAAATTAGCTTATTAGAGAACCTGCTGCCTGCCCTGATGGCTGTGTGGTCTAAGGCGCTGCCACTGACTATACTATCAGCCTCTCACCACTGGCTGGTTTGGATTCCTGGCTGGGGCATGTGAGAAAGTTGCAAGTGACTTGGAGTTTTTCAACGGGTACTCCTGTTTCCTCATCCATTGAAACTGGCTTATAAGTCACAGCTTAGCCGCAATATGGCAGAAAGTGACAATTTAGTCTTAAATGGCAGAAAAAGTGATGATAGCCAAAGATCCATTCCATTCAAATGATGCAGTTTTTGAAAAACGGAGTGATACCCAGAAGAATGTGTCAGGTTAAATGCATTTATAATCCTTCCAATGCTGAGGCTACTTTAATCGAAAGCACAAGGACACAACAATTTTTGCAAACCACCTAAACCCTGTCATGTTGGTATTCATTGAATAGCTCTGGCTGAGTACTCTCAGATGATTACCTATGTGCCAGGGTTTCAGTCATTTTTAAAGGTGTTTTGCATCATTTTGTACTAGCAAAATTAGCAATTTTAACATACGGCTTAAGTTAAAAGATCAAAAGGTTATTTGGGAAGACCTAGCAATTATCAATTCCTAATGTATTCCTATGGCAAACTGGTCTATACTGAGGTATATTACTGAGGCAATTATCTTTTATGGCCTCTATAAAAGAATTGACCACAGGCAGCAGGAGGGCAAAGAGAATGACCAATTCTGAGTATATTCTTATAGTGCTAGGTACATGACCTCTGAGGACTTAACAACAGTGAACGGTGGAACAATAAGAATGACCGCTCTAAATAAAAACATTTCTAGGCCGTAAAGGAAGGGTATAGATAATTGCTAGGAAATGGGGTTTATGTACAATGCAAAAACATGAATTTCTTGTGATTAGAACCATGATCCTATTGCAAAAACGCATGTATGTGTAAATGAAATATTGAAGTTGGACACCCCTGTTTATAATACACAAGCATTCTCTATTTCGTGCTTGCCCCCTCCAACATTTTTTCAGAAAATAGGGGTCTGTGTGCTTATTTGGACAATTACGGTAAAATCCTTTGGCTACAAGATCTCTATTCAGAGGATATGCTGTCAAATGCAGTGTGATGACTATGAGAATACGTACCTTAACTTAACCCTTATGATGCTGGTGGATAATTTTGTCAATACAAAATGATGCAAAAAACCTAAAAGATGGAAGAAACCCTGGCACGTGGGTACTCATCTGAGAGTACTCATTGAGAGCTTTCCAATGAATACCAACATGACATGGTTAAGAAGATTTTTCAAAATCTTTGTGTCCTTGTGCTTTGGACAAAAGAAGCCTCAGCATTGATAGGGTTAAGCTGCTCTGTCAGCAGAAATGAAAAACAACCTATTTAATGTATTGTTCACTATGGCACCTGCAGGTTCTACTACATCTCCATATAAAGTGTTGGAATGCATGACAGTGACAGAGCAGGGCCATCATGTCTAGTGGTCATGCCACGCAGCCTCCATGCTCAGACTGGCAGCCTGACAGCCTGGATAGGCCATATATCTAGCTCCACTTAAAGATATAGCCCTTTCCAATGTTATTTCATCTTCACTTGGAAGAGGAATAATTGCAACAACTTTAAACTTAACCCTTCCAATGCTGAGGTTACTTTCATCTAAAGCATAAGGATGCAACGATTTTTGAAAAACATATAATTTTCACCCTGTCGTGTTGGTATTCATTGCATAGCTCTCACCGAGTACTTTCAGATGAGTACCCATGCGCCAGGTTTTCATTCAATTTTCAGGGTTTTTTTGCATCATTTTGTATTGGCCAAATTAGCCACCAGCAGCGTATGGGTTAAGTAAATAAGATTCCTATGGAATTCTGATATTTCCATGGCACTCAATATTAAAGATTGTTTGGAGGGCTACATATTGTTGAAATTGTAAGATATGCATCTACTTGGCATTTAAATGGTTGGGGCATATATTGAACCACAGGCTACTGATGACCTAGGTCAGAATTACACTCCACATATACTGTCAATCATAATTTGAAAATTTGATTCCCTTCTAATAAAATGTTTAAAATGGTGGAAAAATACATTATGCATTTGAGGATATGCGCAGAGTGTAGAGCTGCATTTAGAAGGAATAACACCACAATTCAAGTAGATTGGAGTAGGTAATGGGGTGATATGCTGAATGCAGCGAAGGCTATATAAAAATGGATTAAGCCCTGCATGCGCGCGCCCCTACCATTTGTAACTTGGATAAGCTTGATTTATCGCACCTTCTACTGGCATAAGCTTGTACAAAAAAGTTGTGATTTTCTTAAATTTTTGCTTGGACAAGCCTATAGAGCATCAACTAGGTCACACGGTAATTCGGCCAGGATAAGGCAGGAAAAGTTGCGCCTCTAAGCCAAGGAAATAACAGCTTCTGGTATATCCAAGCCAGCTAGTATATATCCAAGCTTCTAGTAGAAGCTGGTACTTCCCTGACTCAAAAATTGATAAAAGAATGTGTGGCAGCAAGGGGGTTTGAACCGGGATCTCCTGCGTCATGAGCAGCTGTGCTAACCATTACACTACTGAGCTCTTCTTGCTTATCTGAGACTCAAATTAAGTATAGGTTTAAAAGTTGTACATACTAAGCAGCGAATAATGTCAAAATAGCATCTAATGTGATACATGAATGAATTACCTGATTTAACATGAAGGATTTCCACAACTTAAATTTATACTATACAAATCCCATTTGGCATCAAAACCATTTAATTTGTACAAAATAGTACCGGTCTTGAGTATGAGACAAACACATTACACTTTTGGGGGGTCTTTAACTATTTAAACTAGTATGGCAAGTAAAAGTGGACGAAAAAACATTTTTGAATATTCATAATCAATAATGAATATTCATAATTCAATATTCATAATTAATTATGATTATTTATGAATGAATTACAAATATCCATAATTCATTAATGGATATTCATAATTCATTTTTGAATATTTATTATCTATTTTTGGATATTCAAAGTTATAGATATTCAAAAATGAATTATGAATATTCAAAAATGAAATTTGAATATTCATAATCCGGTAGTATTTATGAATATTCAGAAATGAAATTTAGATATTCATAATTCATTTTTAAGTATTCCTTATTTAATTTTGAATATTAATAATTCATTTACAAATATTCACAATTCATAAGGGAATATTCATAAGTAAACTAAATTACGGAACTTGCTCTGAAAATGTCTCCCTGACAAAGAATTTCTAATACTCCTACCTAGGAAAAGTAGGTATTAAGAACTCATTCAAGATGAAAAAGTGAATCTCTAGCTGAGCTGAGTCCCCCATTGCATACACATCTTTTGGGAAATGTGTCCCTTGACCCAAACCTTGTGGTCAAGACAGCTAAACTTTAAACTTGTGTAAGATTTTTCAGTTCTCTTTCACAATTATATAGTCCTGGATTTTGCAGCGAACTTTTATAGTATTTAAAATGTTAAAGTAAAAACCTTTTCTTACTACAATACTGATAGATATTAAAGTACTGGCTTTTACAGCTTAATCTAGCCTAAACTAGAATCCAGAACTTATCATTAAGTTCAGGCTTACCCCAGGTAATAGCAGCTTGCAACACAGCCAGTAGCAGCTAGTAGCGCAGCTAGTAGCAGCTATGACTTTTTGAAATACAAGTATCAGGCAAGCGCAGCTTATTCCAGCCTTTTCATGTGTAAGGTAGCTTGGACAAGTTTGTACCTACTAGGTAGTATTAGCTGAAGAAAAAACAAGCTTTATCCAAGATGAAAAGCTTTTACTCTAGCTGATACATCCTCACTTATACTAGTAAATATCAGAATCTGGCTTAGAGCTTGGATCTGGAATGGTAAGGGTGAAGCGCCTTAATGGGAACTCTAAGTGGAGTGAATGTAAATACTGGATAGATACAGTTCCGACATTTAATTCCTGCACAAAATGCGTGGGCAGTCTGCGCATAATACACAACCACACACTTGATTGCCACCCAATTTCCTGGATGACCTCACAACTGAATGTAGCTTTGATTCGCAAGCTACGTGGTCATTGATTTGCTTGGCTTATTTTTCTGACATGTTATCCATGGGTGTTTGTACAACCAGGTACTACTAGACATCCGGTTGACTGATGCAGGAATTAAATGTCTGTACTGTATAAGGCTAGGGTGGTTTTTGGTTTGATTTCTCTTTGCTTTGTAAGATTAAGAACCACTAAGTGGATGCAATGGCTGCAGGTTCATCAAGAATCAACCCTCACTAGAAATTATCCCTATTTTCTGTGTAACACCCAGAATATACATTGATATCCATGAGGTAAACTCAATCACATCACTACTAAGCACCATGTAAAACCTAGGATGACCTTGGAGTAGAACTTTGAAAGTCACTACCATTACCAAACATGACTGTAATATCTCAGGAATCCTGGGATTTTCCTAGGAAAATCCTGGGATCTCCTTATTTCAGTTGGTATTAAGGATATTCATTCTTCAGGGTGCGGTACTTTGGACAAGCACTGTGAGCCTTAGCATGTGTACAAGGGTTTACCTATTATTTTGTCAGCTGACACTGACAGCTTAAGCACCTTATCCTGTAGGACACTGTAGGGAGATGTCAGCTTTGCATTTTTTATGATCAGATGGTTCACCTTATAGAATAAGGCATGTACATGCATTTGGTATTTGGAATTTGACAGCCATTTTACTTGGAGATTACATTGCAGGAGCAATTTAAAATTTGCTACAAAAGTTACACTGTTTTATAGCATAAGCTTTAAAAAAATGTTAATTGCACTAGGTCTTGTTTTGGTTTTAGTCATAATGCATATTTCTCTCTATCCAGACTTGTCTGATAGGGCTAAAAATGGTATAATTTAACCAGCCCAACTGCATGGCTCTTTTCTGCCATTGTACTAGTATGAGATAGTTTGGCTACCTCTATTGTCAAGCCTAGTAATACTTACTTTGCAATAAACAAATTAGGCCACTCCAATTTATTTTCTTGTCTTACAAGCTCAGGAGGTAGGAAATGAGCCATTTTCGAATAAAAAAAAAGTTGAAAAATGTGACTTTTTTTTTAAATTTTTTTTTTTTTAGAGTCTGCCGACTAGGACTGGTAGTGATATGTTTCTACCAGCCTATTCTCAACTAAATAAAATCAATCAATCAATTAATCCCTGTAACCTGAAGGGTGGGAGGTATACCTCCTCAAGTCTGAGGCTCTACTACAGCAATGATAGCTTCCTGTAGTTGATTGAATCACCCTTACAATGAATATTCTTAAAACTTGCACTTTTTTTTTTTCAATTTCAAAACCACTTTCGTCCGTAAGACACCAAAGGTGACTTTTATTTCTTTTTTTTTTGAGTCTGACAGGAATTTTTTTTTCAAAAAAAAGCTCGTAAGACAAGTAATTAAATTGGAGTGGCCTTATGTGAAAATGAAAAATCCTGGTATTTTTCTAGGATAATCCTAGCAATTCCTTGGTATTCCAACCTTCTCCTGTTAAGAACATCATGATATTCTCTAACTCAAGCCGCCTGGTCTCTCCAAGTCTGAGTAGGTTAAGTTGCACCCAATTCTAATTTGTCTGAGAAACCTTTTATCTGAGGACACTGCAGTAAAATTAGACTTTGCAACACACATCACTTGGCACCAATTCAGCTGGTAAAGTTTTAAAGCTCATATTACTGCGAGTCAATCTTCTCTAAGCCAAAGCCTTCTCCTTTGCCCAATCTACTTCCTTATTGTCTTCTTGATTAAATTCCTCTTTGATGATTTATGATATTGCTTGCACTTAAAGTGTAGAACTATTCTGCGGTCACGGCCTACTATACTGTAATATTGGATTGATATATGGGGTCTGCCCTCGCCTTCCTCAGCTTTAATGTGGTGGGCAAGTATGGATGTCTCAAGGACTCTTAAAGCCAATAGGAAGGTAGGGTTCAAGCCAATAGGAAATAACTCCCTGCTTTAAGGTCTGACCGTATTTAAATTTGATCACTTTATCATAAACAACATATTGTATGGATCTCTGCGCAAGAAAAGTGTTAAAGTTTTCAAATTCATTTGACATGGATTCAGTTTCTGATAAGACCGATGACTAGTGATGCTTAACATACAAAAGAAATGAACAAATACAAGAAGTTAAGGGAAACACAAGAATGTGCATTAAAGGTTCCATTGTGGAGGTGATGGCACTAAAAGCAGAACTGACGGAAATAAAATAAGATGAAGTAAATTAAACTAAATCACTTTATCAAATAAAAGTGAAATAGAACTCTACGAGAAGAAGCACTACCCAATTCTCTGTGGAACAAGCCCTGCAATCCAAACTACTGTAAGAGTTTAGTCAGCAGAATGGCAAAAAAGGGACAACAATTATTCAGCAGCTAAATCATCAGCTGCATATAAGACTGATGATTATTGTAGCTGCATACAAGCGAAAAAGAATAAGGAAATAAAGAGAAGCATAGGAGAGGGCAAAAGGTCCATTATGGAGATGATGGCACTCAGAGCTGAACAGGATTCGCTACATGGGAAAATGGGATACTCATTACATACCGTAAATTCTTGGTAGTTTGGGACATGGAAAAACTTTAAGTAGAAGACTAACAGCAACTCCCCTTCAAATATTTTTGAAAATTATTTTCAATTCCAAAGTTATTGGCAAAAGTATCATAGATCCAGACGACAATTTCTAGTGGAACTTATAAGCAGGAATGGGTTAAACCATGATGAACCAGGCAACTACTTAGTTGAATGCCAGACCTCATATGCTTGTCTTGAGTAAATGATTCTAGCATCAATAAGGGTCTAAGGATTTAGCTTCTAGAAAAATCCAATGTAAAGGTTAATACAAGTCAGATTAAGGTTAAACTAGCAATAGAGTTCCCAAGTAGTTTCGAATGAGCCAATAGATCACAAAGGCCATGTTATAGCTACATGTAGTTAGTTATGGGTGAAAATTACTGTTAACCCATTAAGTTCACAGCGGCCAAAAGCAGCTGCACAATTTTGATGAAATGTTATTGGCAAAACCAAGGTAAGATGCATATCTGATGGAGAAATGTTAATTAACCCATTAGCACTCAGGCTTTCTCTAGAAAGTATCCTCTGCTTTTCTCATATTTTTGAAAATAACCTTTGAAAAAAGCGAAAGTTCAAAAATAATTTGAGGAAGAGTTGTTGTTTGGCTTCTGATAAACATTTCTCCTTCAAATGTATTAAAGAAAATGCTTTTGTAAGTAAAATATATTTAAAATCATCAGGCCTCTTTTGGCTGCTCTGAGCATTAATGGATTAAAACATTGCCAACAACTCTCCTTCAAATGTTTTGTAAAATCATTCTCAATTACGGAGTTATAGTTAAAAGTATTTTAGATGCAGACGACAGTTCTGCAAGAATCCTTGTAAGCATTAATGGGTTTAAGTAGACAGGCAAAGGGGTTCTTGAAGGTCAATTGCCAAAGGTTATGCTATGAGAAATACTATCAATTCAACATAGAATTGGTTGCACTCACATCAACTACCCCTTACGAAACATAGCTGAGATTCCCTAGGAAATCTTGAGATCTTCCTAGGATATCCTAGAAATTCCTTGGTATTCCCAGGCTCATTTTGTAAGTGACATCTATCCATTCCTATATCTACTTCATCACTCACATTAATTACCCCATACCAAACGTAGCTGAGACTTCCTAGAAAATCCTTGGATATTCCAAGGATAATACAAGGAATTCCTTGGTATTCCCAGGCTTGTAAGGGACACCTGTCCATTCTTATATGTACTTCATTTAGATATTATTATTTAAAAGCTTCTGCAAGGCTTCTCCGAGGAAGAGAATTTACTAGTAAGTCATTCTACTTCAGCTGTGAGGCTTTTACTATTAAAATGGCATCTGCAATTCTAAGCTGCAGAGCTGGGGTGTTTAATATCCAGTGTGGGAGTTCTACTTCTGGGCTATCTGAGGCTGCAGGGGCAAGATACATACTAAAGCTGCCCACTCACTATTGGCTAACTCACTCCATCCAAATAACAAACAGGCAAACATTTCATTGAGAAAGCTCGAATCCAATGGTCCACATACACAATGTAATTATAACAATAATACTAATAAAATTATAATAATAATAATAATAATAATAATAATAATAATAATAACAATAATAATTATAATAATAATAAATTAATAATTATCATTATAATAATAATAATAATAATAATAATAATAATGATAATAATAATAATAATAATACTAATAATTATAATTATAATCATAATAATGATAATAATAATAATAATAATATTAATAATAATAATAATAATAATAATAATAATAATAATAATTGCTATAATGTTACAATTTAACATAACAATATGGAATAAATGTCACATATATTTCAATTTCTCTTTTAGGACCCCGTGGGTACTGTTTGACATGCTAAATGGCATAGCAATAAAGAATAGATGTCACATACATTTCAATTTCTCTTTTAGGACTCCGTAGGTACGTTTTGACATGCTACATAGTCAGGCTTGATAAATGTCAGAGGGGGTCAGTGTTCGCTATGTTACTAGAGCCTGGCAAGTTGTGCAGCAGTTAATATCTGGAGGGGTTCTAAGCATGAGATACGGTCCACTCTTAATGGATACATAGGCATTTCAGCCAATAGAGTAAGAATGGAAAATGTCCCTTAACGAGAGGCAGGCTTTTATCCCTTTACAGTTAATGCAACTTAACATAACACCTGCAGGACCTACCTGGTTATTCTGACCTTACTTTTCGTTTCTAGAGCTAGCTTTAACCCTTCCTATGCTGAGGCTACATTTGTCCTAAGCGCAAGGAAGCAAAAAAGGTGGAAACTATCTAAACCCTGTCATGTTGGTATTAATTGGATAGCTTTCGCTGAGTACTCTCAGATGCATTTGCCAGAGTTTCAGTCATTTTTCAGGTTTTTGCATCATTTTGTATTGACCAAATTAGCCACCAGCAGCATAAGGGTTAATCCAAGAGAGGTCTGACAAAAATTAGAGTTAAAACTTGACCTCTACACAAGACCTTCTTGCACTTATGCAATATACCCCTTAAACTAACCACCTGTAGTCAGTATCAGATATGAGTAATCCTAATCTCATCGGTTGCAACATTTTAACCCATTAACACTCAGGCCTGATGATTTTGGAAATATTCTTAGAACAAAAGCATCTTCTGGAAAATATTTGAAGGAGAAATGTTAATCAGATGTCAAACAACAACTCCCCTTCAATTATTTTGTGATTTTTCGTTTTATTCCCAAATTATTTTCAAAAGTATGAGTGTAGCAGACAATAATTTCTAGAGAAACTCTTGGTGTGAATGAGTTCAGCCAGGGAAGTACATTGAGTATTGATATCTCTGGTTAAGCTAATAGGCTCTTTTAGATAAAAGTGTTAATTTTAGATTAATATTTTCTGGCATTACAAGACACTATAGCTAGAACATGTCAATTGTTTTACATTAACCATCTATTCTAGATTTTCTGAAACGTGATCATATTTCTAATTACAGAGTAAAATGACATAAAAATGGTTGAAAAAATCAATTTGGCTCAATAGAACGAATTAAGCAATCCTTTTAAAGTATACTTTAAAAAGAATTCCATTTGATATTACCAATTTTACTCATTAATGCTTCAAATTTCCTCCAGAAATTGTCATAAGTGTATCAATAATACTTTTGACAAGAACTTTGTAATTATTATAGTGTTAGTGCAGAATATTTGAAAGAGAATTGTCGGTAATGTTCAGATTAACTTACATGTATCAAATTTTCCTGGCTTTGTTTTTGCCTGCAAGATAACACCAAAATTGTCAGGCTGCTTTCAGCCACTGGGAGCATTAATAGATTAAAAGAGAAAGAAAAACATTTAATGCAATCATTAAAAACTAGACTGAACACAGTTTTTGCATATTATTTTCTTTCACATTGTAAATTTTTAAAAGGATTCACTTTACATAGTCACTGAATGCATGAACTTATTAATGCTTGTGGCAGACAAAAGCTGCCAATCAATTTTGGTGAAATTTTTCAGGCAAAAGCATATTATGGGAGAATATTTGAAGGAGAAATGTTAAATAGAACATAACCAACAACTCTCTTTCAAATATTTTGTAAAACCATTCTTAATTCCAAAGTTATTGTCAAAAGTATCTAAAATCCAGACGTCAATTTCTAGAGGAACTCTTGATTAATGGTGATACAAAAAAAAATATGTACAGTGACAGAAAAAATATGTGACAACAAATAGGATTTGCTTGTGCTCTAACGGTAGTCTAAGATTCCCTAAAATCCTATTTTCAATTTTTTGGCTTTACTTTTTGATAATTCAATATCCTCCACCCTGGAGCTAGGCGTAGATAATGATTTCTTTGACCCTTCAATAATAAACACTGACCAGACCTGCTGCTCAGTTTCCTTCCATTGGCAGATAAACAAGCAACATCTTCTCTTTGCCAAAAAATGCTGACAGCCCAATGATTTATTACAAGCTGTTAAGATAAGAACTCCTTTTCCTTTCAATTGTGGATAAAATAGGGAGTTGGAAGCATTCAACAAACCCCTCTTTGCAATAGAAAATGTTGATTTTCTTGTTTAGATTTGCCAGTTTTCTCTATTTTTGCTTATAATCTATATGGAAGAAATCCAGTACAGACATTTAATTTCTGCACCACCCGACCAGAAGTCTGCCAGTTGTCTGTCTGGTTGTACTAATAACCATTCCAATGCTAAGCCTACTTTTGTCCAAAGCACAAGGAGGCAGACTTTTGAAAACCTTCTAAACCTTATCATATTGGTATTCATTGGATAGCTCTTGTTGAGTACTCTCAGAAAATTACCCATATGCCAGGGTTTCAACCATTTTTTGGCTTTTTAGTGTGATTTTGTATTTGCAAAATTGGTCACTTGCAGCATAAGGGTTAAAACCAAAGCCAAGCACATCAATGACCCACGTAGCTTGCGAATCAAGGCTACATTCAGTTGTGAGGTCATCTATGCATCCAAGTCCAGGAAACTGGTTGGCAATTGTGCGTGCAGATTGAATACAGATTTTTGGTTCCTCAACTATTTCCAAGTGCCCCACACGTGTCCTTACATTAGGGGTTATGTCGACTCAAAATCCCAAAGCCATAGACAACCTATGGGGCATTATAATGGTTTAAAATACAATTAAACCGTACAGCACCATTGCGAGCAGTCCACTGTGTATTTCAAGGTTGCCGTGATGACTTGAGCCATCTTCCCCTCACATCCCTCATCCAATAATTCCCTAAAAGGAACATGTTTCTCCCAACCACAGCCGCCTCCCCTCGAGTATAATCTTTTTATCCGCAATCAGATTAAAGGCCATCTCACCATTAAGCTTTCAGAGCCATCTCTCTATAGGATTGTGTTAACATCCTGTTACCTCTTCCCAAGATAAACCTGCCTTAAAAAGACGCTAAGTTATTATATGTCTCTCAAAGGCGGGAGGACATTAACCCATTAATGCTTGCAGCGGCCAAAATCACACCCTGCCCCCTCTCTTTTTCTGAATATTGTTGGATGGGGCAAGGTAGTATACATTATTTTCTGGCTTTCTGAACCTCCCTTACCTCCCCTACAAACGTAACTGTTTCCTTACCTTTACATGTGGGACCGTCACAGACCGTATATTGATATTTTCAGTGATACAGACCATACATTGATCATATTTTCAAACGCTTTTACACTTTGCGCTATCAGTCCTTGATGGGCCATTGCTCAAGCATCCAATCAGACATGGCGTAATAGTAGGGGGACCAGAAACTCATCTTACCAGGATATAAACAATATCATTTCAAAATTGAGAGAATATGATATGAATTCTCATTCATTAATGAGTGTTCTTTTTTTTTTTTTGGGGGGGGGGTGTGTTTGGCGTTGATGCTTATTGTTAGATGAAGATTTGAATTGACTGTCCAGAGATGCCCCATCACTAGATCCAGTGTACAGACTTTCATAAGGGGCCATGTCAAGCCGACCATATATGGCAAAGACTTTCTTAAGGGACCATGTCAAGCCGACCATATATGGCAAGTAAAGCTCATTGAGCTTTGGGGTCAGGAAGGAAATGTATTACCAATGAATATCAGACCTCCTTACAAAGGATACGTGCACAGCAGAAAATTGGATTCTGGCATCGGCGGGATTTTTATAAATTGGATTCGGAGGATGTTTTCTGTGATTTGAGGCTAAAGGGAATAGGCAGGTGGAGTAATTCTGTGGTTCATCACAGAAAATATTACACTGCAATCATAATCAATCTCAGGAATCATACTTCAAATGCTGGTAGACCGATTTCAATTCCATTTCTGCAAAAGAAATATTCGATACAAGATGGACCGGATTCAATATCAGTCTTTATACTTTACAAGACGGTGATGAGCATGGGTAATTCTTTCGTGTCAACAGTTTAGCACAGTGAAGATTCCTCATTTATTAACCCATTAATGCTTAAGAGTTCCTCCCGAAATTGTCGTCTGGAACTATGGTACTTTTCGCAATAATTTTGTAATTAAGAATGATTTAACGAAACATTTGAAGTAGAGTTGTTGGTTATGTATCAATTAACATTTCTACATCAAATATTTTTCTAGATAAGCTTATACATGCAAGATTTTGGAGAAATTGTGAAGCTGTTTTTTGGTCGCGGTGAGCATTGATTTTATTTAAGATGATATGATGGCACACTTTTCTCAAGCGCCTATTACAGTTTTTAACATTTATTTTAAGTTACATCATCAATGTCAACCTTACATGGTCTGAAAATATTGCCAGATATTTCAATGTGTTTTATGAATATTTTTAAGCATTTCAGATTCACTGAAGTGTTGAAGCGCTGGAAAATACAATTAATATACAGTCTCTACCGGTACCACATATAAAGGGTGCGGTAATTTGGGGTCTGTGTATAATGACATTTTTCTTGTAATAATGGTATTCTAACCCATAATTTGTTATGCAATAAAGATGAAAGAATGGCACAGGTGTTGGTCTAGCTTTCTACTTCAGAAAAAGGGCATCCATTTAGCCGTTTAGTAAGTGCGCCCGTCTGTGAGCTCCTGTTCACACAAGACCTGCTGTTTAAAGGTCCTCAAAAACATCTGCGCTGCACACTTTAATAATGAGATTTCCGTCACATCAAATACCTGTTTGATGTCCCGAAGCTACTTACCTTTATCAGCAGGTAAGTTATCATACCTTTCAACAAAAGAAATTTTCTAGAATGCCATTTTTCATGATACGAGTAATAGGGATTGTCCGATTAATCGGACATGCCGATTAATCGCTCATTCAACCTCTGATTTTGATGATCGATCGCAATTTTATAAGATCGATTATTTTGAAAAAATAAATTGTATCTAGAAATAGCCTATTGATCAATTTAGAGACTCCACTAAAGCCTGCAAAATTAATTAATATCAAGCAGTGCTGTAACAAGTAAAACTAAGGGGTTCAAGGGGTATTTAAAGAGAGTTAGATTAGCTTCTTTACAAAAATGGAGCCAAGAACCATTGAACAAGCCAAGACTACCAAAGGAAAACTGCGCATATACAACTTTGATTATTAATCGATCATCGGTCGTTCAGATGGACCGATGATTGATCTTGAAAATTATGACCGATTCCAAAACCTAACGAGTAAGGATATAACTGAAAGATTGAGTTAAGTATACTCAGAATAACATCTGCAGCACTGCTCCCCTTGATGCTATATACAGCTTTAATATGGAGTACTAAATATTTTGCTTTACAGCCCTGCTGGAGGGTATTTGTGCTACTTTTAATTCGCACATTTAAGCACTCAAACAAATAAGATACAAAGTAGGATATTTATTTGAAGGATGTTACTTTGCTATCAAGGGCAAAAATAGTGAAAATTAAATGCCTGCAAAAAATACCAGTTATACAGTAAGTTTTTGGGGGGATCTATAATGTCTTTAAGAAAATATAAAGATAAAACTAATGTCATTTCAATTAACATTTTAAAACTATTTATTTTATTTCTTGTGAATTTTGCTCTTGTGGAATAAGATCCTGTTTGGCAATTCAGAATGACATTTAGAGATACATATTTAACTAAAACATCATTGGTTATTGTTTTGCTGAGAAAATGCTTTTTACGAGCATGCCATGATAGTGAAATATTGAATGATCACACACTCATTGTCTATGGAGAGCTGTGAACCTTCATTATAACCCCAGTGGCCCTCTCCATCAGTGCCATCAATAAAAATTTCAGAAATTATTTTGTAGTCTCCATGGCGATCAGGTTGCCGTGTGCCCAGCATGCAGACCTTGTGGACATGGGCTTAAACCTCCCAATGCTGAGGATACTTTCGCCCAAAGCACAAGAATGCGAAGTTTTTTGAAAAACACCTAAACCCTGTAATGTTGGTATTCATTGGATAGCTCGCACTGAGTGTTCTCATATGTGTACCCGTGTGGCAGGGTTTCATTAAATTTTTCAGGTTTTTGGCATCATTTTGAATTGGCCAAATTTGTCACCAGCAGCATAAAGGTTGATAACAATATTTTTGAGAAGTTCAACTGCAGATTCTTACAAACATGCCATAAAGAAATGAATGATCAGCAGTCGATCATTGTATAACTATAAGCGTAGCCCCCATTTCAACTCTACCCCATCGCATCATTGCTATCAATAAAACCCTCAAAAATAATTTTTTAGCCTCTGGGTGAGAGGACTGCCTTAATGTGCTCTGCATGCACAAGGGTTGATAATAATATTTTTGAGCATATAACTTAAAGCGAAGCCCCCCGTTCAAACTCTAGTCCATCGCATCATTGCCATCAATAAAACTCTCAAAAATGATTTCTTAGTCTCTGGGTGATAAGACTGCCTTAATGTGCCCTGCAAGCAGCCCTAGTGGACATGGGCTTAATGAAAATATTTTTGGCCAGCTCAACTTAAGATTTTTACAAATATGCCATAAAGAAATGAATAATCAGCAGCCGATCATTGTATATAAGCATTAAGCCCCCATGTCAACTCTAGCCTATCACATTATTGTCATCAATAAAACTCTCAAAAATAATATTTTTGAGCAGCTCAACTACAGATATAACTATAAGCGTTAAACCCCCGTTCAAACTCTAGTCCATAGCATCGTCACCATCAATAAAACTCTCAAAGATGATTTTTTAGTCTCTGGGTGATCATGCCGCCTTAATGTGCCCAGGAAGCGGACCTGAAGAACGTGGGGACGTGGCGTAATGAAAAATGTAGCAAGAGGCTCAACAGGTCACCCTCATCATCGGCCATCACTTACTGCCGTCAGCCGAGACTCATTAAATGCACAGCATTTTCTCTACTTGCGAGTACTCCGAATACTAAACCAACTCTCAATTTGCTTGGGCAACATTTGATTTTTCACAGGGCAAGACCTGTTTGTTATCAAAGCTTATTACGCCCTTCATCCATGATGCTGCCAAAAAAAAAAAATCCTGACGTTTTGGTTATTGTTTTCCGACCAAAGCCTTTTATTTCATTTTTTAAAACACCACACTCATTAGTGAATTAAAAGGTGAGCTTCCCCTTAGAGGTTTTTTAATGGTGTTTTATTGGTAATTATGTGTACGTTAAATACAAGTAAACTCAAAAATGATAGAACCTAACATGCAATTCTTATTGTGTTCCATGCATGGAACATTTTTGATCCATGCATGGAACATGTTTGATCCATGCATGGAACATGTTTGATCCATGCATAGAACATGTTTGAATAATATATGGAACATGTTTGATCCATGCATAGAACATGTTTGAACAATATATATGGAACATGTTTGATCCATGCATGAAACATGTTTGATCTATGCATGAAACATGTTTGATCCATGCATGAAACATGTTTGATCCATGCATGAAACATGTTTGATCCATGCATGAAACATGTTTGATCCATGCATGGAACATGTTTGATCCATGCATGAAACATATTTGATCCATGCATGTACATATTTACAAGTCTGCACCATAAATCAAAACCTATGCCTGTCTCATGCATGTATGTTTAAACCAAGTTCATATGTATAGGTATTAAGGTGTATTTTTGAAATTTGGATAGGAGATATAGAATGCATGGAACATACATGTTCCATAAATGGCAATCTATATGTGGTCCTGCATGTAAGTAAAAAAAAACTTCTAGTCATGTTGGAAAAAACATAACTTCTAATCATCCTCCAGACTGCGTTCAATGGATGAAGCCTTTAAGCATATTGGACCACATGGAGACATTTATACGGTGTATAGTATTGTATTCCTAGAATTTCCAAGATAAAGCTTTTTCAAATGACAAGATTTCCATTGCGTTACCCTTATGGTTACAGATGGGTTCAATGTGCTGCAGGATGGGTGCAATATAACATTGATGTGGTAAACTTGTAGCTCATGGTTTTTTCTTTAACCCATTAATGCTATAGAGTTTCTACAGAAAGTGTACTCTGGAACAATGATACTTTTTACGATAACTTTGTAATTGAGATTGATTTTACAAAATATTTGAGGGAGAGTTATTGGTAACGTTCTGAATAACATTTCTCCATCAAACATTTTTCCAACTTTTGTCTGCAAAATTTTATTCAAAATCATCAGGCTGCTTTTGGCCGCTGTGAGCATTGATGAAATAAATGATTCTGTTTACCTCAATAAACTGAAATTATTAATGAGAATTCATAAACCTGGAAATAAATAACTTTGTTATGCCCAATATTAATCTTATCATACATGATAACCATAAATGCTTGTCAGAATTTGAGGTGAATATCCTCTAAGCCAATTAATTGTCAGCTAGCGTTAGCTATTAATTATCAACCAATCAACCAGTTATGAAGACATCTACAATAACAACAGGGCTCGACATAACAGATAGCCCCATAGTCATGACTAATCTAATCATGGAAAAATGGCATTATGGGCAAGCTGAACAAGCCCTCAACTTAGCCGCTTGACTATCTATCATTGGAATGGAAATGGAGAGGTACATTCATTGAATTCATAACAGGATCTTTTATAGTTGACAGCAGGCGAGCAACCTTGAAAATTAACGAAGGGTAAAGGTGGAAATAAAATGGGCGAGAAAAATATGCAGAAATAACATCAAACCTAAAGTTTAAAAAATTAAGAATTTTTCTATTGTCACTATGTCAAGGTTAAACAAGGCAATTGCTCTCAAATTGGCTGGGTAACCTGAACGCCTGGCAGGACTATCTGATCTTGGGTCCAACTTACCTGCCTGACTACCTGGGTTGGCCAGGTACAGAGTGTTGAGCCCTGAATAGGTGTGCGTATTTCCAGATGGATCAGCTCACTTCTGCAGGATGATCAAACAGGGTCTTAGACAGTATTTAGAAACTGGGTGCCTTAAATTGGCTATTGTAAAATCTTTGGGTGTCCAAATATTTAAGGGGGACCACAATATACTCAGATTTCAACCATAAACATGTATTAATTTATCAAAATAAGTCATGATATCCTTTAACAATGTCATGTGAATTATATGGAGATGGAAAAATTTAATTATATGCTTTAAAATGGAATTTTAAGAAATTCATCACAAAAATATTTGGGTGTCATGAGGGGTGCTTTTTAAGGGTTTGGGTGTCCAAAAGACACCCAGACGCCCTGCTGGCTAAGACCATGTGATCAAACCAACCATTGATCCATTCTTTACTCAATCGAGATGGTGTTTACGAATGGTGGCTATGATATGTTTCTTTCATGTCCGTTACGTACCCAACCAACCATTGATCCATTATTTACTCATTCTAGATGGTGCTTTCAAATAGTGGCTATAATATGTATCTTTTATGTCCGTTATATACCCAATCAACCATTGATCCATTCTTTCCTCATTCTAGATGGTGTTTACGAATAGTGGCTATAATATGTTTCTTTCATGTTCGTACGCAATCAACCATTGATCCATTCTTTACTCATTCTAGAAGGTGTTTACTAATAGTGGCTATAATATGTATTTTCCATGTCAATTTCCTTAGTGCTTTTAAAAAAAAAAAAAAGGGTTCATCTCTCTTTTTTAGGGGAGGCTCAGACATGTAAGAAGGAGAGCATTTTGTATATGCAGACGACACAGATAGCATGAACGATGATATGAAATGAATATGAAACTCTTCATAGTTATCTCTCCCTATTTGGGCGACAGACAATAAAGAGTAAAAAATGAAGGTTTTCGGTGGTTGCCCCAGTTTATAGAGGAATCGAACCCCTTAACTCGCCCCAGCCTGGGATTAAACTCTGGACCCCATGCCTTCCGGGACTTAGGCCGGCAATCTTGCCACTGTGCCATTGAGTCTGGTCTGATGCCATTGAGTCTGGTCACAATCAAAGGAATCATTATGCTAACCATGCCAGATGCATATCCTTTCTTTGCTCACTCTATATGGGGATCATGAACAACGGCTATCTTTCATATCCATTAGTGTAAGGGGCGATATATTTCCCGTCCTGCTCTAAGTACCCAGACAGCTAGTCTCATTTCTGCCTGATAAAGGTGTTTCTAAAGTGGATTAGAGTCTATAGGCTCAGTACGCCAGAGATTTATCACAGGAAAAAAGGGGCTTTGTCTACAGGTTGCTAAAATAACAATAAATCTACCTGTCATTTCTAAGGTGGACGCTACTTAGAAGCAGTACCATTCATTCACACATTGTTTTTGCAGCTTAGACCATGTCTGAAGTCTATAAATTGTTTTGACTGCAAACCAAGAATAAACTACCAGGAATATTCTGAATCTACCTGTCATTTCTAAGGTGTACTATTTAAGAAGCCGTACCATTCATTCACACATTGTGTTTGCTTGGAGCTTAGACCATGTCTGAGGTCTATAGATTGTTTTGACTGCAATACAAGAAAACACTACCAGGAGTATCCAAATCTACCTGTCATTTCTAAGGTGTACTCTTAGAACCCATAGCATACCTTCACACATAGTGGTTTTTGTCCTGGGTAATCAGTATTTGGGGGGTATGGGCAAAATTTCCTATTTGTAGTTTGATTGCTTGAATACACACATTTAAAGTAGCACAAAAACCCTCCAGCAGGGCTGTAAAGTAAACAGTATATGAGTATTAAATAGTCCAAATAAGAGCCAGCCAGAGTATGACAATTGGCCGAGCATACAATGGATGAGCTAAATCAGCCAGGATGTGTATGCCAGTCATACAATCAAATTGTATTATATGTAACTGTCTGTGATGGATGTTCTTAATTTGGTTACTCTGATCATGGGATATTTCAATACCAAACCACAGAGGAATGACAGAATTACTGAGGCATACGATCTAGTCCAGTCAAGAGTTTAACCCTTAAATTCCAATGTTACACAAATAGTGTGTGTAGAGCTACACTTCTCTAAAGAATCATGCAAACATGCTAAGAGAAGATCAAACTCATTTACATTTCTGCTGCTGGTGGCCAACTTGGTTAACATGAAAAGATGTCAAAAAAGCTGAGAAATTAATGAAGCCATGACAGATGCACTCATCCGATAGTGCTCAGCAAGAGCTTTTTAATGAATACCAACATGACAGGATTAAGATGATTTTCTCAAAGATCAAAACTAGCCGATTTGCTGTCAAAATATGGTACTCTATATACATGAATCCTTTCAGTATGTCACATGACTATAGCTGACCAATGTTTTGTCAGTGGTTAAGAGGAGGCTATTTTTGTAAGGGTTAAAACAGCCTGAAAATTGTGGTGATAACATTTTGACTATAATGCATGTTATCACCACAATTGTGGTGATAACATTTTGACTATAATGCATGTTATCACCACAATTGTGGTGATAACATTTTGACTATAATGCATGTTATCACCACAAATGTGGTGATAACATTTTGACTATAATGCATGTTATCACCACAATTGTGGTGATAACATTTTGACTATAATGCATGTTATCACCACAATTGTGGTGATAACATTTTGACTACAATGCATGTATTGAGAAACATTAAAAAAAACTCTGATCTTGATTAAACTGATCTCAATTCCATGCCAACCTCAGCCTGAGCCTCCACAATAGACACTGATCTCAGAACCACACTGAGACTCAGCATTCCATCTGCCAAGATCAATGTAACAGCCAAGAGTAATCCCAGTATAAATTGTGTGTGATTGAAATATTGCTACCAGTAATGCGCTCGGATCCTGTCTTGCTGGCTTGTGTTTAACTTTCGCCACAAATCTCCAGCAACTAAGTCCATGCATTAACAAGAAGGCACAGATTCCGCAACGAGGGCAGTTTGCTTGATCAAGATTTTAATTCTCTTGTCAGCGGGCGATTGTCAAGTAGGAATCCTATCTTAACCCAATAATGCTCAAAGAGGTCAAAAGCATTTTGTTATTTTTGACAGTCTCTTAATAATAAACAATGATTTTACAAAATATTGGAAGAATAGATATTTGGTGAGTTATTTTTAACATTTTTCATTTTTTTTTTCCAAATATGCTTTCTTCTAAAAGATACCATTAAAATTATCAGGTTGTTGTTTTGCCACCAAGGGCATGGATGGCCGGGTTAATGAATATAAATGTGTTAACCCATTCAAGCCTGCAGCAGCCAAAACCGGCCAACAAAAGCAATTTTCAGAAAATATCTGAAGGAGAGTTGTTCATCAGAACAACTATCTACAACTCACCTTCAATTATTTTCAGAAATTAGGCTTCATTCCAAAGTTATTTTCAAAAGTTTGACAAGTCCAGACGACTCTGGTCAGGTAGATCTCCAGGCAAGAATGGGTTAACCCTTCCAATGCTAAGGCTACTTTTGTCCAAAGAACAAGGTCGCAAAGATTTTAAAAACCATCTAAACCCTACCATGTTGGTACTCATTGGATAGCTCTCAGTGAGTACTCTTAGATGAGTACCCATATACCAGGGTTTCAGTCATGTTTAAGGTTTTTTGCATAATTTTGTTTTGGACAAATTAGCCCCAGCAGCATGAGGGTTAACAAACAATGTGGGTCATGAGAGTCTCATTGCTGATGCTCCGTATGTTTTAGCACCACTACGTCTCACTTTACAGGAGGTTATTTCCTATCATTACCCAGGAAATATGCTTCCCTAGCCAAATGTGAGACACAGACAACTGGAGCCCAAGACGTTCAAGGGGTAATTGGTGATAGATACCTTTTCTGCAGTTAGCATGCGGCGGCATGTAATAACACTGTCTATCATGTCTGCTATATGTATTCCTTATTAACCCTTTCCATGCCGAGACTGCTTTCATCCATGGTAGAAAAATGCAAAAAGTTTTTTTTAAAACCATCTAAGAATGAATGTTTATAACATTAACCCTTCAAATGCTAAGGCTAGTTTTTTCTAAAACATTTAAAAACACCTAAACCCTGTCATGTTGGTATTCATTGGAAAGCTCTCTCTCGCTGAGTATTATAAGATGAGTACCCACATGCCAGGGTTTCAGTCATTTTTCAGATTTTTTGCATCATTTTGTATCGACTAAATTAACCACCAGCACTATAAGGGTTATCCCATTCTTACTTGATGCCACCCTGGGGAATAATATCTAGAGATCAGGTACTTAATTTTTTTGAAATAAAGCAAGAATTTGAAAACATAAGAAGGAAGGGTGTTGTTATTAATCAGATGAATATAATTTTTTCAAATACTTTCCAAAAGATGCTGACACCAGAAGAACATCACTAAAGTTTACAAGGCTTTTGAGAGCATTACGAAAATGTAAAGGTTGACACATTCTTTCCCAGAGTATTTCTTGACATGATAATCCAAAGAAAAAAAAAAGACTAATTGTTGTTTGTGTTCTATAATCGTTAAGTAAAGATATTTAGGTTGAATGATTTAGAGATGTGCTTTTTTCCGAAAAATACCTGGTGGGCAGTCTGGGAGTGAAAGAATGAAATAGAATAATATAGACTTTGATTATCATCACTATTTCTGGCATATTAAGGCTACATCATGACTAGCCAGTAGTCAATGATGGAACAGGATTACCTGGGAAACACTGAATAACCCGAGTCACTGACAACATTCTCACATGCCCCAAGTAGGTGTCGACCTTGTGTAGTGAAGAAACGTACAATCTATGGCAGCAATTGATAATACACAATGTAGATGACCAAAGGATTATCCTATTATAGTGATGATACATGACAGCACTTGATGAGTAAGTGGATTATCATTAATCCCCATGTGCATGGTAATACACAGGGTAGATAACCATAGGATCATCCAATTAGTGATCATGATACATAGCAGCACTCGATGAGTGAGTAGGTCATAATTAATCCCCATGTACAAAGTAATACACGGGGTAGCTAGATGACCAATGGATCATCCTTGCGTATTGATCAAACACAGCAGCACTTAACTGGTAAGTAGATTATCATTAATCCCTATGCACATAGAAATACACAGGATGATGGCTTTGGGATCATCAATCACTGCAACTGACATCTACATGTAGAGTTCATGCATATCATTAGCCAGGAACGCATACAGGTATGAAATTGAGAAAGGGACCGATCTCCATCAAAAAACCAGCAAACAAATCTCAAGCAGTCTAAGGAGGCTTAAGTACATTAAAAAAACATTTGATAGGGAAAGAGCTTTCAATGTGCATTAGCCCTTATGCTGGTGGTGGCTAATTTGGCCAATACAAAATGAGGCAGAAAACCTGAAAAATTACTGAAACCCTGGCAAATATATAGGTACTCATCTGAGAGTATTCATTGAGAGCTAGCCAATGAATACCGACATGACAGGGTTTAGATGTTTTTCAAAAATCTTTGCGTCATTGTGCTTATGCTGAGCCTCAGCATTAGAAGGGTTGAGTACATTAAAAACTATTTGATAGGGAAAGAGCTTCCAATGTGCATTAGCCCTTATGCTGGTGGTGGCTATTTTGGCCAATACAAAATGAGGCAGAAAACCTGAAAAATTACTGAAACCCTGGCAAATGGGTACTCATCTAAGAGTACTCATCGAGAGCTAGCCAATGAATACCGACATGACAGGGTTTAGATGTTTTTCAAAAATCTTTGCGTCATTATGCTAATGCTGTGCCTCAGCATTAGAAGGGTTGAGTACATTAAAAACTATTTGATAGGGAAAGAGCTTCCAATGTGCATTAAGGAGAAGATTAATTTCATCTACAATCATACGTAGAGTGCATTTAGTGAGGAATGCATGCATATTGGTGTGAAATTGAGAACGGTACTCTGGACTCCATAATGAAATCTGCAAACAAATCTCTAAGTCTAAGGAGGCTTAAGGACATAAAAACGAAAAGGAATATGATAGGAAAGAGCTTTTAATGTTCTTGAATAAGAGGATTACTTTCCTCTCCTCTGTAACGGGAGACTTTGATATGCAACAATGTCTCCTGACAGAGCCCATCATTACCACAGGCTGAATGCATGGTTAACCCGTTCACAGTCATACAATCTTACAAATGCGGAAATATTTTAATAACGAAGCAATATTTTGAGAAATATTTCTTTGAAAGGTGTTGTTCTAGATGAGTTTAACAATCCCTCTTCAAATATTTTTCGAATCTTTCGCTGTTTTATGAATTATGTCCAAATTTGTCAGATAATGCGAATACATGCCGGACGTGGGTGGCTGAATGGCTCTGCTACACATGTGGCATATAATCACACAATTCCTCCTAACTCTGATCTAGTACTGCTCGTAAATACACAAAGCTAGTCTTCTTCCCCTTGCTGACCTGCATTTATAACAAAGATGGCTGCCATTAGCCTTAGGAACCGTTCAGGATTCGAACCATTAATTTTGATCAATCTGAAGAGCTGTCGACAGTCTTCTCATTAGGGCCTGCTAGAGTTTCTGCCTAGAATACTCATGGAATTGTCTCCACCACTAAGTTGTGAGGAAAATAAACAATGGAAAAGTTCTCTTAGAATCACAACTGTACCTGCCTTTACCCATTCATGCTTAAGAGTTCCTCTAGAAATTGTCATCAGGATCTATGATACTTTTGATGATAACTTGGGAATAGAGAAAAAAAATGGGAAATATTTGAATGAGAGATGTTTGTAATGCTCTGATTAACATTTCTCTGTAAAATATTTTCCAACTAGGCTTTTTGTCTGAAAAATTCCACCAAAATTGTTGCAAATGTCCTTATTACCAAAATTTCACCAAAATATTTTCCAACTAGGCTTTTTGTCTGAATGATTTCACCAAAATTGTTGCAAATGTCCTTATTACCAAAATTTCACCAAAATATTTTCCAACTATGCTTTTTGTCTGAAAAATTTCACCAAAATTGTTGCAAATGTCCTTATTACCAAAATTTCACCAAAATATTTTCCAACTAGGCTTTTTGTCTGAAAGATTTCACCAAAATTGTCAGGGTGTTTTGGCTGCTTTATAAGCTGCAAGTATCAATGGGTTAAAGGAACTAAGTTCTACTTGTATATACTGTTAGATGATTTCTATATTGCCACTTAGGCTCTAAGCCAACTCAGTGCATGGACATTACTCTACAATGACAGTCATTGCTTGCATTATTGCAACAATCAGTTGAGAGATTCATGACCAATCATTTTATTACCAAATCTAAGATATTCAATCACCTTCGCTTGAGCCATTGTTGGTGATAATTTGTGTAGGGAGCTTAACAATTGCTTTGAGCCACATATTCAATCCTCACAGTACACATCTGGTTTCTTGAAAGGGGGGAAGGATTCACATTTTACGCCACTTTCAACAGAAATAAAGAACTGGCTATAAATTCCCTTCTCCTTGGGAATAGTTACAAAAAATAGTTGCAAAGACACCCTAGACTACCTGTCATTATAAAATAATTCTACCTATTATTCATAACATTTTTGATGAAAATACTTCTACAATATTTACATTTCATGGGGCTCCCCCATGGCTGAACAGTCCATTGCTTAACATTTCACAATGACTGGCCTCTTTGTCTTACCGCCTCACCCACAAGATTTGGGAATTTTACAACTGCATACACTTCCTAAATAAACCCAGGAATTCCTAGGATAATGCTGGGAACATGGTAGGATGTCCTAGGATATCTCAGCTGCTTTTAGTAAGGGCAAGATCCCTGTCATGTTGGTATTCATTCAAAAGTTCACACTGAGTACTCTCAGATGAGTACCCATATGCCAGGGTTTCAGTCAGTTCTCCGTTTTTTTGCACATTTTGTATTGGCCAAATTAGTGTTGGGACGATCATCGATTATAATCGATAATCAATCGTTTATCTCTCTGATTCTGATTAATTTAATCGATTACGAAACTGGCAATTGTTAATTATCGGAAAAGGTGACACATAGTGGCAAAATATAGAACTAAATGACAGACAAGTTGTCAGCTTTATGAAACTAAGCTCGAAATACACATCAAAACGAAGTTAAGGTAGGTGCTAATAGCAAGTAATTGTCATAGACTATGACTTATTATTAGGCTCTAGAACCCTAGTATCCAATTACTGCAAAAGTGCGATGAACTGATTATGATTGATAATCGATCGGTTGGCTGTAACTGATTATCGTTCATGAAATTGCAACCGATTCCCAACCCTAGGCAAAATCAGCCACCAGCAGCATGACGGTTAAGCCTAATTCCAGGTCGAGATCAACCAATGAGATAACATGTAGTGGGAAGCCGAGAAGAGGTGTCATGTGATATGTGACAGCAATGGAATGCCAGCCTGCCGTACATTTCCTGTCCACACACTTGTGAAATTACATTAGTTTTTTTTCCTGCATGTAACGTAGCAATAAAGTGCAGAGTTAACACAAGTAGAGTCCAATTACTCGCACCTTCATCTCATGGGAAGATTCAATTTGCCCGCAGGCATGCAACCTGAGAAGTAGGCAAGAGTTTCTAGTGCATAGGTCCTCTACCATCCCCACTAGGATGATCCACTGTCTGTGCTCTTGAGATGATGGCCTTGTTCCTCAGAATTCCTATAGATGGCGCCCCATCATCCAAAAGTACAACAATAGTTCTACCATCCCCATTGCGATGATACACTGTCCCTGCTCTTAAGATGGTGGCCTAGTTTCACAAAATTCCTATAGATAGCACCATATCATCCCCCCTGCTTCAGAAGTACGCCTTGGAAGTTCAGCAAGAGTTCTTGTGCATGGGTCCTCTATCTACCCACTACAATGAGTCACTGTCTGTGCTCTTCATGTGGCAGCCTAGTTATACAGAATTCCATAGAATTCCTATAAATGGTGCCACATCATCCACCCCGCTTCAGAAGGACACCTGAGAAGTACAGTTCTATATTGTATAGGGCCTTCACCATCCCCACTATGATGATGCACTGTCTGTGCTCTTCAGATGGCAGCCTAGTTCTACTGAATTCCTATAGATGGTGCCACATCATCCAGCCTGCATCTGGCCAGGGAGTGCTCTAAAGATTTTTCTATTTTCATCACTTTCATTCGAATTTCCATTTTCATCACTTTTTATGCCACATTGTGGCTAATTCGTGAACTGGAGGACCTGGCGAAAAACATAGTCTAATCCCAAGTCACTGGCAACATTCTCACATACCCTAGCCAAGGTTCAAAACCTGGACATGATGAGAAACAGCTAACAGTCAATGACAATGCCTTACACCACAGGCCCTCTAAAGATTGATCCACAGTCTGTGCTGGCACAGAACTCTTACTGAAAATATACCCAGGGCTCGACGTTAAGGCTAGCCCCATAGCCCCGGGCTAGTTGTTGAGAGTCAGGGCTAGTAAATTCTAACTGTGAGTAGCCCCAAGGGGCTAGATAGAATATCAGCGCTTAAAAAAAGTATGAAGCCCTCCTTTGGCTCTGCATACCTGGATGATAATAAAACTTTAATTCAACACAATACACTGCATTTTTTTCATGTTATCAAATGAGGCTATGGGGTTGGTCACTATATGAAAATCTTATTATTAATATCAGGGCTAGCAAAAATATTTCAGGGCTAGTAAACGTTACGGTAACTAGCCCTGCTGGGCTTATAAAGTTTTTTCTTAATGTTGAGCCCTGATACCTCATAAAATAAAAAAGTGATTGCAGCTAAAATATGTCTTTTAGAAAGGAAGTTGTTTATATTTAAAGGAAGAGTATGTGGAAACTCACAAATTAGAGTTGCACTCACCAAGATAAAAAAAGTTCATAAGCTCCCAAGTAGGTTGGCTTGTGGGCTCACTGGTTTTCTCACTTAAAGCTCAAAGATTTTTATGGTTTCACAAGTTGCACACTTCTATAAGATGAATGATATCTTTATTATCTTATCATATATGAGTCCCCTACTAAAAACACTGTAGTGCACACAATTCAATACACCCAAATTAAACCTTTTGATGCTGAGGCTATGTTCGTTCAAAGCACAAGGACACAAAGATTTTTAAAAGTCATCCAAACCCTGTCATGTTGGTATTCTTTGGATAGCTCTCATTGAGTGCTCTCAGATGAGTACCCATGTGCCAAGGTTTCAGGCATTTTTTTAAAAGGTTTTTTGCATCATTTTGTATTGGCCAAATTAACCACCAGCAGCATAAAGGTTAAAACACTAGAGTGCACATAATTCAATACTCTTAGACAATGTGTATCATATCAATTTGATACCCACTTGTTCTTCAATGAACTCCAAATAATGGTGGAAATTAGTTTATGGGAATTGATATATTATTCTCTTGGTTTATCCAAAGGTTATGAGGTACAAGTCATTTTCAGAAAAGTGGCTATTATGGGTACTCTAAACATGTGCAATTCTATTGCTATGATATCCGTGAGCTATTCAGTAAAGTACAAAGCCTCATCAGTAAGAATTAAGCCACTGATTATCCTGTCTTGTAAGAGGACATTAATAAGATATGAGTCGAGCAGTCAAGCAGTAGGAAACTAAGTGACAATTAATCCCATTGTTCTATAGTACAGGTCCCACCATGTACTTTATAAACCCATTGGTACTTAAGAGTTCCTCCAGAAATTGTCATCTGCATCTATCATACTTTTGACAATAACTTTAAAATTGAGAATGTTTTCTCAAAATATTTGAAGGAGAGTTGTAGGTAATGTCTTGATTAACAGTTCTCCATCAAATAAATGTAAATTGTCCCTCAGATTTTTGTGCTATCGCAGGGATTAGAGAATTGACTAAAATCCATGTAAACATAATTTTTCCAATTTTGTCAAAATAATTCAATTTGGCACTAATGAGCTCATATTTATCGATGAACTTGGAACATATTTAGTTGTACTTCAAAAGCCATTTTTTTTATTTTACCAAAGTCTGCTAGAATTTCGATATTTCTATGTCTATCACTGATCATCCATCACCAGGAATACTTGTTAATTAATTTTGGGCTAATATAGGCACAAATACTTCAAGTTACATAATGCCAAGATCAATATCTATTCATATAAATGCCATCAATATTACACCGAATGCACAATTTATTTCAAGCAAGGACTTAGCGAGAACCTGATCCTGTCCAGCCTGTCTTTTGGACAGGCAGTTTCCTGAAAACCTCCTTTTTGGACAAGTAAAAAATGTATATGAAGAATCTTGACCTTTCTGTGGTAATAACCTAATCTTTTCCTAACACATATCTTCTATGACATGGCTGAAGTGTAAATTGCCCTTTTTGACACAAGAGGGTATTAAATCTAGTTGGAATAAGGATTTATAGTAGCTGAGTAGCTAAATCTGGATGGGCAGCGATATTGGAATTGCTGTTTTGGATAGGCAGTTTTGAGATCCTGGCTAAGACCCTGATTCTAAGTAAAGATGCTCTAAGTATATGAGCGTGTCAATAAAGAAGCAATTTTCTTGCTGTAAAGAGTACACTGAAACATTTTATCATAAGTTAAAACAAGATACTATTTGATTTCAAACCAAGATGCACCTGGATCCAGTTGCAGTTGCGTTATGTGTAGCTTAGGCTAGGAATTTCAGTTGGTATAAATAACCAAATATATACTATTGCAAAGAGAAAGTTAAAGGGAGTGTCCAACAATACCCATCAAGAAGTAAGGGTCTTAATATGACACATTTGGCAATACCACATATCTTGAGATACTTCTAAACTAGAGCTGCTTTAAGCAAAATAATAATAATAATAATAATAATAATAATAATAATAATAATAATGATAATAGTAATAATAAATATAAAGTAAATGTTATAGAAACAGGCATCTGATACACAGAGGTTCTGGAGAATGTGTTGCTCTTTATCATGATTTTTTCCTTATAGTAATGACTTTGCATGTAAGTTATGTTTCTTCTCAATTGTCAGCAGATTAAATGTTAAGACCTGGTGTACCTTCCTAAATATGAGATGGGGAGAGGCTTATGTTTAATGTAAGTTGAGTACACCTTTTATGATGTACTCACAACAGTTACAATTCAGCTTTTATTCCAAGAGAGGATTTTTATGCGTTGTATACCTAATACAAACCTTCCTGATCCAATAAATAGTTAATTGCACATAAATAATCCACCTTAATACACCTGGGGAGATAACCCGGCAATTAAAATGGCAGCCTCTAGCCTGTGGAGGTCATAATCAACTCCTCGGATCCTTTATTGTCCTCGCACCCCATATCAAGTACGCTCATAACAGCCGTGGCATTTCCTCTAATATATGGCCCGCATCCCAGGGCAGCCATCACATGGCCACCAGGAAACCATTTCCTCTTCCCCTTCTGCCTCTTAAATCCCAGCATTCTTCATTATCAAACCTGCATGCTCTCTACGGCATACTAGGAGGCTCAACAGCCTTTAAGGCTAGAACAATTGAACCCGACCTACCAGCATACATCATGACAGTGTTAAGGGCAAAAGTGAATTAAAGACTAAAGGACAAACCAATCAAACCATTTCTTCTATAACCAATATACAGACATCAGAGAATCAAAGAGCTTTTAAGGACAAACCTATCAATTATAAATTCTTTCTATAACCAGTATACGGCATGGCTGTGTTACAGACACCAGAGAATCAAAGGGTTTTAAGGACAAACCACTCAAACTCTTTCTATAACCATTAGACAGCATGGCAGTGTTACAGACACCACAGAGCCAAAAATCCCTTAATTTCAAAAACCATTTAAATTCATTTTACTAGCAGTGCAGCAATGTCGCAAGCATTAGAGAGCTAAGCAGCCTTGAAGACTTAAAGAACTTTTAACCTATGTCTACCAGCATGTAATTCCAAGGCGATGCTACATACACTGAACAGTATTAAGACAGCCTTTAAGGCTAAAGCAATTTAACTCTATTTTATACCAATATTAAACACTGCAGTGTTATAGACACCAGTGAGCCAAACAGACTTTAAGGCCAAAACAAATAATATCCTTCTATCATAACTATTAATTGTACATGGCCTGATTTACCATGTTATAAAACTAATGTGGTTTACTCATTCTTTTGGTTGTCATATTTGATAATGAATGTTACAACATATCAGGTGGCAATATACAGAGTTGCAAGTATTAATTGTAACAGGTTATCAGACTGTTGCTGTGTTGCATCCAACCATTTACAAAATAGTAGAATAAATTACATTTACAACATAGTAAAATTACATTTACAACATAGTAAAATTACATTTGCAACATAGTAAAATTACATTTACAACATAGTAAAATTGCATTCGCACAAAGTAAAATTACATTTACAACAGCGTAAGTTTACATTTACAACATAGTAAAATTACATTTACAACATAGAAAACTTACATTTGCAACATTGTAAAATTACATTTACAACATAGTAAAATTAAAGTGGTAACTGCAAGATAACACAATGGCAGTTGGTCTGCTTTTCTGTCATTTGCTTATTACTAGATAAGCATGTACTTTATGTGAAACTATAAAATAAACCCCAGATTTTACCAATGTGCTAGTTATATGTGGACCTACAAAAAAGCATATTACCGTAATATTCCAAATAAGCATACAGTGCAGGTGCAGGTTAGGGAAAAATATGCCTGAACGGGTGCTGCTGTGATTCTGCAAGGCGTGAATTGTGGCAACAATCCATGGAAAACTATCCAGTCTGTTCTGTCACCACATGGAGAGGTAAGGAGGTTTACATGTGTGGGAAGAGGTTCAGAAAGCCAGAAAAAACATCAAGTGGCTTACCCCTTCAACATATTTCAGAAAATGGGGAGGAGTGTGATTAATACAGGTCTGTGCGCTTATTCGTACAAATACCGTACTGATGTATTTTTTTAAGCTTATCAGCTGCTAATTAGGAGATCTAACTATAAAGGACAGAAAGGCAGGCAGACAGTTCACTCACCACCGAGCGACAGCCATTGCCTCTGGTAAAATAGTAATATGAGTGTGGATGACATCACTTCACAATCGCATCTCCTAGCCAGCCTGGATGCTCAGTTGCCAAGATGGGTTAACCCTTCCAATGCTAAGCCTGCTTTCCTCCAAAACAAAAGATTTTTGAAAACCATCTAAACCCTATCCTCCGTAAATTGGTATTCATTGGATAGCTTTCGCAGAGTACTCTCAGGTGAGTACCCATGTGCCAGGGTTTCAGCCATTTTTTAGGTTTTTTTGAATTGGCCAAATTAGCCACCAGCAGCATAAGAGTTAAATACAGACACTACTAGGTGGTACTCTGCCTAGTTGGGTAATGGCTGTCTATAACATTTGTCATCTGCGGTTCTCTTTTCTTGGCACTTAATTACTTTGCCTTTTGCTTGACAACAACAGCAGGTGTCAGGGAGGAAAATGGGAAAATACCCTTCCCTTGCCAATTGTACTTCAGATTTACTAGAAAACATTTGGATTTTTATAGGATACTCCTAGGAATTCCTTGGTATTCTCAGCTTCAATTGAAACACACCACTTACAAGCGTATTTACCAAAATTGAACAAGTTTTAGTAACAAAGGTAATGATTGTGTGTGTTTCGTTCTTAATCTGAAGCAATTACAAATCAAATACTTTGATTCAATTTCACACATATGATGGCATTGGTTTCACATGTTTATGCCAAATATCAACCCCCCCCCCCATCTTCTCCCCTCTGCCCCCCCCCCCCCAACACACACACACACACACACACATATATCTCTAACATCTCCAAACTCATAACAACAGCATATGATCTGCAACCAAGCATGCCATCTCTCTCCATAGTAGTCACAGGCACAATACAAACTAATGGAAACCAACATGTCTATATCAACCTATCAACTCCCCTCCCCCCCCCCCCCCCCCCCCGCCCCACACACAAATATCTCCATACTCATAACAACACCATGATCTGCTACTGTGCATGCCATCTCATCACAGTAGTCACAGGCAAAATACAAACTAATAGAAACCTTCATGTCTATATCAACCCCCCCCCCCCTCCCCAAAACACACAAATATCTCCATACCCATAACAACAGCATGATCTGCTACCATGCATGCCGTCACTCTCAACAGCAGTCACAGGCACAATATACACTAATAGAAACCTACATGTCTATATCAACCCCCCTTCCCCCCCCCGCCCCCCCCCACATGCACACACAGATAAACTGATATCTCCAATATCTCCAAACTCATAACAACAGCATGATCTGCCACCGTGCATGCCGTCACTCACCACAGTAGTCACAGGCACAATACAAACTAATGGAAACCAACATCAAGGGAATATTCTGTGTTCGTTTCCATCAAGCCAGCACACACTTTTCAAAGCAAAAAAGTGATAAGGCTGTCAAGGGGAAATTAGCTTTCAGCAACACATTAGTTGATTGGATACCTGTTTGGGGAATTCTCTAGTGCCATTTCCATCTGAAAGTTTCATTTCCAGTCCAGGTGTCAATGGGAGAAAGTAGATGTGTTCAGCTTTATAGATGCTATAAGATAATGGTAGTAAATGGCACTCTTGATAATACTTCTTTTCATGTGTACATTATATAAGCCACTACTTCATGGGTCGGTCAATCTTGGTTTGCATGCCGTACCATAGAAAACACGTTCTTCAGGGGAAATTCAGATATACTTATAGAGAATGTTAACTTTTTATATACTTTATTTACCAGTGGTTCATATTTAAGTTGAGAGTTGAAAAAGGATTTTTCAGTGTGTGCACTCGCATATATAAATATATACATACATACATACATACATACACGTGTATGTATGTATGTATGTATGTTTGTATGTATGTATGTATGTATGTATATATGTTATGTATGTATGTATGTATGTTTGTATGTATGTATGCATGCATGTTTGTATAATTGTGTCCTTGTGTTATCTAGTTTGTATGTAATATAAAGCCTGCTCTGAATCTATAAAATCTATATTAATCCAAAAATATGAAATAATTCAGCACTAGGAATTGCACATATACTAGACCTAGAAATCAAAATGTCATTTTTGTGGCACCGACCCCCAAGCAAGTCAGCTCTGGTTTTTCAAGTTATAATTCTATCAAATTCCAAGCATGCACACAGGATTGCAAGTATATTACTCAAGAGCAATTTAGGCCCTCACAGGGCTGAGGGGTGGGTCTGCAAGGCATTGGATGCTATACATTACATAGCATCGCCATCCGAAATAACCCTTAAGACCATCCATCAATTCAAGATACCATATTAGCTAATAGATAATGTGTCCATTTGTCTCTTGATGCCAATCGGTGAGTTGGTCCTTCCTAAATCACATTTTGATTACATAGAGATATACCCTTATAACATGCTGAATAGTAAGGTTAATTTCCAATTTAGATCCCGCGATAGCAGCGTTGGCAGTTGCGATTGGCATGATTCCGGCTTCATGCTCTGAAACGTCCATTATCAGAAGGAGCTGTTCCATATCAAAGCACAGTTGGGCTGTTCACATGAGGGACGAGCCGGAATGGAAGAACTCAATCAGGACCAGACCACTGCTGAGCAATACACGCCAAGAATAAATCCCATCTGGTTCTGCTGGAAGTCACCACAGGCATCAAAAATACATCGGAGAATTCAGACAGAGTCTGCGTGGAAATTCATTTATTTCAAGTGCATTTAAAGCCAACAGAACTGAAGTGAAACGTTGGGAGTAATTTGTCAAACCACATAAATTGTTCTGAAATTTCATCTTGTTTAGCCAGCGGAGCTAGCTACAAAAGAATAGTAACTTTAACACTTCATATGCCGCACACGCATATATGCATTTACGGTAACATAGCCTAGAGAACCATGCACTAGGCCTAGGTTTTGGGTCCAACTTAAAGCAATTTTATGAGAAAATAACCTATGACTTGGGGTTAGTCAGTATAATTTTCCTTTGATTTTGGAGGTTGAGCATTTATAACTCATGCCAGAAGATTGCCTTATTGGTCTGAATAAAAGCATATGTGCATAGCAAGATAGGAAGAGAATTTGCTAGAAGGGGTATTTGCAATCTTCCATATTTCTGCACACCGCGCATGGTGCCGATCATGGCAGCAATCCATTGCCGCCCAGAGCTTGAATGCTTGGCGCTCTTTTGTCTTTTTGTTACGCCATGTCTGATTGGATGCTTCACGGAGCAATGGCACGCCAAGGACTGACTGAAATGGTGGCAAGCTAGCAAGCAAGAGACCTAGGTCTGAGTATCCATTGTATCCTTATGTCAGCAGGTTGGCTTGGTCCCTATATAAACATGTATTATTTCTAAGGGGCTTTCTATGGTACAGACAAGCAATAAGACCTCTTAGAACTATTCATTTAGAGAGGGGAATTTCTTCCCAGTCCTAGACTTCTGTTTCTTTGTGACATGACCCAAGCTGTTGAAAATTGATGAAAACCCCCCAAAAACAAAAGGAATTGTGAAGATGATAGATTTACTGGAAAAATGATTACTTTAGCTAGCAGTGTTGTTAGCTTCTAAGCACCATAGCAACTGTAAAAGTTAATGTTTAAAGGATAGATTTCCTGGCGTTTGCTACATTTTCATCAAAAATTCACACCAAGTACTATCACTACTGCCTTGGAGATAATGCCAGACACACGCACAGCATATCAATAGCACTGCAAGTCAATCAATACCACCGGGATCAGAACTTTACCTGATCCTGTGGACTATTGTACCCTAATTAATTGATCGTTTATCAATTATCTATTTATCCATTCATTCAATGAGGGTATGACATTAAACAAGGGGGTTAATGGTCTTATTATGTGCTAGCTGCCCCAGCTTAAAAGGATAGTAAATCAAAGTAATTATTCTAAACCTTGAAACAAGCTCTTCCATTAGGGCAATTAATAATTTTTGGGTTTTTTATCCCTTTAATGTAATCTACTAGCTCTTCTCAAATCTCTTCTAGCCCTGTATCATAAAACAAAATTTTGATTATGCAATATTATCCCTTTAATGTAATCTACTAGCTCTTCTCAAATCTCTACTAGCCCTGTATCATAAAACAAAATTTTGATTATGCAATAACAAAACATGAATCGATTATGCCAGTTGAAATAATGAAATGTTTGTAATCACTTGGTGAATAATACAGTGTTATTACAGCTATTGTATTTTTCACCAGTCATACTAAGAGTGCTAAACTCAATACTCCTAACAAGCCAAATTGAACTTAAACGTTTGTGGCAAGTTATAATTGTCCTTTGATCTTTTCAATAAAAATGCTTTAATTAATATGGATTGATATCCCTCTCAATCCCAAAGCATTGGAATTGCTGCATGCTCATAAGGGAGATAAAAGGTTTCACGAAAGAACAGGCCTGTAAGGGAATACATTTAGCCTGCCTTTGCATATTGTACTTGAAGGGTGCAATATCATATATCAATTGCAATCAAAATCTGATGAACCAACTGAAGCAATGTACATAAAGAGAAATATCTAACTATATAATCCCCCTATTACCTCAAGACCATCTCATTGATACTCAGGTCCAATTGCGTAAGAGAATAGTGTTAGTTTTTCTTTTGGACAATTCTAAATCATTGAAATTCCATTTTCATTGCAATAATGACGTTGTCAAATTTCTGTTTTGAAATTCAAATTTAATCCCATTACCATAAGCTGGTTATCGTAATTGTTGTTATTTCTAGCTACATTTGCAGCCAAGCATGTAATTTGTGGGGACAATAAACTTCCTCCATTCACTCAATTTCAAAAGGCAGTTATTTCAAAGATATTAATGTCTATTGCTGATTCCCCTTAATAATTGAGACGCAGTCACAGTAATTTGATGAATCCATAAGTCACACGATACATTTTGAAAAACATTAGCTGAATGCTGACAATTCTTGTTTGTTAAAGGCTTGGTGATAAAGCAAGATGTGGATTCATGGAAAATATTAATAGATATTACCTGATGGCTTCTTTGTAATATTTCTCTTAAGGTATTACCAAAAGCATTTGATTGAAAGATATCACCAAAGAGTTTAGCCTTTTTCAGGTATGCGCTACTGGAATGATCCGATAAAATAAAATTATTTATCATAAAGAAAAGCACACCGACCAATAAAGAAATGTTTCAATGCGATATGAAGGCCAATATTCATTAATATATTGAATGGTGCATTTCAACCATCGGGTTGCAACATTGTCAGATTGAAAGATTGTGATATCAATAACAGAGTTTAAGGTCTGACAACAATGGTTCATAGGTAAATATTCTATTTGGTTCATACATTAACCCTTATGCTGCTGGTGGCTAATTTGGCCAAATCAAAATTATGCAAAAAAACTGGAAAATGACCGAAACCCTGGCAAATTGGTACTCATCTGAGAGTACTCAGTGAGAGCTTTCCAATGAATACCAATATAAAAGGGTTTAGATGGTTTTCAAAAATCTTTGCATCCTTGTGCTTTGGGCTAAAGTAGCCTCAGCATTGGAAGGGTTTAAGACCCAATGCATGAAATAGGGATGGGCCATGCCTGTTTCATGCATGAAACTCTTTTATCAAACCTCCATGCAGGGGAGAGGCATAGATTTCCATGTTGAATAAATCTCAATGTTATAAAGATACATTTCCCCCAACAGAACCTTGGCTGTGCACCATTGCCCCTTTTATTGTTTCCTAAATGTGCATTCATACCCCTTATAAATTTCTGACGAAACTTTATTGCCTCATATCATAAATTCCTGGAGAAGCATTATTGCCTTTTATTAAATCTTGGCTGTGCGCTCTTATTCCCCAATATATTACAGGTGATGTATGTAATATATAACCTAATACAAATTCCTAGCTACCCATAATTTTACCTAATTTATTTGGTCATCTTGTAATTCTGGTTTGTACCAGCAAGTCCAGCATTGTACAATTCTGGCACGTACCAGAATTGTCTGATACACGAACTGAGGTTGTAAAGGACAAGATGACCATTTATTTCTGGCGATGCATCATTGCCCTGTTTTATTATTGGTGCCATGCAAATGTTTTGTGTTATTGTTCAATTAATGAATAATTGCACCTATTCAACTAGTGCTCATGCATTGTTGCCACCTTTTAACAAATGGTGATGCACTTTTGCCTCTATTTCATTTTGGTGATGCATTTTTGCCCCTATATATTATTGGTGATTCATTATTGTCCTTTGTAATTCTTAATGATACACTGGCTCTCGTTATCAATTCCTTATAATCCATTATTGCCCCTGTCTATACTCTACCAAATGTAGCTGAGAGCTACCAGGAAATCCTGGAATATTTTTCAAGAAAATATCCTAGGAATTCCTTGATATGCCAAGTTTTAATTGGTAAGGATAATTTCTGGTACATCATTTCCCTGTTTTCCTATTGATGATCCATTATAATTGCCCCTTTTCAATTCCTGGTGATGCATTTTAATTGCCTGCATTTGAGATTCCTAGTGATGAGATAATGTGCAGCTTGATTCCTAATGATGCATTACTGAAGATGCGAGATCCCTACCCAGGGTCTTAGCCAGGCAATTGTAAAATATTTGGGCATCCTATTTTTTAAGAGAGGCCACAATATACTCAGATTAGAACCTTAAATATGTATTTATTTATTGAAGTAAGGCATAGTATGCCATGGGAATTATAAAGAGAATAAAAAAATGATCATATGTTAGGCATTGATATTCTAATAAATTAATCACAGAAAATTTGGGGTGTCCTGAGGGGTCCTTTTTGAGGGTTTGGGTGTCCAAATGATGCCCAGACTTCTTGCTGGCTAAGACTACTGTAGAAAAGAAAATTAATCCGAGTGGTTTATTCTGCCGGACTTTTCCAAGTGGAGTGAGTTTGGATTATATGAAAGTTGGTTGTTTTATTCATGCATTAGAATATTTAACTTCACTATTGACTTTTCAGAATAAAAAATCTTGTAAAAATCCAAAATTACAAAATCGGTGAATTTGCACGTCGGATTAATTTCCTATTCTACAGTATGTCCCTACCCCTATATCATGCTTGAGGATGAGGCAGATTATTGTCTCAGCTGGCTCACCCATTTTGCTGTACCACGGCCTACAGGTGCCCTCGCATCCAATTAACTTAACAGCAAAATCCAATTAGTGCGCGATCATTATGGAAATATTGGCGGGAACTCCCCCCTGCCAAAAGCTAGCAGGGGGGCTGTGTTATGATAGAGGGATGCTGCGGCTCTTAGTTGGCGACAGATAGACGATTGTGGAATGCATGCATGGCCACCCACTGATTGCCAGATTTATTGGAAATCCATTTATTAGATTAGCGTAGTCAATCAGCTCAGCTTATACCTTTATTATGTAGGCCGTAACACACGCATATAGGACTGAGAGGCCAGTGATAGTTATTTCCTCTTTTAGTTGTACAGTGCCAACATTTAATTCCTGCACTGAATGTGTGGGCAGCCCCGTCATACACGACAGCACGATGCATGGATGACTTCACAACTGAACGTAGCTTTGATTCGCAAGCTACGTGGGTCATTGATGTGCTTTTTCTTTTGATAAAGTCTCTTTTCTTTAATTTTGCTTAAAACCAATAAGTTAGCCAATAACCCCCCACCCTCCCCCAAACATATAAATACAGAACTAAACCACTTCACAGAAATCCTGGATCTGTCCCTGAATGGTTTACAAAATATGTCTATACTTTTGTTCAGTACTTGAGGAATTGCTGCCCACTGCATCGACAGGAAACCTGTGGGGAGAGCTTATTAATAACCAATTCAATACGTTCCAGCCAACAATTCAGCCTGTTCTAGCCAATTTCCATTTCCCCTGATAGCCCCCCTGTTTGTGAGATATGAGTCTCCCAAAGTAGAAACCGTTTCCAATCAGTAAAACAGCTCCTACCACTAATCTCCACTGACTGGGCCATCTAGATGAATGAAGACAACTGATGCAGGGGATACTATTAGGTGGCCAATTATGTCGAAAGCTAATTATTTAACCATCTAATATGATGAAGGAGAAGATTTTTTCAACCATAACATGGTTAAGAAACAGTAGCTGTTGTCACAATACTTACTGACCTAACAGATTTATCAAATTATATTTCTGTTTTACTGACAGAGAACCATCTAAAGTAGATTGGATATCCCTCACAATACTAACCCTTATGCTACTGGTGGCTAATTTGGCCATTAAAAAATGATGCAAAAAAATGAAAAATGATTGAAATCCTGGCACATGGGTACTCATCTGACATTTCTCAGCAAGAGCTAAACTTTCAATAAATACTAACATGACAGGGTTTAGATGGTTTTCACAAATCTTTGCATCTCTGTGCTTTGGACAAAAGTAACAGAATCTACAGCCTAGACATTAAAGGAGTGGCTATTGCCCAAGTTATCCACATCAATCATTCACTAATTAGGACTGATCGCAGAAAGATTTGCTTAAAAATGTGTTGTTCCTATAACGACCCTACGAGTATATTCTCAAATATAACTCCTATTACTGATTCACAATTAAATTATATCAGGTTTTTAGATCAGGTGAGCACTCCATAAATGGCAAAAAGAACATTTGTTCAAGCAGGGAGAATGGATAGCTATAACTAACCAAGTATGTATGTCCCTGTTTCAACCGAGCCTTCGATATAAAACAATGCCAGCTGTTGCATATAATTACTGGCAAGAAAAATATCTATGCTGTCTACTGGAACTGGTCATGCCATGAATCTAATTGTGATTCCACCTTATCATATCCCTCTGCCATCCCTAAATGCCAAACGTACTATCAATTCTACATCATGCAGATCCCAAGTGTGTCCTCCTCAGAGCTCACAGTCAGCTTAGCCCCTTAATGCTCACAGCAGACAGACCAAAAAGCCTGACAATTTTGATGAAATCGTGCAGTCAAAAGCAAAGCTGGGAAAATATTTGAAGGAGAAATGTTAATCAGAACATAACCAATTATTCTCCTTCAAATATTTTGTAAAATAATTCTTAAATCCAAAGTTAACTATTAGTATTATCATCAGTATTTTTGGTGAAATCTGTCAGTTGGAGGCACAGTTGGAAAAAATACTAGAAGGAGAAATGTTATTCAGAACACTTCCAACAACTCCCCTTCAAACATTTTGTAAAACGATTCTTAATTCTGAAGTTATTATAATAAGCATCATAGATCCAGACGACAATTTCTGTAGGAATTCATAAGCATGACTGGGTTTAGTCCCCCGACTCGGGACACGATGTGCCTGCTGGTGACTGTAATGCGATTGGTAAAAATCAATGAGCGAGTTACGATGGCAGCAAGCTGATGTCTCTAGTAAGACTCTAGATATCAGTCGGTATCATGCCTGCAGTATACGTAAGCTAGGTGCTAAGAGGCAGAAAACTGCACTCTAGCAGTATGCTGTAACCCTCAGACGATCTTGTCTCAAAGGTACTTAATTAATGTTGCTAAATTTGGGAAGCACAGACTCATCAGACAAGCAGTGTGCAAATCATATTTCAGAAGGGGATATGGATGGTGAAAATAGATGATGGATTGACAACACTTATTCTTGACACTTAAGTTCACTATTGCCTCTTTATTTGTGGGAAAAAATGAATGAAGTGACACCATAACTCTGATAGACAATCTTTTTAAAATCAAGTTTATCATTATCATGATCATTATCATCATCATTATCATTATTATTATTATTACTATCATTATCATTATTATCATTATTATTATTTTTATCATTGTTATTATTATTATTATTATTATTGTTGTTGTTATCATTATCATTTTTGCTATCATCATCATCATCATTATTATCATTATTATTATCATGTGCATGTGTGTGTATGAGTGTTAGGTGTGCATGTGTGTGTATGAGTGTGTGTATGTGTGTATATTTTTGTGTATGAGTGTGCGCGCGTCAGTTAAAGCATGCGTTTGTGCGTGTGCATGTATGTGTTAAAGCATGTGTATATGACTGTGTGTGCGTGTATGTGTGAGCATGTGTATGACTCTGCGTGTGTGTGTGTAAGCATGTGTATGGGTGTGTGTGTGCGTGGGTGGATCAGGCTGATCCTTGCTATCAGGAAGATTCCCAGTGCCATCAACCTCAGGTGCAGCTAAGTGCTTTGCGATCCCCAGAATGAGGCTGACATTTTGGGATGACAGTTGAGCTCTAATAGGCACTCCTAATGCCTGTGTAGAGTAAATCAACCAAGATTATTAACCCATTACAGCTCACAGTCTCCAAAAGTAGCGTGACAATTTAGTGAAATCTTTTAGGCAAAAGCATCGTTGGCAAAGAATTTGTAGAGGAAATGTTCATCAGATCACTTAACCAACAACTCTCCTACAAATATATTGTGCAATCAGAAAATATTTAAAATAAAGATGAAATGTTGATCATAATCTTCTTTGAAAGTGGTAGTGTATGTAACTGATGATGGCTTTTAATCCATTTGGATCTTGAGTGCAACTTAAGGTAGGATTACCTTGAACAGAACAGGACTAATCTACTGTAGACCATGTTAATATCGTGGCAGTTCTTGCACACCCCTGGAGTCCACATTTATTTGACTACACACCATTACTTTGACATCCTATCCCTATGTTAGTATGGTACAACACGCTGACATGATAGCTTGTCATTCAACACCCGCACACAAAAAATCAAACTGCACATCAAAGACAGCTGCCTGCCAAGCGCATTACTTTATATGCACAAAATTAAAATGGTATGCAGTATTTATATTTAAAAAAAGATTAAACAGAATTGTTGAACCCAACAGTAACAATAAATTTCATTCTAAATATTCTCTAAATATTGCTTTGTTATCAAGATGAGTCAATAATTGTGTCAGCCTGTGTCTATGCTCCAAGTAGAATGAGTTAAGGGTGTTAATACTCTCATCACTTTACATGAATAACACCACCAATTAGGCAAACCTAGAGCACACTCTTACCAGTTCAATGCCCCCTGATTGAGGGCTCGCTTGAGGCAAGCTAGTGATTAAGAGGCATACCATTACATAGAGTGTGTGGGGGTTGAAGGGAGTCTAGTAGTGATACCATCAGTCTGAAAGGACAGTAGAGAAACACTAATGCAGAGGTGTCCAAATATCAAAGTCCTGGAGCACAAACAATTGGTCTTGGAGCACAATGGTTTTTGTTGGGCTCGGTGCCACAAAAACTGTCTCCAGGTGATACTACCATATCAGTCTTCGAAGCAATAATAGACCTAGATCAATTAAATAGGCAGTATCAATATATGGAGTGCACAAGTTTTCATAATACAATCTGTATTTGAAAATGCAAATGAAACATTTAATAAACTAGTTGGGTCATGTATCTTGAAAGTTTGAAAGGGGTAAACAGTAATAAAAGGTTGTCTGTTTTTTGCACTTTTTGAGGCCTGTTGCATGCTGGTGTGACACTTTGACAGTTGGCAACCCTTTCTCTGAGGAATACGGCTATCTCTTCTTCAACTTGTTAAATATGTGCTTATAAAGGAAAAAGAAAATATGACATATTTCCACAAATTGCATTTGAATGCAAGCCATTATTCATTTTTGGCAATTTGCTCAACAGAATACATCAAGACAATTTGCACTGAGGTTTGGGTTTTGGGATTGGATTTGAAATTTTGTTTATTGTCACTTTTTATGCCTCTTTGTCAAATATTTCTCAAAATGTTTGATAGTCAAGATAATTCCAGGTGTGAATAGGTTAATTTGCACTTAACCCTTTCATGCCTGGAGATCTACTTGTCCACTGATGTCTGGACCTGTCATACTTTTGAAAATTATTCCTGAACAAAGCATTAATTTGCAAAATATTTGAAGGAGAATTTTAGATAGAGTTCTTATGAACAATTCTCCATCAAATATTTTCTGTATAATGCTTTTGTTAGAGAGATATCAGCAAAACTGTCAGGCAGTTTTGGCTGCTACAAGTACAAATAGGTTATTTAAGGACAATATCCCTGTCTCCCTTCTGGTTCTTACAGTCAATTACACAACACACAAGCACCTTAATTGAATGCGGCAACCATGAAAAATAATAAACGAAAACACTTAGTAAATTAGATTTTGGTTGCTTATATATTATGGAATGGATTATTATGGTTGCTTTAAGGACAATTAGTATAAGTAACCTCTATCATGAAATATCATAAACACTTAAAAACAAACCAACCTTAACAAATTTTAATCCTTTTGTACGCAGAACAGCCATGATTTATGTCACGATATCTATTATGTATATAAGTGTATTTTGAAAGAAGCATGCTTTCAGAGGAGAGTTACCCAGAGGAAATGTATCTGCATTTTACAAAAAAAACAATACATTTTCATAGATAGAAGTTTATTTCTATAGAATATAAGACCTTGTTTACACATTGAGAGTGAAATGTTACATCTTATTCCTATAGTCAAACAATGCTGATAAGAAATGTTACTGTGAAGGAGGTTAGTTTTCAGCCCAAGCGCAAGAACAGTGGCAACCATTTCTTATATATACATATATATACATATATATATATATATACTTATATATATATATATATATATATATATATATATATATATATATATATATATATATATATATATATATATATATATATATATATATACATATATATATATATATATATATATATATAATCCCATAAAAACTCCCTCCCCACCCCACATCACCCCTTTCCTCAGACAATAGATGGGAAAAGATTACTTTCCTGGCGCCCAGTACAATAGATGGCAGCCAATCATAGAAGTGATAAGAGAGTTAAACCCTTTCACACCCTTACCACCCTCCATCTGATGCAAACAATACCAAGATACCTTAACAAACTAATAAACAAACATTTGATGCTATTTGCTTACAATACAACATCCTTCAGATTATTTTTTACCAAAAAATGTGCATTTTTTGTGATATCGTAAACATTTTCCATGCATCTGGTGTGAAAGGTGTTAAGCCATTATTTTCTGGCTAGTACATGGTGTAGAGATTAGCCGCTGACGTCCGTGACTTCTATAAGGGAGGAGAGAGAGAGGAGCAATAGTTTTCTATCATGTTTGCTGGCAGGGTCAAGACGGGTTCAGGTCACGCCCAGCTTATAATGGCCTTACCTATGCCCTGGCAGTGTGAGCTCTTATCTTCACCGCCAAGACATCCTTCATGCGGACTACTTTAGGTACTGCTCTTGCCCAAAGCACAAGGATGCAAAGATTTTTGAAAATCATCTGAACCCTGGTATGTTGGTATTCATTGGATAGCTCTCGCTGAGTACTCTCATATGAGTACCAATTTGCCAGGGTCATTTTTCAGGTTTTTTGCATCAATTGGTATTGGCAACATTTAAGCCACCACCAGCATGAGGGTTAACCCATTAACACCCAGAGCGGCCAAAACAGGCCTGACATTTTTGGAAATATTTCACTTACAAACAAATTTTCGGGAAAACATTTGAAGAAGAAATGTCGGTCAGAAGCCAAACAAACTCTCCTTCAAATATATGAACTTTTGCTTAATTTCAAAAGTATGAGAGTAGCAGACGATACTTTCTGAAGGAAGCCTCAGCACCTGTAGCACCAATAAAGGCCTGGCTCGCAGTACACATCTCGCAGAACCTGACCAAATGAAATGATAATATACTTCTCCAAACAATACAAAACACTAAACCCCAAAACAAATATTCTGTTTTCAAATCCTGCGAGGGAAATGCATTGGCTAATGTAACTTTTATTATAGTACTGCAGACATCACCTGTAGCTGTGATAATACTTCTCAGGTGTGGAATGAGCTTTCTCATTTATAATTTATCAAGAATAACAAAAATGAGTATATAATTACTCCCTCAGAATGGTGTGTAAAAATAAATGAACAAACAAAGAACACATAAAAAGGTACTAACTAGCTGTGACGCCTGGCCGAAGAGCTCGTAAAACGGCAGCAGCTAGAATTATTTGTTGGTGTTGAGAATAATACCGCAATAGATTTGAACTAACTAGTCATCAAGGCATCCCTCTAGCTGTGCCGTGTGATTACAAAACGCAGAATCGCTGGCAATGAAATAAACTGCGAATAAATGTGCATCTTTTTCCTCGCTAAAGCACCGGTTTCTGCACATCATCTACAAGCCAGAGCCAGAGTGGCGAAGATTATTTATGGCTTTTAGCTCCCGGATGCTGCTGGCTGTTTTCAATGTCACAGATAGCAGTGAATGGCTTCTGCGCCTCACACAGACAAATACAGGAAATACTGTATAACTGGTATTTCTTACAGGCATTTAATTTTGGCTATTTTCAAATTTTCATGACAGCGCCAAAATAACATCCTTCAAATAAAAATCCTGTTTTGATTCAGTTTTGTTTGAGTGCTTAATTGCGTGATTTTCAAGTACCACAATTACCCTCTATCAGGGCAGTAAAGCAATATTTTTGCACTACAAATTAAAGTCGTATACAGTACTGTACTTCCCACAATGAATCGGCTAGTCTATAGATCCGGCCAACCCACATTTTTTGTAAATTGACCATTGATAAAGTTTCAACAACCACCCATTTTTGCCTAGCTGATCTTTTCCTAAAGAATCGTCTATCCGCCTTTTGAAATGAAATTTCCTCGCGAAATACAGACCTTACTACTGCTCTACCAGTTGCATACAAACAACTGGTCGACTGGTGCAGGAATTAGATATCTTTACTGATGTAGTGAGTGCCTACTTATATTGACTGTGCCTCAGGGCATGCCCAGGCAACTGCTCTACCAGTTGCATACAAACAACTGGTCGACTGGTGCAGGAATAAAATATCTTTACTGCACCATTGTAGGTCTCTATCTCGTGCGTGTTAAGACAGTGATGTAGCGGCCCTTGCTGCCAGAACTCAGGACCTCAATCAATACGAATGGAGCACCGAGGAGAATATGAAAATGCCAGCGTCAATGAAAACACACATCTTTTACCATTACCACCACAGCTGCTGGCCTCGCCAAGCCCATCCAAAAGTCATAAAGTTGACTTACGCAATGCGGACGGACGAGAAGTGAGGGGGTGTATGGGAGAAAATGGGGACCATTGGATGTGATTATTAACCCTTCAAATGCCGAGGCTACTTTCATTCATAGCATAAAAATGCAAAGATTTTTGATAACCATCCAAACCCTGTCTTGTTGGTATTCATTGGAAAGCACCCGCTGAGTGCTCTCAGATGAGTACCAATGTTCCAGGGTTTCAGTCATTTATTCAGGTTTTTGCATGATTTTACATTGGCCAAATTAGGCAGCAGCAGCGTAAGGGTTAAGCACGTTTTAGCGTGGAGGAATGGTGCTATAAGGTGCGAGGAAGATGGCTGAGTGGGGTCCCTGACCCTCGTGGAACATTAACCGACAGGAGAATCATCAACTGCTATGGAATGGATTGGGAACACACCTCAGAAAGGTCAACTCATCCCTATCCAAATGTGCCTGGTTTAACCCGTCAATACTCACAGCGGCAAAAACCAGTCTGACAATTTTGATAAAATCTTTCATGCTCTAGCATATCGGCAAACTATTTGAAGATGAAATGTTGATAAGAACATTATCAGCAACTCTCCTTCAAATATTTTGTAAAATCATTCTCAATTCAAATGTATCCAAATCTTCCTTTATCACCAAGCTTTATCAAACAAGAATTGTCAGCATTCAGATTTTATTTTGAAATGAATTGTGTGCTTTATAAATTCATCACATTATTGTGACTGCGCCTCAGTTATCAAAAAGTATCGACAATAGACATTAATATCTTAGAAATAGTCTTTTGAAATTGAGTGAATGGAGAAAGTTTATTGTTCCCACAAATTACATGCTTGGCTGCAAATGTAGCTAGAAATAATAATAATTATGATGACCAGCTTATGGTTATGGGATTGACTTTGAATTTCATGGGAGAAATTTGACAATTTAATAACAAAAATGGATGTTCCATGACTTGAGATTGTCCAAATGAGAAACTAATACAGTACAGACATTTAATTCCTGCTGTAGTTCAGACCGGGCATCTGCCAGTGCCTGGTTGTACAAACACCCATGAATAAGATGTCAAAAAAAATAAGCCAAGCACATCAATGACCTGGTTAGCTTGTGAATCAAAGCTACGTTCAGTTGTGAGGTCAAGGACCTGTGGTTGCATCCATGCCCTGAAAACTGGGTGGCAATCTGGTGTGGTTGTGTATTATGCCCAGGCATTTAGTGCAGGAATTGAATGCTGCCATGTACACTAATAGTCCTCAGTCTAATGGCACAGGTGCGTACCCTGATTCATGCTAATTAGACTGGCAGCAAATATCCCTGGTGGCAATAACAGACAACTCAAGGCTGCTCAACTTCTACCAAGTAGTGGTCAGGCCAGGCCAATTTGATGTGTTACCTTACAGATTTTTTGCCCTCTCGAAAGACATGTCAAAAAAAAAAAAATAGATAATTTCTTATGATCAGAAAAATGTTTATTGCACATTGTTGACACTGTAAAAAGATATGGTTTGATTTGATTCAAGGATGAATTTTGTGTTTGATTCCATTTCATTAATCTTTATGCTGCTAGTGGCTAATTTGGTCAATACAAAAGGATGCAAAATGATTGAGACCCTGGCACATCGCTATTCATCTGAGAGTACTCAGCGAGAGCTTTCCAATGAATACCATCATGACAGGGTTTAGATGATTTTCAAAAAGCTTCGCTTCCTTGTGCTAAAGCAGTATAGAGAAGATTGCTGGAATAATCGCAATTTCATTATATTTTGTAATTTTATTACAAATTTTCTCACAATGATCATTGCCAAAAAAAAGGATAAATAAAATGAAGTAAAATCTATAATCAGGGACCTATATACTTAGTTATCCATTTTCCTTGCTATGATCTGGCATGCAGGATCCATAAAGCAATCAATATAATTAGCCTTGCCTTAGCCAGTGTTTGCCAGGTCCTGCTTTACCTCCATGTACAAACACCCTCGTGTCAATGAGTGCAGTACCAACCCTCTCCATCGTGCATATAGGAACCTGCCTAACCGTATTACAGAGCCACGACAAACACTCCACGGCACTCAGTACGGAACTCGGCACAAGTCACGCCTTCAGTAATAACAACGCACAATGGAATTTACCTTGACCTTTCGAGTCACTCAGATATCTGCAGAAAAACTTGTGATATTCTTATTGTGTGAACCTATATGCTGTTGGTGGCTAATTTGGCCAATACAAAATGAAGCAAAATCCCAAAGAAAATTACTGAAACCCTGGTATATGGATCTTATATTACTCAGCGAGAGCTTTCCAATGAATCCCAACATGACAGGGTTTCATTGGTTTTCAAGAATCTTTGAGTCATTGTGCTTTGGAAGAAAGAAGTCTCAGCATTGGAAGGGTTAAGAAGATTGGAGAAAATTGCTGGAATAATTGCAATTTCATTCTATTTTGCAATTGTATTCCAATTTGTCTAAAAATGTTCATCGCCGAAAAAAAAGAAAATAAATAAAATGGAATAAAATCTGTCATTTTTATTTTAAAATAACTTTTCCAATTTGCCAAGCCTCTCCACTGTGCATCGCGGAACCTGCCTAACCGCATTACCGAGCCACAACAAACACTCCACGGCACTCAGTGTGGGATACGGCACAAGTCACGCCTTCAGTAATGACAGCACACAATGGAATTTACCTTGGCCTTTCGAAAACTGCAACAGTCACTCAGATATCTGCAGAAAACCTTGTGATATTCTTAATGCATTAAGTTCATCACTATCTTATATTTTTTAAAATGCAATCGTAACAGCACAAGGCACGCCTTCAGTAATGACAACGCACAATGGAATTTTCGTAGACCTTTTGAAAAACTGCAAAGCCACTCAGATATCTGCAGAAAACCTTGTGATATTCTTATTGTGTTAAAGAATGCAATCGTGACAGCACAAGTCACAAGTTCAATAATATTAGTAAAGCACTATTGAAATTCCTTGACCATTAGAAAACTGCAAGTCACTTAGATATTTGTAGAAAAGGTGATATCGCCATTTAATTGTGATATAAATCTGTTTCCTACTTTGAATATTGTTCAGCTTTTAAAAAATGCAATCGTAACAGCACAAGTCATGCCTTCAGCAATGACAACGCACAATTTTCCTTGACCTTTTGAAAACTGCAATAGTCACTCGGATATCTGCAGAAAACCCATGATATTCTTATTGTGTCAACCTTTATTCTGTTTGTGGCTACTTTGACCAATACAAAATGATGCAAGAGTTCTCAGCAAGAGCTATCCAAAGAATACCAACATGACAGGGTTTAGATGGTTTTCAAAAATCTTTGCATCTTTGTGCTTTGGACCAAAGTAGCCTCAGCACTGGAAGGGTTCAGTTCATCACTATCTTATAAATACGTTTCCTACTTGATTATAATGAAATTGTGACAGCACAAGTCACGCATTCAGTATATCATGAAACACAATTGGGTTTCCTTGAACAGTAAGAGTCACTTAGATATTTGCAGAATTATCCTCAAAGCTTGTGATACTGTTATTGTATCTATCATATAAACCAGTCTCATTATTTGATATTGTTCAGCTTTTGAAAACTCTCATACTCACTCAAATATTTGCAGAATCAGATTCCCAATTTGATATTGTTCAGCTCTTGAAAACTACAACAATCATTTAGATAATTGCAGAATATATTGTGTCATATGTTATTTTGTCAGGTTCATATATATAGAGCATAAATCAGTTTGCGTAATTGTTAGGCTTTTACAAACTGAGTTACCTTTAAATGTATATATAAAATCTAGTGATTGTTTAAATTGTTTTAAGCCTTTCATTTTTTATGACTAAATTTCCTTATATGCTGCACAGAAAGTTAGAAAAAACGACTCTTGGCAAAACCAAATAAACAAATGAAATGTTTTTTCACAAAAAATGCTAACCTTTGACACGTTATCAAATTTTAGAAGAATAAGTGAGAAAGGCTAGAAGTCTGTCCAATTCTACCCTAAGTAGAGCTTTAAATTAATAATTCAATTTTGACACTTCATGAAATAAATATAAGACTGAAAGGTTAAAAAGCAAAAGAAGTACAAAACCAACAAAAATCTACTCATGCCCAATGCATTATTCTATCACTGAGGAGGATAAAAGCTTAAGAGAAGATCCGCATGATGAGATGTGTGTACCCTTTAAATAATTAACTAGCACTAATCTTGGAGCAATGTAAAACACTTACTGACAATGGCCGCAATATTGGCAGTATGCAGCAGTGATAAAAATGGCCTTAACCCTTATGCTGCTTGTGGCTAATTTGGCCAATACTAAATGATGCAAAAAAAACTTTTTGAAAAATGACTGAAACCCTGGCACGTGGGTACTCATCTGAGAGTACTTAGCAAGAGCTATCCCATGACTACCAACATGACAGGGTTTAGATGGTTTTCAAAAGTCTTTGGGTGAAAGTATCCTCAGCATTGGAAGGGTTAACCCATTAATACCCAGAGATAAAATATGCCACCTTCCTCCTTACCTCACCATTTTTCTAAACTTTATTTTGCTGCAAGGTTACTTTATAGTGATTATAGAATTGCTTATAGTTAATTACAATTAAACGATAAGAAATCATCACCTGATCATTAATACAAATACATATATGTATGAAGACTAGGCAATGATATAAAACAAAAGCCAAAAAATATAACAATACAATATTTTTGCATTCAAATATTACATAATATAATTCCTTGCTTTGATTACAAAAAATCCGCTCATTTGAGCAAACTTAAAGGCAAATGTATGCATTGGAAAGATTTTCCCAAATTATGCTCGTAACTCTTTTGCGGCATTACTTTGTTTTCATTCACAACATTGCTATGAATCACCCAGGAGTATGTGCTTGGTGTCACTTTAATTGACTAATAGCTTTTTCTGCCACCAGGAGGAATATATTTCTGTTCATAACATAATGAAAGAGAGCTTTGGGATTGTGGAAATTTGGTATTTTTAGAAAGACCTACAATGTTCAAATCATGTCGCAGCATCATTACATAGCAAGTATTATGGAGATTCATCATCTAAAACTACATTGCAAATAAATATTTTCTTTGTTGTTGAAAGATTTGATATTAATATAACTACATGTAGTAAATATTAACCAATATCAATTGAATATGAAATATTTAAAGTTTTACCATTGATTACTTATCCTAGGATTTTAAAAATAATTCTCAGACAACAAAAGCCTAATATTCACCAGTTTAGATGATAAATATCCTTTGAAAAGTCAGAAGGTCTGTACAAAAATATAACAAACTCTCCTTTACATGACCAATACCCATGACTATAGATTAGCAAAAAGAAATGTGCTGGTGGCTGATTTTGCCAACACAAAATGGCCAAAGAAAGCTTAAACATGAGTGAAACCCTGGCATATGGGTACTTATCTTAGAGTACGCAGCGAGAGCTACCTAATGAGTACCAACATGACAGTGTTTAGATGCTTTTCAAAAATCCTTACATCCTTGTGCATTGGACGAAAGTTACAGCCTCAGCATTGGGAGGGTTAAACAATCTACATTGTTTCACTCCTAGCTGTTTGGTATTCTATAGGTGTGCGCATAAAGGAAAATGGGAATGTGTAAGAGATGTGAGATGCCAGCCCTGGTGTAGTGCGGAGGAATTCATCGTGGATGTTTATTGAGAATTCTAGTGGGAATGACAGATAGTGGTGTGAGGACTGTGAAAACAGGAAGGGCTGAGGGCATGGCTAATTTGACGGGGAGATAAGTGCTGAGAAAAGCGAGCGATGCCGTATATCATCCCCTCCTTCTATAAATATTGCTCCAGAGGCAGCAGCAGCAACAGTAGAAACAGAGGCAGCAGCAGCAGCAGTAGGAGTAGCAGCAGTAAAAAAGAGGCAGCAGCAGCAATGGTAGAAGCAGTGACTGCAGCAGTAGTAGCAGCAGTAGTAGAAATAGGCAGCAGCAGCAGCAATGGTAGCAGCAGTGACCGCAGCAGTAGTAGCAGCAGTAGTAGAAATAGGCAGCAGCAGCAATGGTAGCAGCAGTGGCTGCAGCAGTAGTAGCAGCAGTAAAAAGAGGAAGCAGCAGCAATGGTAGAAGCAGTGACTGCAGCAGTAGTAGCAGCAGTAGTAGAAATAGGCAGCAGCAGCAATGGTAGCAGCAGTGGCTCCAGCAGTAGTAGCAGCAGTAAAAAAGAGGAAGCAGCAGCAATGTTAGCAGCAGTGACTGCAGCAGTAGTAGCAGCAGTAGTAAAATAGAGGCAGCAGCAACAACAGCAGCAGTAGTAGCAGCAGTAAAAAAAGAGGCAGCAGCAGCAATATGAACCAGCAGTGACTAAAGCAGTAGTAGAAACAGAGGCAACAACAGCATTGGTAGCCGCAGTGACTGCAGCAATGGTAACAGCAGTAGAAACAGCAATTATAGTAGCAGCAATGACAGCAGCAGTAGAAACAGAGGCAGCAGCAGCAGCAGTAGTAGCAGCAGTGACTGCAGCAATATCTAATATTACACTGAATGCATGCTTAGTACTCCATCAAGATGGAGTTTGGCTTAAGGTGAAGAAAAACCCAGTGATTTCCTAAATGGATTATCCGTCAGGCAGGCATTTACTAATCACATTCCTCCTCCCACATGTTGCTGTCGGTATCATATGAAACACTCTACATTCACCTTATTCATCCCAGCACTATCATTCATAGACGGAACGAAGGAATGGGGTTTTACGTTGCTTCCAACAGCTTAGGTCATATCGCGACGAGATAGAAATTTACCCAGATCCGGGAAAAAGTTCGCTTCTCTTAATGAAAAGTTCCAATGGGTCTTTTAGTTGCAGAAGAAACATAGAGAGCACCCCTGGTGAAATGAACATGGGGAAAACATGTTATAACATGTTTTTACCATGTTATAACATGTTATTCTGGTAGTGTTTTGACATGTTAAAACATGTTATAACATGTACGGTAAATGGCGGGCAAAAACATGTTTTCACACGTTTTAACATGTTCTTGAAATAACGTGGTTTTAACATGTTATTTAAGCAAATATTCCCATGTTTTGCCATGATCCGCCGCATTTAGAATAACATGTTTTAACACGTTAAATCATGTTATTTGCCTGCCATTTACCGTACATGTTATAACATGTTCAAACATGTTCTAAGAAAACATGTTATAACATGTTATAACATGTTATTTGCCCGCCATTTACCGTACATGTTATAACATGTTTAAACATGTCCTAAATTAAACATATTAAAACATGTTATAACATGTTATTTGCCCGCCATTTACGGTACATGTTTTAACATGTTTAAACATGTTCCAATGAAACATGTTATAACATGTTATTTACCTGCCAGTTACTGTACATGTTAACACATGTTATAACAGGTTATGATTAAAACATGTTTTAACATGTTATAACATGTTATTCAACGGCCATTTACTACTATACATAATATAAACAATGGCCTGTAAAAATCTTTTGCGGTAAGGAATCTGAAATTTACTTCTTATTGGGCATAGTCAATGATATCCCTAAAGATATTCTGAACCTGCAGTGACTATTACCATTGAAAGTAATGAGACTATGTCATCTGCTTGAAAAGTTGTTAATATTGAAATGATATAGAATATGGGTTGACAAAGTATGGTTGGCTATGATATTCTATACCTGATAACACTCAAGAATCTGGAGAAACACATTCGTTATATGATAATGGTGCTGTGAGGTGTGTTTTGGGATGGGGCTTTTATCACCTTATTATTCTATTCAGAACAAAACTTTACACATAACATTTGTTCATCTGAGAAATATAAACAATGTATAGATAAATAGGGACACTGTTTCCTCTGAGAAACGGAAACAATGTTTCAAACTTACTAAGTACAATGTAAAGTTTTTTTCTGCTTCTCTATTGAAATTCCAGCCACATGTCCAAGAACAAGTTTGAACATAGCTAGACAGCCCTTGTTTTGTATTTAGTTTATTTGCAAATTATCCTCAGAAGAATAAATGATTGCTCAAGAAAAAAATGCCTTACTTAATTTCAGAGTGAGATCTAGGTTTGAAATGTATTCATCTTTCTTTGGGCTATATTTCTTGGATTAAGTAGGGAAAATTATGTGGATTGAATTTGGTGATTCCAGTTAGCTGATATCTTGTGGCTGTAAGTATTAGGGTAGGTATGGTAGATAGATATGTTCATCATAATGGTTTGAGCAATTCCAGTCAGCACATCAAAATATAACTGAATAAAAGTGAAATAGTCTAAATTTCTTTAAATCAAGTTGAATTAAATTACATACATGTGTTGAAATACAAATTTATGTAACATTCACTAACCTCAAGATACTTGGGAATGTTAATATCTTGTGCGGTAATTATCCTCTTTTTTCCTTAATTGGAAGATTGATCCTCTTCTTTGATAATGTCTATTACAAAGTCATTATTCTTAAGCTAGCAGAAAACAGTTCTATGTTCACAATTAGCAGAGCATAGTATGGTTCTGTGCTATGATGCAGGCTCTCAGACAGTTCTAGTGTGTAACTGGCAATTTCAGTTATAAGTTCAAATGGGGGATTTTTAAAGTCACTTGTCGGATAGGGGTGGAGCATGTAAAGTGTGTCATATTCATTTGTATATTTAAAACTAAATCAAGTGTACACTTTTCAGTCTCACAGACCATTACTTATTATATTCAATTCTACATTTTAAATATTAAGAAGCACAAGGAATCTGGGTAAAATTATTCCAAAATTGTACAAAACTGCCCTCTTAGAAAATGGATAAGCCCAGGTCAAATAAGGAATAAGTTGGATACTTTGTTTATTGTTAGCATGTATTTACTTATTGACAATTTTCAAAGCCTTTCTCAAATTACAATGTTTCAATATCGCAACTAAATATGAACGGCACGAGTCATCTTCGTGGATTTTACTGGACTTAAAATTAAAAAGTATCTCAGGGCCTTTAACCCTTCCAATACTGTGGCTACTTTTGCCCAAAGCACAAGGATGCAAAGATTTTTTAAAACCATCAAAACCTTGTCATGTTAGTACTCATTGGAAAGCTCTTGCTGCGCACTCTCAGATGAGTACCCATTTGCCAAGGGTTTCAATGATTTTGCATAATTTTGTATTGGCCAATTTAGCCGTCAGGAGCATAAGGGTTAAAGAAAAAGTCTAGCTTTGTCCATCCTCCTTAGATTCTGAGTTTTGTTATAAAGCATAAATAAAGCTCAGTTACGAGGACAAAATAAATTGCACCTTTTTAAAGTCCCAACATATCCACATTCCTTTGACACAGGACGTGAATCTTCTGGCCTGTAAACCTTGCCCAACTTTTGTGCTATAATGTAACTTTATGCAGGTAAGGAAAAAATTGGATTTGTAGGGACTAATTTGTCCATGGAATACCATACTTCTCTGGCAACTGAGACCTCCTACTGAGTGTGGATTTTCTTGGATATCATTGGATTTCCATTCAGAATGCAATGAGCTGGGAATACTTTTTACGAGGGATGTCTTCACACATGGTGGGGCTAATGGCACCTCCCATCTACTAGTCCTACCCCAAAAGTTTTAAGATAACAACGTCAGGCAGTATTCACCCAAAATGGACTAGCCCAGGGTTTAAGGGCTAGGAAGAGTGTCATTGACTAGCCTTGATCAAGGTTTTGGTTATTTTTACTAGCTCAGGGTTTAATAATGGGGCTATTATGATTGTTGAGCCCTGCACACTTGTTATAAACACATGTTTAAACATGTTAAAACATGTTTAAATTTCATATTATTTTACTGCTAAAGAAAAATTATGCATTTGCTCTGTGATTTTTAGTGAGAAATGTCAAAACATTTTTTGATTCCAACTTAAACCAGTCAATGGCCATGTTTTCAATTTCTGGAGTTAAGGGGGAAACATGTTATAACATGTTTCAGAGTTCTGGGAATAACACAAACATGTTTTAACATGTTTGACCATGTTCAATTTTTTTGACTCAGCCAGTGACCATTTATTCAATAATTGATGTTACAGTAAAACGTGTTATAACATGTTTCAGATTTCAGAACCCTATTGAATTACATGGGAAAACATGGTATAACATGTTTCATAGCCTTGAAAATAGAATAACATGTTTTAACATGTTTAACGTTATGGCTTATAGAACTATCATGTTTTTTCAACATGGGAATTCATGGTAAAACATGTTCTAACATGGTAAAACATGTTCTCCCATGATAACGTGTTTTACATTTCACCAGGGACTCCACAACGCCGCACATTTATATATTTTTGACCAGACCAAACCGCTTGGGGATCCAGTGGAGACTCGAACCTGTGAACTCACATATGGGAGCCAGGCATCATAACCCCTATTTAGTCACAGCGGATCCCCTCTATCATTAATAACCCTACCTTTTTGGCAATATCATCCAGACAAAGGCATTAATATTTTGGAAAAATACCTAAAGAACATATCTTAACCAATTCAAACACTGTCCTTCTAGTAATGAGTTCATGGGAGAATCAAGACAACACTTTCTAAGGAGATCTCTAGGCATGAAGTAGGGTTAACACATTAATGCTTAAGAGTTACTCTTGAAATTGTTGTCTGGATCTTTGATACTTTTGACAATAACTTGGAAATTGAGAATGCTAAATATTACAAACTATTTGAAGATGGGTTGTTGGGAATGACCATGTGTACATTCCATATTTTCACAAATATGCTTTTGGCTGAAAGATTTCATCAAAATTGTCTGTCTGTTTTTGGACACTCCTTAATTGACCTTTCCAATGCTGGGGCTACTTTCGTCCAAAGCAAAAGGGCTTAAGATTTTTGAAAACCATTTAAACCCTGTTGTATTGGTTTTCATTGGATAGCTCTAGCTCACTGAGTACTCTTAGATGAGTACCCATATGCCAGGGGTTTAATCATTTTTCAGGTTTTTAGCATTATTTTGTATTGGCCAAATTAGCCACCAGCAGTATAAGGGTTAATAGGTTAAATGGTGCGTGCCAGGTGCAAGGTCATTGAATAGCATTGTCAAGTCAGAAAATCATGATTATTGGTTCCACCCTAAATTGCCTGCATCCACCGCAGGCGGTGATCAAATGACTTAAATGAGCTACCAGCAGCCACGCACCTCTCTTCATTGGAAGGCATAAAAATCATGATTGGTATTTTTCAAGGAATGAGCTTCAACAACCCACCTGTCTTGAAGTACTAGCACATTTTATTACACTTACCGTAATCGTCCAAATAAGCGCACAGACCCCAACTAATCGCACCCCTCTTTTTCTGAAAAATGTTGGACTGAGCAATCCAGCAGACAATATTTTCTGGCCTTCTGAATCTCCCCAACCTTCCCCCGCAAACTAAAAGTTTCCTTACTTTTACATGTGGCACTGGTACAGACCGTATATCGTCCTTATTTTCCAGCGTTTGGACACTTTGCAAAGTGAGGAAAAAAGGGGTATATTGGCAATCTTCCATTTAGCCGCACCCCATGCACAGTGCTTATCATGGCAACAATCAATGGCCGCTACAAGCTTGAACATTTCACGCTCTTCTGTTTTTTGTTACGCTATGCAATGCGCTGCAAAATACAACCTTAGACAAGATCACAACATTATATGATCAATATGCATTCTGTACTGAGACCAAATGTAAAGGTTAGGAAACATTTACATTTGTTGGGGGGGGGGGGGGGGTGAGGTTGAAGAGGTTCAGAAGGCTAGAAACTAATCCCCAGGGGGTGCGGTTATTTGGGAGTCTATGTACTAAGAGGAATATGGTAATTGTTGTGCCAGATTTTGATAGTCAGTTTTGCACCAAGATGCACCAAATTAGAATTGTTCCCATGAGATTGATTGCAATCAAGGCATGACAGGGAATCACATCATCAGGGAATCTCACCAGATAGGTGGGCTGAATCTTCTGGGCCAATTATGGCATAATTGTGTGGGCAATTGTGATCACCAGCTGTGACATTGCTACAAGGAGCCATTCAGTCAATTGGTGCAGCCTGTATATTGGTACTATTGGCAGTACAGTTTGGATCTGTATCTGATTAGTACCTATTTTAGGTACAAATCCAAACTGTGACTACCAATAGTACCAATCTACAGGCTTGAAATGTTGATTTTTTCTGATTAACAGTAATGCTGAGGCTACTTCCTTCCAGAGCACAGGGACGCAATTCACGCAAATACTTTTGAAAACCATCTAAACCTTGTCATGTTGGTATTCATTAGAAAGCTCTTGCTGCAAACGTTCAGATGAGTACAAATGTACCAGGGTTTCAGTCAGTTTTCAGGTCTTTTGCACAATTTTGTATTGGCCAATTTGCCACCAGCAGCATTATAAAGGGTTAATAGATCTAACAAAAGATAATGAAATGTTGACTTCCAACCAGGAACTTAGCCTGAGGACCTCTCCAGCCTGTTTTTTGCCCTGGCTGCCCACACATTTTTGGAGTACAAAGTAGCTCAGTTGGTTAGGTGTCGGACTAGTAATCAGTAGGTCGCTGGTTCAATTCCCGGCCGGAGCACTTTGGTGTGTTCTTGGGCAAGACAGTTTATTCCATATTGCCTCAGTCTACCCAGCTGCAAAATGGGTACCTAGCATTAATAAGGCAGTGCTTGGACCTTGTGCACTATATGCTGCCAGCTTCTCTGGAATATCCCTCGGGGGATTGAAATGGTTTCCGTGTGTACAGGCCCGCTAGGGAAGGAAGGTTGTTTGAACATTTTGGTGGATACAAGACTATAAACCGAATACTTTTATTTAGTGCAGGAGTTAAATGTTGCCACCGTAGCAGAGCCAACATTTACCCAAGTTATGTCATCTCAGGATTGGGTAATACCTGATCAGGAGGTGTACCTCAATGTGGGTTATTTCTCCAGACTGCCTATAACCCATTTAGAGTAAAGCAATTAGATTTGGTCAGAGTGAGGTGAGAATGAGAATTCCTCACTAATCCCTTTAGTTCACATTTGGAGAACTATGGCTATTATCCGGTCACTGACCGGCAGCAATGCACTCTGAATACTTAGGTGGAACAAGCAGATCTTTGACAGATATCCAGTGAAACTGCAAGAACTTTGCTTTATACAGTGTTACAAAGTTCCCTTAACCCTTCCAATGCTATAAGGCTAAATTTGTCCAAATAGCACAAGGACACAAAGACTTTTGATAACCATCTAAACCATGTGCTGTTGGTATTCATTGGATAGCTCTTGCTGAATTCTCTCAGATGAGCACCCAAAACTACCCATGTGTCAGGGTTTTAGTCAATTTTTTGCTTTTTGCATCATTTTGTAAATTATCCCCCAGTAGCATGATGGTAAATGTATTAATTGATTGACAGTTTTATGGGAGCAGTTGGAATTATTCATGTGTCATGTCACCAAAATGTTGTGTTACTTGCAAAAGATTTAGAGTCACTTATTTATTATAATATGGATGGAGGGTTATGGACAATTGTGTAAATAGAAAAAGTATGTGCTAACTTGTTATGAGAAATTGTAGTAATTACACAATGGAAAAGCATGCTGGAGAGATAATGTTAATTTTTACATCAAATAAGACAGGTGTCATGATCCATGACCTTTAACATTAATTAAAAAGCTGACAAAGGATATCCACGAAATTTCACAAAACATCATGACAGATCTGGCATTTATTTAACACTAATTTAGCACTTGATTGACATGTTGTTAACATAGCTGTCATTATGATTGGCATATATTTTGGATAATGAGCTTAATTTAGTTAGGCCTAAAAAATATATTGTTTGTTCCCTGTAACACCCCAAGAAAAATTAGGGTAGGTAGCTGGGAAAATGTTTTTATTTTAAGAAATACTTTTAGTGATAAATGGTAGGCTCATGGTTGAGCTGTTCATGTTTTTCATTCAGAATACCATTTTTTTATTCAAAATGTCATAAAAAATAGGGTACGGTAGGGCCAAAAAGATAGGGTAGGTAGAGTTACAAGAAACAAACAATTATTTTTTGAGCCCTAAAATTTGTGCCACTTACAATAACATTACCAATCTGCTAAATTGTGTTGTATGCTATGACTGCATTTGTAAAAAAAAAGAGGGAGAGAAGCCTCTCTCCTCATAGTCCTCAAATCATTCCCAGGGCTCATGGGAGAAGGTTGACATGCTGAACGAATAAAGCTTCAAGTTAAAAAGAGAAATACACGACTCGACATTTCTACACAATTCCAGATAGACCAGTAGAGCTGATATTGTTACAGCTGGATACTAAGTGAAACTACCAATCTTAGATGGATATTCCAAGAAACTGCAAGAAATTGACAGCTATGTTTTAAAACTGCCAAATCTTTGATGGATACTCAGTGAAACTGCAAGATTTTGACAGATACTCAGTGAAACTGCCAGATCTTTCCTGGATATGCTGTGAAATTGCCAGATCTTTCCTGGATATTCTGTGAAATTGCCAGATCTTTCGTGGATATTCTGTGAAATTGCCAGATCTTTCCTGGATATTCTGTGAAATTGCCAGATCCTTGACGGATATTTTGTGAAAATGCCATATCTTTGTCAGATACTCAGTGAAACTGCCAGATATTTCCTGGATATTCTGTGAAATTGCCAGATCATTGACGTATATTTTGTAAAATTGCCAGATCATTGACAGATATTCATTGAAACTACCAGATCTTTGACAGATATTCAATATTACTGCCAGATCTTTGACCGATACTCAGTGAATTGCCAGATCTTTGATGGTTATTCAGTTAAACTGTCAGATATTTGATGAACATTTAGTGAAACTTAGATACTCAGTAAAACTGCTAAATATTGGCATGTAATTCAGTAACTAGATATTTTCATAATTGAAGCCTTTATCAGGAGTTAAATTCAATTCTTTTTTACGCTATTTTGAAACCTGGCACCAGCCACAAGCCTAGGTATGATGAACTTTCATTTTCATTATACAGAATTTGTATGCATGGCTGAATCTCAATCAGTTCTTACATACAAGATTTACCATATAAATTGCTCAGTTCTCAGTAGTACCCGGCCAACCATAGGTAGTCAGGCGGGGATAGTTGGAACCAAGATCAGATAGTCTTACCAGGCCAACTTGACAGTAATTGCCTTGTTTAACCTTGACATAGAGACAATAAAAAAATTAAATTCTTAAAAATTTAAGTTTGATGTTATTTCTGTATATTTTTTCTCAATCATTTTATATTTGCCTTGACCCTGTATAACTTTTCAAGGTTGCTGTCAACTCTATTTCTATTTAAAGATCCTGTTATGAATTCAATGAACCTACCTCTCAATTTCCATTCTAATGTTAGTTAGTCAAGCGGGGCAAGTTGAGGGCTTGTTCAGCTTGCCCCTCTTGCCATTATTCCATAATTAGATAATCATGGGGATATCTGTTATGTCGAGCCCTGTTGTGCACTAGTTCTGTTACCACTCCTCTCATCATATTCACAGCTCAATCACAGACATACATTATAATCTAAATAATGCCACATCTGGTTACAATCCTGCACTTTATATAGCCTTTGTGTGTTTCATTCTTTCCACTAATTACAATTACATCCTAGTGCAATCACCAGCGGGCCAATGGTCACTAATAAGGTACTCTTAGCAGCATAGTCTTAGCGTAGTCTTAGCCCAGTTTCAAAATGCTGGCTATAACCCTGCTTAGTAGTATTACATCCATGTATGTCAAATGACATGTCTGATTTGTTGGAACAAAACTATAATTGATGAAGAGGAGTTGCTTAAGTTCTGAGTAACTAGAGTATTTTAGATATGAAGCTTTACTTATTTCCAAGGAAAGGCCAGAAATACTGAGGACAGTGTACAAAAATGAAACACTACACTCTCCCAGATCTCTCACGTGTGCCCTATAATCTTTAGGCAACGTCTATATATAGCTCAGCCAGCTCAGGATAGAGCCAGACAGCTCTGATAGCCATGCAAGTGGCATCCTTTTCCGATCTTGTATGTCCCATGAAGCTTCCCACTCAAAGTATAGGTATTGCCAAAATAGCCAGCTCAACCCTTAGGCTACAGGTTGCTAATTTGTCCAATACAAAATGATGCAAAAAAACTGAGAAATGATTGAAACCCTGGCACACAGGTACTCATCTGAGAGTACTCAGCGATAGCTATCCAATGAAGACCAACATGACAGGGTTTTAATGATTTTCAAAAATCTTCGCATACTTGTGCTTCGGACAATTACAGGGTTTACTCTTATGCTGCAGGTTGCTAATTTGTCCAATACAAAATGATGCAAAAAACTGGAGAAATGATTGAAACCCTGGCACACAGGTACTCATCTGAGAGTACTCAGAGAGAGCTCTCCAATGAATACCAACATGACAGTGTTTAAATGTTTTTCAAAAATCTTTGCGTATTATGTGCTTTGGACTCAGAACTCAGAACTCAGCGAGAGCTATCCACAGAATGAGTACCAACATGACAGGGTTGAGATGGTTTTCAAAGATGTTCACTTTTTTGTGCTTTGGAAGAAAGTAGACTCAGCGTTCATTGGGTTAAGGCCTGTTTAGGCGGCTATCAGCCTAAATGAGTTAAGTTCTCACCCCATACTTGAGACAGATCTATTGTCTGTGCCTATCACCTTCACCCATCCCCATATCATCATAAATCCAATCACTTGTCAATAACTGCTCTCAAACCCCAATTGCCTATTTTGCCTTAAATTTCCCACCGGCCCTATAACCGAACATAATACATTGTTTCAAAGCTCAGCCGTCAGACCCAGTGTAGCCTAAGTTGGTAAGAGGATTAACCGCGGGGCACGTGGTGTGGGATTTCCACGGTTATCATACTTAATTTTGTTACAGCAATATTCTGCATTCTACCTATTATCTCAGGACAGCGCAGATGAGAAAATATTGTTGAGAGGATCATAAACGGCTGAATGTCATTGCCTGCATATAGGCATGAGTTTTATGGGCCTGCATTTTTCCTGCACAGACATTTATACCTTAGCATCCCCTGCAGTAGCGAAAAAGGCCCGTAAAATGGCCAACATCCCTTCAAGTAATTTTTTTCTTAGCTTGCTAGTCTCGCACAAGCTCTTATTGGCATCAATACGGTAACACTTTCTGAATGCAACTTAAGGCATGAAATGTATAATTTGGTAACAGCCAGAAATACTTCAATTCTTTATAGAAAACAGGGTGCAACATAGGTTGCAAAACATTATTTTCTGAGCGGGGAAAGCTGCCCCTAAAATTGTACTTTGCCCGAAACATTACTTGCTGAGCGGGGCAAGTCGAGGTCTTTTTCAGCTTGCCCCTTTGCCGTTTTCTGTCGAATTCACTTGCAACTTGCAACAGGGCAAGTGGTTATGTTGCACTGTTCCATTCAATACTGCCTACACTTTGTTGAACAATGCAATCTGAACTAGGGGTTGGCACCTTTAAAATTTTCTCGATAGAATATCATAACGGTATTTTCTTAACAATACGATACCTTGTATATAAACCAATATTTTCAACGATACTGCATGCCTCCCAGGGACCTACTTTTGTTAATTTAGCACTGTCAACTTCAAAAACTTGGCTAATAAATAGTGAACTGCCTTTATAAGGAAATGGCCAATTAGCAGAAAAGTCAATTTAGAAATTATTTCAAATCTTCATGATACAATGTAATACGATACCTTTCAATACGATACATTTTCGAAATGCTACATTTACCCTTTTGATACCAGTATTTGGTATTGCATCAAGTACCATTACCCATCCCTAAATTGAATTACTTTTTAATTTCTAGATGAAGAAAAGGGCTCAAATAACAACAAAAGATGACTCATATGTAATACATATTATGTTTGGTTGAGACTTAATTAAGGCTGATGAATACAACAACTGACTACCACGGTAGTGACACTAAAGCATTGCCCTGTCATGCGTGAAGAGCGTTATTTGATTACTAGAGGAAGCTGGTTGGTAATTACTTTAGGTAGAGTCACTCGAAGTACAAAACAAGGAGGAATAAGCAGATAATCTCAATCAGCAGAGGGACCTGGAATTATTCTTAACCCATTGATGCTCACAGCGGCAAAAAGCGGCCTGACAATTTTGAAGTGTCTCAGATAATAGCTTATTTAGAGAAATATCTGAAGGATTAATGTCAATAAGAACACTACCAAAAATTCTCCTTCAAATATTTTGTTAAAGCAACACAAATTCCTGAGATATTATCAAGAGTATCATAGATCCAGACATCAATTTCTGGAGAAACTCTCAAATTACTGTTAAACCGTGCAATGCTGAGTCTTATACTTTTGTCCAAAGCACAAGTAAAGATCTTTGAAAACTACCTCAACCCTGCTCCTATGTACCAGGGTTTCAATCATTTTTGATGTTTTTGCATCATTTTGTATTGGCCAAATTAGCCACCACAACCATAAGGGTTAATGGGTTAATCCATCTTTTAAAAGTGGGCGGCCATGGATTGTTGCCATGATCATGCAGCACCATGTGTGGGGTGCGGTTAACCCTTCCAATGCTGAGGCCACTTTCGTCCAAAGCACAAGAAAGCAAACAATTTGGAGAACCATAATTAAACCCTAAGCTGCCATGTTGGTATTCATTGGATAGCTCTTGGCGATTACTCTCTGATGATTGCCCATTTGCCAGGATTTCAATAATTTCCCAGGTTTTTTGCATCATTTTCTATTGACCAAATTAGCCACCAGCAGCATAAGGGTTAAACAGAATTTGGCCAGCATCCCTTCTGGTGTATTTTTCACAGTGCACTGTGTGCCATTTTGGACAAATACCGCAAATGGTTTCTGTTTACAGGAAAGCATTCCAGGTGAATCGTCTTGTCTGTTGCTGAAATCAATGGTATTCGCTCACAAGTGTTTTTTACAGTTGAGTAGCTCTGCCTTAAGGCTTCCCATTGTATGAATAGTTTATTGAATGTATCATAGTGATGTATGATCGGGAACTTAAGTAAATAATTCATGGGATCACATGAAACCAGCACCAGAATCAAGATCTAGTAAAAATTCCCCAAAACAGCTTCGGGCCAGTAAAAAAAAGACCTAAACTGGGTCTAGATGGCCAGTAAAGATTTGGGAACATTCTTGTTGACAAGTTTCCCCTCAAGAATGTCCCCAAATGTTTTTGAAATAAATGAAGATAACATGAATAAAAATAAATGTTGTCAGGGAACTTTAGGCAATGTTTTTTCTTGTTATGTTAAAGAAAAAAAATGCAGGGATGGTAAACATTTTGCAGGACCAGTAGATCATAGATGTTACTGGTCCTAAGGGCCAGTAACATTTTAAGTTAGCGTTGGGGCCTGGTATGTGTCTGCATGTGGGCATGACTGTGTTATTGAGCGCTCACAGTTATGGCACTGCTGTGTTGTGGCGTGATCACTGAGCTGTGTGCTGGATTCAAATAGCATTTTAAAGCTCTATTGCACACAGGGACATAAATAGGCAATAAAATCACAAGGATAATATCTGGCAATTCTCAAGCAAGTTTGAGCTATGAGCTGCTCTCTGCAGACTTCACTCTAAATAAATCTAAGCTGGCAATAGAATACTCTTTATTTCGTGCCACCAGAGTTATAATTTGGTGTCTTGAAATTTTTTGCGTAAAAAAGTTTGTTTTTTTTCATTTTCAAATTTTATGGAACAATATTGGTTTTCAGATTTCTGTAACCTGAAATTAATATCACCCCCAAATGATGACTCGAATGATTTTCAAAAGGAAAGGTAATAGCCAATGATAATCCTTGCATAATGCACACACCCAATCTGCTAATGAGAGCAGCAGGGAGGACCATTAATAAAGGAACATGTATACAGTAACCAATATCCAGGCACTGCTTTTGTTTTATCTTTTTTCTAGGCCATATGGAAAAATTCCCACAATATTCCTTAAGGAATCCGATAAGGATTAAGGACTTAGGAAACCATCTGTGTTAACCTATTCATGCCTGTAGCAGCCAAAACCAACTGACCATTTTGGTGATATCTCACTAACAAAAGCAATGGTTGGAAAATATTTGAAGGAGATTTGTTCATTAAAACTTTATCGTCAACTCTTCTTCAAATAGTTTGCAAATTAATGCTCCATTTAAATGTTATTTTCAAAAGTATATGAAGCCAGATGATACTTGTCAAATAGATCTCCAGGCACGAATGGGTTAATATGTAAATAAGCAATTTCTTACAGAACTAGTATATGTATCAATAGTTCAAATGAAATCAACTCTGGGCAATTAGCCATAGACCCACACAGGCTAATTCATACCTAGAAAACACTTGTATAATAAAGAAGTATCCAAATCCCTACTGGACTCAACCATAAAAACTGTACTACTTATACAAGAAATGCAAAACCTCCACTTTAGGGGTAATCCTAAAAAACAGATATCACTTCACCCCTGAAGTGCCAAAAAAGTGTGTCGTTTACCCGTAGCAATGCCCAGTAACATGTATATAAATGCCTGTTTCCGTTTTGCAAAACACCAACGGTCTATCACACCATTGCACATGGCTCCATATCCTGTTACCCACTTAACCCTTTGCAGCGCTTTTGAACATTTTATGAATGGAAATGGCGCTATATAAATTCCAATTATTATTATTATTATTAACCCTTCCAATGCTGAGGATACTTTCATCCAAAGAACAACGACGCAAAGATTTTTGGAAACCATTTAACCCTTCCATTGCTGAGGCTACTTTCATCCAAATCACAAGGATGCAACGATTTTTGATAACCATCTAAACCATGTTATGTTAGTATCCATTGGAAAATTCTCAGTGAGTACTCTCGGATGCATGGTTACCCATGTGCCAGGGTATCAGTCATTTTTCAGGGGGTTTTGCATCATTATCTATTGGCCTAATTGGCTACCAGCAGCATAAGGTTTAAACTGTAGCTGACAATGATGGGGATATTGAGAAAAAATCATGAACATACCAGCTATATTTGCTAAGCATACATTATCTCATCGGCTAATATTTTAGTCATGTCACTTGTCAGTGATATTCTCTATGACATTCATGGCTGGCTTCTCATTTCTATAGAAACATAGTTATATATTACATATATTTATGAAAGCAAAGTGGTGAATATGAAAGTCTTCAAGAATAAAAAGATTCATTGATTATACAACTTCTAATTGATACAAAATGAAAAAATGAACACAACTCTAGCCATACCAGTACATGATACATAAATATGCAAACCAGCAGAGCTTTAACCCTTCTAATGCTGAGGCTACTTTCATCCAAAGCACAAGGACGCAAATATTTTCGAAAACCATCGAAACCCTGTTATGTTGGTATTCATCGGAAAGCTCTCGCCAAGTACTTTCATATGAGTACCCATTTGCCAGGGTTTCGGTCATTTTTCAGGTTTTCTGCATCATTTTGTATTGGCCAAATTAGCCACCAGCAGCATAAGGGTTAACATGCGAATGCTATGTTGTTGCATTTTCCCCTTTAGTATGTGATACATTAGTGTTCCCTAATATGGCACTTTCCCAGACAAGAGCAAAGATTGAGAACCATAAACTCATTAGTAGTCATAAAATAGTTATAGTAGTGGCTGTAGATGCAGTACAATGGTTGGCACAGCTTATAATTCTACTCCAGTTCCAATATGAGTGGCGCATTATTCCTTTAACCCATTTATGCTCATGGGTTCCTCGTGTTCCATGCTACTTTCGGAAAAACTTGTTACCACAAAACAAAATTATTGAAATACTGTAAGAGCAGTTATAGTTTCATTCTGATACACCTTATTATATTTTTAGTATGTTTTATCAGGTTTTTATCATTTAGGATATTTTTATCAGAAAGAATATTGCCAAAGTAAGCATCTTCTTAGATTGCTCCAGGTATGAAAGGGTTAACCCTTTCAATGCCCAGACCACTTTCATCCAAAGCACAAGGACACAAAGATGTTTGAAATCTATCTAGACCCTGTCATGTTGGCACTCATTGGATAGCTCTCAATGAGTACTTTCAGATAAGTACCCATTTGCTAGGGTTTCAGTCATTTTTTTAGTTTTTTTTGCATGATTTTGAATTCCCTAAATTAGCCACCAGCAGCAAAAGGGTTAAAATCCTGCATCTCATCAAGGAGAGTTATATAACTAATCACTCGCATCCATAAAAGGCAATCAGGAGAATGGTGCAGTGACTTAATTGCTATTGCCCTTTTACAACTATTAGTAAGCTAGATTGAGGCAGCCATATTGGTTTCACCTTCGGCCACGATTCTATCTGCAAAGCATCCACTCTTCTTGCTTAATGCGTGATTGGTCCATAACAGGTAGATATCGAAACTCTGTGTAGTACACAGGTAAAGGTTAACGGGCAGGCAACGGGCATGTACAGGCCCGTTAATGTTTACCTGTGTACATAAGTAAGGATGAATACCTTTAAGAATGAAATGGTACGGTAAAGTATCGGTACCAATGAAAGGGTATAGTATTTTGACAGTACTGCTAACGGTAATTTATTGCATCATTATCTTATGAATTTTGTTGTGAATAATCATGTTTAGGATCCTGGACAATCCCTTATAAATGATAACTTCACAGTGGTAAGTAGAGAACCTTTAAGGAGTGAAACGGCACAATATGGTACTTTTTGAAATGATACCAGTACCAGTACTGGTACCTATTAAGGGTATCCAACCCTATACATTATGAAGACAGTGTATCCTTTATGAAGAAATATATAAGGCTGCAAATAGCAAGATTCGTAAAGCACTGTTTATAACAATGGCCGAGATGCAACAATAGAGGGTAACAGTAGGATTATAGCATTTGATACAAAAAAGACATCGTACGAGGGTAGAAATTAGAAGATATTAATTTTTTACATATTCATCAGTTGAAGCAATATAGAACTGTTGAAAATAAAGTTAATGCAATTATATCGTTACTACAGACAAATTGTAATAGATAACAAACCACACATTGTTTTAACAGGAAATATGTTACAAGTTGTACCTAAAACTGACACAGCACTATAGGTTCCCAATTGATTCCAATTAATATACACAATTATTGGCAAATAGAAAAAGATCCATCTCATTGCTAGAATGTTTTACTCTAATCTAGTGAATTAAGACAATACAAACTTATAAACCTGACTAAATTTAGCTCACAGTCTTAGGCAGCAGGGCGTCTGGGTGTTATTTGGACACCAAAACCCTCTATAATCACTCTTCAGGACACTCAAAACATTTTGTGAGTAATTTCATAAAATGTCACTTTCAAGCATATAATTGGCTTTTTTCTCACCTCAATATTATTTCCATGACATTATAAAAGGATATTATTCCTTATTTTAATAGATTGATTCATATTTATGGTTGTAATTTGAATAAATCGAGGTCTCTCTTGAAATATAAGATGCCCAATAATTAAACAATTGCCTATTTTAGTCACCCAGTTTTTAAATCCTGGCTAAATACCCTGCTTTAGCTATGCGCTCAGAGGTTGCTCGGCCTAGCTGCTATGATTCTTCTCTTCTGCTAGCATGAGCCCGCAGTAAAGACAGAGGTGCGCTTGATTGGATGCGGCAGTGCATGACTGGAAATGGCCCTCAGAACGTGATTGGTCCATTACATAGGGCTCATAGACCAAATACTAGGGCTATATCGGAATTGGAAAAGGATCCACAAACGATTCAGCAATTTCTTTGAATTACATGTTTGGATACTTGATCCTAGTCTTAGGAGTTATGAGTGAATTTACAAGTATTAAACAGGAAATATTGCTAAGAATGTAGACGCTACTCAAATGCAGATAAACATCACAGCCACAAATACTGTATACCGTGTTATTTTTGCGAATACTAAGTAATAATGCACTCGGCAAGCAGCTGCCTTTCATGCACAGTTCAATTTCTGCATACTTGTGTTGAATGACAAACTATCATTCCTTTAAGGAATGAAACAGTACAACATTGCTCTTTTTGAAATGATACCCCTACCAGTATTGGTACCTCTTAACAGTATGCAACCCTACATGGCACCCAATATAAATCCACTGGCAAGATGAGACATGAACATGAAAACCACCTGAGTGTACTACCTTTAAGGAATGAAATGGCATGATGCCATACTTTTTGAAATTATACCCCTACCAGTATTGGTACCTCTTAACGGTATGCAACCCTACATGGCACCAAAAAGAAATCCATTGGCAAGATGAGACCAGATATAAATCCATAGCCAAGATGAGACATGAACATGAAAACCACCTGAGTGTACTACCTTTAAGGAATGAAATGGCATGATGTCATACTTTTTTAAATGATACCCTTATCAGTATTGGTTTCTCTTAACAGTATTCAACCCTACATGGCACCCGATATAAATCCATTGGCAAGATGAGACAAGAACATGAAAACCACCTTGTGTACTACCTTTAAGGAATGAAATGGCATGATGCCATACATTTTGAAATGATACCCCTACCAGTATTGGTACCTCTTAACAGCATGCAACCCTACATGGCACCCGATATAAATCCATTGGCAAGATGAGACATGAACATGAAAACCTCCTCCTGGACCTGACAGCCAACACTGGATGAAAAGTTGTGGTGCGGTCCCCTTCATCTCTAAGTGTATTATTGATTGAGTAACTTGACAACTGGGAATAGGCAAGAAATATGAGGCTAATCCACTACATTAAAAAAAAATGTAAATGAAAAACAAAGTCATCATATGGTAATTTATGTCTCCATGGCAGAATGCCTTGCAATCAGGGTTTGAAATAGACTTGTAAAACTGTAATCAATAATTGTAAATCAAAATATCCATGAAATAGAATGGTTATATCATTACATATATATGGCAATCTTGGCGATCTGTTTTACTATAGTATAAGGTTTGGAAAAAGTGTGACATACTGTTATAAATTCTTTGTAAATGATTTATACTTATGAAATAGAATGATTATGTGCATTTCCGCTTACTCTTAGGACATAAATCTTCTAATCTATACTGTTTTGCAAGCACTAACAATATCATCCCTAACATCACATACCCACTTGGGTAAACATTTCTTTAGATTCTAATAACATTTCAATCAAAGTCCCCCTAAAAAAATGTGGTTTGGATACTCGGAACATTTAAATATAATGTGGTAATAAGGCATATATGTATATATATATATATATATATATATATATATATATATATATATATATATATATATATATATATATATATATATATATATATATATATATATATATATATATATATATATATATTTATATATATATATATAAATCCACAAACAATTCTAAGGAGAGTTATTATGTTCCTAATACTAGAATTCCTCCTTCAAATAGTCTCTAAAACTAGATGTCACCAAAATAATAAGGCTCATTTGGAGCACCACAAGCATAAATGGGTGTAAGGATATCAATATTCAATTCAATAACCTCTTCTATTCCCAAAATATAATGACCTGGTGTTTTAGTAATTTCCATAAATAGGATACCCTTAGCTTTCTATGTCAAGAGCTGCATGCTTTTCAGAGTTGAGGATACACAGTTGAAATAGCACTCCATACTGGATATAAGGTGGTTGCGATGTGAACTCCCTTTATGATTCTCTCAAGTTCTTTCAGTTATTGATGTCTCAGACTGCATGTGGGATTGATTTTTTATCACAGACTTTATTAGATAGGAAAATGAACTTAGTAAGGTAATCAGCTAGACGCAGCAAATGTTCGCATCTAATGAGATTGTATTTTCACTTAATGAGCATCCCTCTCCTCTTCTCTGCATCAGCATTCCGCATCGTTACCTAGGATACCGCAGCCGCAACCCACAATCAATACTCAAGACTTCAATGAAGACGGCAGGCTATAAAAACACCATTCTTATAAATTCCACAGCAGGGGAATATCACATTTCTTTCAGCAGCGGTTGTGAACAGATTGGCAACATCTAAATATACAGGGTATATAACAAAGGAATTTTGATTTTTGTTGATTACCAAAATGGAATGTAATAGATGAAATGATAGTGATTAGATAAATTACATGAATTTGTTTATCAAAGAATGATTGAAACAAAATGTTAATTATAATGGATTGTTATTTAGAAGATATGGATAACAAATTGGATGATATTTTCAACTGGACAATTGTTAATTTAGCACTAAAGTGGATAAAAAAGTGACTATTTTGTTGATATCTCTCCTTTCCAACTACTGTTTGAGAAATACTTAAATACATGTTCCTTAGAACACACATAATAAAGTTGAAATATAAATATTTTGGCAACAAACTATTCTCGAATGCCTAACGTCAGAGCTGCAGAGGTTTTATATTCTCAAGGGGACCTCTCTAAGCATGAATAGGGATGGATACAGGCAAGAGGTATCGGCAATGGTACCTCTATCATTTTAAAAAGTACCGTATTGTACGGTTTCATTAATTAAAAGTAGTGTTGGCGATGTTAACTATTGTGAAGTGATTATTTATTAGGGATTTTCCAGGATCCTTAACAGGACTATTCTTATTAAGATTTATATGTAAATGCAATAAAGTACCGTTAACAGAACTGTTAATATACTGTTCCGTTTCATTGGTACCATCATGGTCTTAGCCAGCAGGGCATCTGGGTGCCTTTTTGGACACCCAAACCCTTAAAAAGAACCCCTCAGGACACCCAAATCTTTTTGTATGGAATTTCTAAAAAACTCAATCTCAAGCTTATAATTCAATTTTTTCATCCCCTTATAATTCCCATGACATTGCTTAATGATATCATGCCTTATTTTGATGAATTGAGGCGTTGTGGACTATGACTAAAACTATGACAATGTGCAGCGCTTTTGAACATTTTATGAATGGAAAAGGCGCTATATAAATTCCAATTATTATTTATTATTGATTTAAACATGTTTATGATTGAAATATGAGTATATTGTGATCCCCCTTAAAAATTTGGACGCCCAAAAATTTTACAACTCCCAATTTTAGGCACCCAGTTTCTAAATCCTGGCTAAGACACTGGGTACCATAGTGTACCCATTCATTCTTAGAGGTATCCATCCCTAGGCATGAACAGGCCAAAGTCAGCACGCACAGCCAGAGAGTGATATGACATACTAAGTGAGTTCAGCGAGGCTTCCTTGCCAAGTGCTGCTATTATTTACAATACTGTCTATTCCAATCTACTGAGTCAACAGTTAGCTACATGTACACCTTGGCAGCATGCAGCAGAGTTTAACCCCATCCGTCGCCTGAGCGACTTTTGTTCAACCCAAGAGACCTTACTACTTTGGCCGTAACTTTGAAATAAAATCATCTTGAGGAAAATATTTGAAGGAGAAATGTTCATCATACTCCTACCTACAACCTTCCTTCAATTATTTTGCAAATCTAGGCTTTATTCTGAAGATATTCTCAAAAACGATGTAACTTCCTGACAACCATTTCCAAGGAAAACTCGAAGAATGAAAGGGTTAGAGTATATCTTAAATCTCTAATGTTGGTATTGATTTGGAAGCTCTTGCCCTGAGTACTATTAGATGAATACTAATATGCCTGGATTTCAGTTGCTGTAGAATAGGAAATGAGTCCGAGCATGTAATTAATCAGAATTTACCGAATTAGAAAATCTCGGTATATAGTTCAATTCAAATTGAAATCTGCCCCCAATCTGTGTTAATGTGTGAACTGACTGCTTGGTAATATTAAATTCGGAAAGGTCATTTTTGGTCGAATTCGGTATATTATGATAAATCAGCTAGAAATAACAGAAAGACTATTACATTCCTATCTAGTGTTGCAGACCAAAGAGACCAGGCTAATTTAGCAATTTCCTTCTGCGTTAAACCATTAATGCTTCCAGCAGCCAAAAGCAGCCTGACAACTTTGGTGAAATATTTCAGGTGAAAGCGTAGTTGGAAAAAGATTTGAGGGAGAAATGTTTATCAGAACACTACCAACAACTCTCTTTAAAATATTTTGAAATAATACTTCACTTCCAAGCTATTGTCAAAAGTATCAAAGAACTTGATGGCAATTTTAAGAGCAACTCTAAGAGGCATTTTTAGGAAAATATGCAAGGAAGCAATGCATGATAACCAAATATCACCATGCAACAAATTGCAAATTATATTACTGTCAATTGTTTTTTTTTGTGGTGAAGGGAAGGGGATCTTTTCTACACAGGAAATATTTCCACTAAAACCACTGAGATATAGCCAAAAATGGCTATGCCTATACTGATAAACACGAAAAAAAAATGCTGCAGAAAAACGTCATTTAACCCCGCTTCACCGCAAGTTGCTGTCGGTACAAGGATGTGATGATCCAATCAGGAGCTCAGCCAATTAATTCCAGCTCGGCAACGCGGCCCATTCCATCTCCCGCCATTAATAGGCTAGGTGTGCGGCTCACCTGAATACACGACTGCCGATATCCATATCACATGCTTCACATACAGGCAACATCCAAATCACACACCTCACCCACTTCTAGGCTCACGTTTAATCCATACAGATCTGCAGTTGACAAAACACGGGTGAGGCTCCACTGCAGTCAAACCTAATCAAATCATCCATACCTAGAGATCTTTTGAGAATAAACTGACATCTAAGACAATATTGGTTATTATTTGCTAGCATCTAGGCATAATAAGAACAGTTTTATAATGTTGATGAGTTATTGGCTAAGCAGATTTAGGTTGGTTTTCTTAAAAGCAATTTCATACAAACATTTTTCAAGAAATGCTTTGGTCAGCGAGATATTTAACCATTATAAGCAAGCCATCCTTGGCATCTGTAAGATGGAATGGAAGAATTAACTTTGAAGAGAAGGTAGTCTTCACCATTATGCAAAACGCAACATTTTTTCATGTCAACCAGTCATTAAAGACAGGTGTTCTCTGAAAACAGTTTAAAGCTAATTGAGGATATGGATCATAGTCACTAATCAACCAATCAATGCTTGAGGTTTCCACCTAAAACTGTCATCTTTGTCTTTGATACTTTTGTCTCTGACTTGAAAATGGAGAATGCTTTTACAAGATATTTGAGTCTTGATGGTAGCACACTGCGCAATTATTTTTTCTTCTTCAAATATTTTTCCAATTATGCTTTTTCTTGAAAGATTTCACCCAAGATATCAGGTAGGGTTTGGCTTTTGAAAGCATTAATGGCTTAAAGCAACTCCAAACCTAAGGTTTATTGCATCATTAGTATCTTTTAAGTTTAATGGACTTCAATGAGAACTCTGAGGGTTTTCAAGAGGCATCTTTGCAAATTGTGGAGTTATTCAGGTTTGTTGACACACTTGAAATCAACAGAGTGCAGAAAGTACACAGGCTTCAATCTTCATGTCTCATACCCTGTGACACAACATACAATGTAAGCTGATTGTCGGAATGATAACATACCTTACCAAATCACATGAGACTGAACAGCCAATTTTCATATTTCAACAACTAAATTTCTTCTTGAATGTATTTGAAAGAAATAGATAATAAATCCATACAAAGAGGAGCTTTTGCTAAAAAAACATACAAATGATTTTCAAATCATATACCTTTAGGATAATAAAGGTGACTGCCAATCACTAGAAATATATCTACAATATAACGCATTTCCTAATCGGATGTAGCTGGGAATTACCAGAGATATCCTTGGATTATGCTAGAAAAATTCCTGGCAATTTCCCTGGGAAGCAAACCTTTCACTCAACACAAAATGTCATAAAGATGAAGCTAGATATCAGCTGTGCATGTAGGTTTGCTTTCACAGAGAGGTAAATCTACATCATTTCGTAAAAACTGAAATAAAGCATTATACCAAACAAGATGAAGAATTGCAAAGGGGGAAGAGAGAGTTTTCAAACCCATTCAACCTATTCTGTATCCAAAAATGAGGCCATAAAATAGTTAGTTGTTTCCTTAGCTGTAACTCGACACAACCAAGTTTTACTCAAAAGAACTCTGTTACCTTAAGTTTTGTTAGCCCTTGCACCTCCAATTAACTTAAAACATGCATGAAACATGTATTTTATATAAAAAAATTCTTAAAAATATTAGAGCTGCACTCACCACTCACGAACTTGAGTGGCTCGAGCCCTGGGCCTAACTCGCCGAGCTCGAGCTGAAGTGTTCAAATCGTGAGCTCGTCTATGTTGGGAACACAAACGTAACACAGAGCACCTAACACACATAATAAACATACATAACTGCTTATCGCGGTAATGTCTTCTTTACAGTATCCAATGTATACATTCAAGCCGTGTTGAGTGTTATTCTGACCTTTGTACCTCGTCAGCACGTTTCAAAATTAAATAAACATGGCAATGTTAATAAATCTCCGCCAATAAATATTTATTTCTTAATAGCTGGGGTGGAAAATAATTATTCTTTTGGAAAATCGGAACGTCCGTGAGCTCATGAGCTCACGAGTCAAATGGGTGGTGAGCTCATGAGTTGATCTCCCTCCACGAGTGCAGCTCTAAAAAATATATGTTTTACCTACCAACCCTATCTTTTCGGATAGTTACTGAATAACTAGAATTTTTACAGGCACTTAATTTTTGCTATTTTTTCAATACCCAATATAGCGCGAAAATAACATCCTTCAAATAAATATTCTACTTTGTATCTCATTTGTATCTCTGTTTGAATGCACAAATTTAAAGTATCACGAATAGATTCCAACATGACTGTAAAGCGGAATTTTTAGCACTCCAAATTAAAGCCATATACAGTAAAGGAAACAAACAATTTTTTCAGGCCTGATTGATTGTAAGGTACTCACCGGAGTGCCCTGATGAACATGGTGCGTATTTTTCCCGACTCCCAGAAGATGGGCTTGTCTGTGTTGACGGCCAGCCCGCTGCTGTGGGAGACCTTCACCTCGATACTCTCACATGTCTTCACCCTGATGTCAGGGTGGTTGCTAAGCCAGCTGTTGGCATGGCACACTAGTACGCTGAAATAAATAAAATCTTGTTAAGGTAAAGGTATTCGGTTTATAGTCTTGTATCCACCGAAATGTTGACAAGACCTTCCTTCCCTAGCAGGCACTGTACACACGGAAATCATTTAGATCATTGCATCAGAATAGTTGTTAAGCCAAAAGTCAACATTTTATTCATTGTTTTGACCATTATATCAGAATAGCTGTTGGCATGATTCACAAGTATGCTGAAATAAAGAATAATATTTCTATGTTTAGACCATTGCAGCAGAATAGTTGTTAACCCTTCTAATGTCAAGGCTACTTTCGTCCAAAGCACAAGGTTGCAAAGATGTTTGAAATCCTTGTAAACCCTGCCATGTTGGTATTCTTTGGATAGCTCTCACTGAGGATTCTCAGATAAATACCATATGCCAGGGTTTCAGTCAATTTTCAGTTTTTTTGCATCATTTTGTATAGGCAAAATTAGCCACCACCAGCATAAGGGTTAAGCCAAATATCAACATTCAATTCATTTTGTTTACCATTATATCAGAATAGCTGCTAATCCCTGGTGAAAATAAACATGTTAAAACATGTTTTAAACATGTTTTAACATGTCTCAAAAAACATGTTTTCCTAGGCATAACATGTTTTAACATCAACGTTAAATGGCCAACAAATATTATATTATAACACGATAAAACATGTCTTAGCTAAACATGTAATAATATGTTATGACATGTTTTGAAACATGATTGGTAAACATATTATAACATGAATTAACATGATATTTGTTGGCCATTTAACGTTGACGTTAAAACATGTTTTCTTTACCATGTTATAACATGGTAAAACATGATATTTGTTGGCCATTTAACGAACACGATAAAACATGTTTTCCCATCAACATGTTATGACGTGGTTTAACATGTAATTTGTTGGCCATTTAACGTTGACGTTAAAACATGTTTTCCCCTCAACATGTTATGACATGGTTTAACATGTAATTTGTTGGCCATTTAACGTTGACGTTAAAACATGTTTTCCCCTCAACATGTTATAACGTGGTTTAACATGTAATTTGTTGGCCATTTAACGTTGACGTTAAAACATGTTTTCCCCTCAACATGTTATAACGTGGTTTAACATGTAATTTGTTGGCCATTTAACGTTGACGTTAAAACATGCTTTCCCCTCAACATGTTATAACATGGTTTAACATGTAATTTGTTGGCCATTTAACGTTGACGTTAAAACATGTTTTCCCCTCAACATGTTATAACGTGGTTTAACATGTAATTTGTTGGCCATTTAATGTTCGCGTTAAGACATGTTTTCCCCTCAACACGTTATGACATGGTTTAACATGTAATTTGTTGGCCATTTAACAAACGTGTTAAAACATGTTTTTCGATACCGTGTTATGACATGAATGACCATGAAATTTGTTGGCCGTTTTATGAACATATACAAACTTGTTTTTCTTATCATGTTAAAATCTGATTTAACGTTAACTGTTTGGAGGTTTACTGAACATATTAAAACATGTTTTTGTACAAGATTAAACATGATCATAATTGCAAGTGTTATCTCAATTTTCTTTAAACAATTAAAATGGAGTGCAATTTGATGACATTATAATTAATTATTAACACAAACTTATGAATTTTAACACATGTGATTATGTTATGTTTATTTGTCAGCCGTTTAACCTATTCACATCTTGACCATACTCTTTGACTGACACATATGTGAATATTTTGAAAGCAAAATAATATTTAGAGGAATATTTCACTCAAAGTTTTCTTTTGAGTTTTACAAACCCTCTTCAAATATTTCAAAAGTATATTAAAAGTAGTGAGTTTCATTATAAGCTGTCAGACTGTATGTACATTTCCAGATATAAATGAATGTAAAGGACTATTACAATATTAAGAAGCAAATACATTTATATAATTTTAAAGCAGTCTAATACATAATAATAATACTCATGTTGATGTAGGGATTTTTACAAGTACAGAGGACTTTTAGTGTGAAAGAAGACAATGAATGTGATGTATAACAAGTTATAATCAACTGGCCAAACAATGTTGTGAGTTTGCCTTGGTAAAATAGAAAATCAGCTAAATCACTACTGAAGAGTTTGTGAACCCCATTAATGTAACATTCCCATAAGACATTAAATTTCGTTTTTGTTTCATGTTTGGAAGGCAAGCAAATATATAACATAGCTAACTTATAAATGTTTGGCACCCTACAAGATGTGGTACTAATATTGAATATTTTTCTCTACTTTTTAAGGCTCAAAGTCATTGTCATTTCATGTGCCCCATTCTTCTAAAATACTGAGAAATTTTGGATATAAAAATGTTTATACTATTCTCTAATACTTCACTAGTACAACTTATATTCCATTGAAGCTAAATAAAGTGCAGAAACTCATAAAATAATCACCTCTTTAGAGAACAACTTTTGCCCTTCTGCAAGTCTGCTCTTCAAGATGTCTGCTGCTAAAGTGAATTATTCCCGCTCAAATTTTCATGTAGCCACACCTCCAGCAGGCACCTGTCGTTTTTGTTTAAGGGCAAAATATTGGACCTTTGTCCAATGAGATAGCGTTATGCCCGCATGTTGATATTTTTGTTTATAAACAACCTAGTTTGATTGGCGCATTGATTAGGCACATTGGCAACATGTTTATACTAGATGACCTTGCTTGTAGACAAAACAAAACCTCAGAATGACTGTGTGCTGCAAGGAATTGTTATGATGTTCATTTCTTGGCATACATCTAGTTAATACCACTAGGTATATATTCTTCTCATGGAGGGTGAGAAAGACAAAATAAGCTTGAAGACTCAGGTGCATGTTTCAAAGGATTGGCCATTGAGCATTCATCTGCAAAAGGAATGGGCTACAACTTTCATGAACATGTGATCAGAGTAAGTGGATCAAAGAGGGTATCAGAGGATATCATTTCAGCCAACTTGGTAGACAAATTATTTTATTATATTGACAACACTTGGTATTTAGTGGTGCTAGTAGGCACTTTGTTCATACAGGTGATATATTAAGAGCTGAACATCCAATTTCAACCAAATCTAGTATATAAATCGTTTTATATGCTTTTTCCCTAAAAGAAATAGCCCAAAAGGCAAACCATTACTCACTGAAAAAGCTAACAGAAGATTAACCAAAGGTTAGGTTTTTTTCTCAAGACTAGTATACAACACTGGAACTCTATTTTGGGGACATTGATGTTAACTATCTTAAGCCAAAATACCAAGCATACATTTATATTTAGAATTAGTAAAATTTCAGACTTATGTAAAAAAAAAACTTCTGGGAAAGTTTCTTTATTGTTTCATTGAAAGTGGGTTATGTTTTTAGCAACTGGATTTCAAATTCCATCAGTGTTCTAACTCTAATTGTTAAACCTTATAAGTTAACAAGAAAATATAAGTGTATGGTACCAATAATAACTGGCAATTGAAAGTTAAAGGTATCTTCAATAGTTACACATGTTTGACAATTAATCTGTAAATAAATGCTTTTTGCCCCGAGATTATTTTCTCTGAAACACGTTAAAACATGAAAAACCATACCTTACAGGCTATGTTAAAACATGTTTTATCACATTTGAACAGGACACATTAGAAAACACAGTTAATCATGTGAATGTTATAAACGTATAACATGTTATGACATGTTTTACATGGTGATGTTTCCAAACGTGTTATATCACGTTAAAACACGTTTGTCCAGAGAAGATTTTCTCTGAAACACGTTAAAACATGAAAGAGATTACCTTACAGACTGTGTTGAAACATGTTTTATCACATTTGAACAGGACACATTGGAAAACATAGTTAATCATGTGAATGTCATAAACGTATAACATGTTATGACATGTTTTACATGTTGATGTTTTCAAACGTGTTATATCACGTTAAAACATGAGTCAAAACACATGTCTTACCATGATATAACATGTTATGTTCAGCGCCAATTGCAAAACGTTGGGCAACATGTTTTCACATGTTGTGAACATAGGATTGATTCACAGGTTTTGGTAGGAAAACATGTTAAAACATGTGGAAACATGTTAAACCGTGATGACACGGGTTACATTTCACCAGGGAATACAGGTGCTGGCATGATTCACTAGTATGCTCAAATAAAAAATAATAATTCTTCGTTTAGTTTATTGCATCAGAATAGTCGTTAAGTCAAATGTCAACATTTAATTCATTGTTTTGACCATTTTTACTTAATAGCTGTTAATAAAGGTGTTGGCATGATTCACAAGTATGCTGAAACAAAAAAAAATAAAACAATTAATTTATTGTTTTGACCATTATATCAGAACAGCTAGCTGTTTATAAAGGTGTTGGTATAACCTACAAGTATGCTAAAATATTAAAAACAAAACCAATTAATTCATTGTTTTGACCATTATATCTGGGTGGTATAGGAATTGCATTTAACCTAAAATAGAATAAAAAAACATTCCACATTAATTGACCACAAGAATAGTTATTAATACATGTGTTGAGGGTGATTCCGATACGATGAAGTAAAATATCAATTGAAACAATCAATTCATTGTCTTACCCTTATAATCATTTCAAAGTCAGATATATGAGTGATTCACATAAATGCTCTTATTAGAAAGAGAAACAGTAATTTTTTAATAGTATTCTAAGCAATATTTTTGCTTTATATATTTAGCAAAATATGTTTTTGTTCAAAAGATGTTTCCAAAATTGTCTGGGCTTTTTATGCTGCTTTGAGAATAGATTGATTTAGGATAAACGAAAAAAATTAGATTTTGAATATTGGAAACAAATCATTCCGTCCTTCATATTTATGTTTTTGTAGCACTCCAGGTTAATGAGTACATAGCAGTGCAACTGAGCTATGACGAAAACAACAGTTTGCAAAATAGAGAATGCAATAAATCATTTAATTATCTCATGCATAAAATGATAAATTACAATGCAAAACATTTCAAAGGAAACATAAATTCACATCAAGAAATCAGTACATGAAGGATGAAATACAAATCATAGCATGTTGTTGTGTTTCCATATGATTGATACTTTCAGTTTTCAGCCCTTGTTTTGATTTTGGAATTTCGATTATTGTCACTTTTTCTGCTATTTTGCAGCTAAGTCAAGACTATAGCCAGTTGTAAGTGGTGGATGGAGAAAACCAGAGTACCTGGCGAAAACCACCTCTTAACCCCAAGTCACCGACAACTTTCTCACTTGCCCCAGCCTACATTTGGCTAGCAGTCAGTGGCAAAGCCTTAGACCACACAGCCATCAGGGCAGGCCCTTATTCTGACTGCCGTCATAGCAACAGTACAGTAAGAACCTTAAAAAGGTCAGGGTTTCATAAGTTATTTCAAAACTAAATTTCAAAAATGATATTTCTGCATGGTACAAGTGCTTATAGCCATTAAGACCTCAATGCCAGGCAGACATGCTGGAAGACCATTTATCGACCTCAGGAGCCTGAATGTTTGATATATACCTAATAAACCTTAGCCTGCTTCCCTCAGACACATCAGACCTCCCTTGGACTCAGGATCAGTCAGAGAAATCACACCGCTGACAACATCAAAGCATGTAATTTATTCCAAAAACATATGCTGAATAGATTGGTGTACACAAAATCCACCCTCAGCAGTTAGAGACATCAGACCTCCCTTGGACTGAGGATCAGCCAGAGAAATCACACCGCTGACAACATCAAAGCATGTAATTTATTCCAAAAACATATGCTGAATAGATTGGTGTACAAAAAATCCTCTATTGCATGATGAAATGGATTGCATGATATTGCCTGCAGCCCCTCTAGATAACAACACTGCGCTGCAATCAGAGCTGTGTGTGGTAATGTACTAGTCTGGCATTCCTCACAGAGCGCGAGTCCCAGGGGGTCTTTCAGCTGATTGTACCCCATAGAAAGCACAACATGATCATCACTATTCCTACAGCCGCAGAAAGACACCTGCTTTAACTATTAACCAGGAATATATGCTCCCATCTAGGATACTTGTAGGGCCCTTAGCCAAAATAGCATTGGATTAACCCTTGTGCTGCTGATGGCTAATTTAGTCAGTAGAAAATGATGCGAAAAAACTGAAAAATGACTGAAACCCTGACAATTGGGTACTCATCAAATGCCTACGTCCTTGTGCCTTGGATGAAAGTAGCCTCAGCACTGAAAGGATTAATCACAGCTAGGGTATGATAATAACAGAACAGCTCCATTGGACTGGTAGGGCTAAAAGCTGAAATTTATTGGCCCTATTCACTATTCACTGGTACCAGCCTATCCCATATAAAACATGATCATTTTATTCAATATAACAGATACACATAAAATATTTATGGTTTGAATTAATCACCCATTTATGGATGCAGCAGTCTCTATTATTGTAAAGGTTAACTATGCACCGCTGGGGTAAACTCAATTCCCTAGTTCAGACAGCAGTCCATGATTTTCACTAGGATGGTCAGGTGCCATGCTTGCTGGGCACGTTACGAGCCTATCTAGTGCTGTAGTTGGGCCCAACGTCATTAATCACACATGCACACTCCACATCACCCATGGTACCGTATTCGTCCGAACAACTGCACCGGGCCCAATCTCGTTAATCACACACACGCTCTACGTCATCTAATGTACCATATTTGTCCGTACAAATAAAAGTCCTTATTTTCCAGAGCTTGAACACTTCGTGCAATCGGTCTTCTGCAGTCAATCGCTCAGGCATCCAATCAGACATGGCGTGACAAAAGACAAAAGATGGCTATAGGAACCAGAATGGAGCAATACTATTCTGGGACATGAGAAAATTGCAGTCGATTGATAAGTTTGAGACAAAAACAAAAGTGAGATGCATACAAAGTGAAAAGGGTGAAATCAATTTTTTACAAGCCCTGTGCTTATTGATTTGTATATCAAAAAGATGTCTTTCCATATTTAATATCAATATATATGGTCGCAGTTATGATTTGCTGGCAGATTTAGAATCTGTTGCACAATCTTTTGACATTAATCTGCTTATGCTTTGATGAATACTATAAAAATTAAGTTAGGAGTCAAGGTTAAGTATCAACTTAATGTATGGCAACTACAAAGTAAGCCGCTTTTGCAATTTTGTAAAATAATTTTCCATCCCAAAGATAGTCATAAGTATCATAGATACAGACAGCGACTCTTAAGCAATAATAGGTTAAACCATCGTAATCCTCACTATTCCAAAAGGCAACAATAATGAATATGACTCAGAGGACAACTGTGAAGGCAAAATGTGACATGTATGTACTAGTAGTTGCCTTAAAGGCATTCAAAAGGATTACGAAGATATCACATATCGGAGAGCAGCTAGACACGATCCACAGCAATCTACCTCTTGCAAATCTCAGCTGCAGGCCAAACAATTGAGGCCAGTAAGCCACAATGGCACATAGCAATTCCATTCATTTAGTGAACATTTAAATCTCACACTCACAAGCCTGGATGCCAACACCCATTGCCAGAAAGTCATTCAAATGCGAATTGGGGGAGGCAGTCTTGTATTTACATGCTGACCCTACCCACACCAAATGTCCCTTACCAAATTAACCCTTTAATGCTCACAACGGCCAAAAGCAGCCTGACAATTTTGATGAAATCTTTGAGGTGTAAAATATAGTTGTTTAAATATTTGAAGGATAAAAGTTCATTGGAATACTAAACCCAACTCTCCTGCAATTATTTTGCAAAATGTTTTCAAGTTATTTTCAAAAGTATCAAAGACCCAGACAATAATTTCAAGAGTAACTCTTTTAAAGCATTAATGGATTTCAGCTGAGACTTCCTAAGAAATCCTAGGATTTTCCTCGGAAAATCTTAAGAATTCCTTGGTATTACAAGGTTCTTTTCTAAGGGGTAGTTGAAACTTCCCAAGAAATCCTAATATTTTCCTAGCATTTTCCAAAGAAATCCTAATTACTCCCAGCTCTATTTGGTCAAGGATTATTTCGATCTATAGCCATGCAGACCAATGATATTCAATATAATTCTTTTTTGCCTTAAGGAAAGTGTTTACAAATATTAGATTTTTTGCCCTTGACTTTATTTCATTCCCTCTATCATCCTCTTATTAACAGAGCACTGGATGTAAGCGGCCTCTTTGATCTTTAGCCCAGCAATCCCCAATGCTTTAAAACATCTGAGATATACAAACCTTACAATCCACATAGTAAATCATATATGCTTCAGCGCATACCTCTCTCTCTCTCTCTCTCTCTCTCTCTCTCTCTCTCTCTCTCTCTCTCTCTCTCTCTCTCTCTCTCTCTCTCTCTCTCTCTCTCCCTCCCTCCCTCCCTCCCTCGCTCTCTCTCTCGCTCCTCTCTCTCTCTCTCTCTCTCTCTCTCTCTCTCTCTCTCTCTCTCTCTCTCTCTCTCTCTCTCTCTCTCTCTCTCTCTCTCTCTCTCTCTCTCTCTCTCTCTCTCTCAATCTCCTTGGGAAATTTCCCTTTAATATCAGTGGTAACGTCAGTCTGGGAGTAACTGATGGCATGATTCTAGAGATTTTTGGAGTTCCGAATTGGAAAATCACACTCACGTTTGATTGTAGACAGCAATAATCACTGATAGCAATAATAAGATCAAAGTGCCTGCTTGCACCTGGTGGTCTGCAGAGGACCAGATTCTTTTCTCAGCCAATATGGGATCAATATATTCTCGCTCAGGGTTTGCACTTCTAGACGAGCCAAATGCATAATGTTGCAGGCACCCTCACACGGTCCCTTTCACTACAGATTTTTATGAAATATTTGTAACAGAATATAACAGTTATCACCTCAAAGCAAACATAATCCAAGCTTGCTAAATTACGTAATATATCAAGGGATATATCCTTTATTGTTGTTGAGGTGAAACATCCCTTTTCCATAACCCCATAGATACTTGTCAACCCAATTATGGTTCTAACAGTTGGACTTGTTGTGTGTTGTCTGTATCTATGATTATTCTGATCATAACTTAGATAATAAAAATAACACCAAAAGATGAGGCAGTTTTTGCTGCTGTGGGCATGAACAGGTTAATGGTATTAGTAAACCTTGGAGTGCCTCTCCTGATTCACTCCAGGCTCTTATGTATAGAAATATACATACCATAGGATCAAATGCAATTAACCCCGTAATGCTTAAAAGAGTTCCTCAAGATATTCTTGTTTGGAATTTTAATAATTTTGACAATTAATTAATTGATAGTAATTGAAAATCATAGACATATACATACCATAGGATCAAATGCTTAAAAGAGTTCCTCAAGATATTCTTGTTTGGAATTTTAATAATTTTGACAATTAATTGATTGATAGTAATTGAAAATCATAGACATATACATACCATAGGATCAAATGCAATTAACCTCGTAATGCTTAAAAGAGTTCCTCAAGATATTCTTGTTTGGAATTTTAATAATTTTGACAATTAATTGATTGATAGTAATTGAAAATCATAGACATATACATACCATAGGATCAAATGCAATTAACCCCGTAATGCTTAAAAGAGTTCCTCAATATATTCTTGTTTGGAATTTTAATAATTTTGACAATTAATTGATTGATAGTAATTGAAAATCATTATACAAAGTCTTTGAAGGAGAGTTATTGGCAGTGTTCTTATAAACATTTCTCCTTGAATTATTTTCCAATTAATTATTCTTTAGCTTGAAAGAAATCACAAAAATGATCAGGCTGCTTTTGGTCACCTTGAACAGTAATGGGTTAAAGTAAGGCCATTATACCATGCATTAAGATTCTGGACCGAATCATCACGGTCATGGCAACTAAATGCACATTCCGAAGATGAACGTGGGAAGTAAATTACCTAGTCAGTAGAGTTCCAAGATCAATAGCATGTAGATTGACTCGGAGTCACTATCCGCAGACCGAGATCTGACCTGTCCTAACAGTATACTGCTTAGCACCACGCCTAATCAATTCCTACCAAATTGGATTTGGCCACACAGGCAATGAGAGACATTCAGATGATAATTAGATCGGGCTGGGCTAGGAACACATGCTGTTTTGCCCCAATATGAACTACAATTACTAAGATTACCAAATATTGGGTGAATCTACACTGGATCAAAAAGGGACTTATTCCATTAAGTGTATTTGATCATTTGATCCGAGTTTTTCATGTTGAACTGCAAACATGCACCTGTCTGAGATTTGATTTGCTCAACCCCTCCCTCAAGACTAATTTCTGATTATTGGAACTTTCCACAAGCCATAAATGGATCACTTCAATTCTAGGACATTGCAACCCATAATTTCATCAGCAAGTGAAAAAGGATAGTTCAGAATTAAATGGAAATGGGTTTGAACCCCGACTGGGGCATGTGAGAAAGTTGCCAGTGACTTTAGGTTAGGCAGTGATTTTTGCCGGATACTCACCCGTTATAAACCAGTTTATATAAATGGCTAGTCATGACTTAACTTAAAGTTCCATCAGTCAGCCCAGTATTGCAACTTTCTAACATACCATTATGACTCTTGGACAAAGTCTTAGCCAGCAGGCCGTCTGGACTTCATTTGACACCTAAACCCTCAAAAATCACCCCTTAGAACACCCAAATCTTTTTCCGAGTTATTTTTTAAAATGTCATTTCCAAATATATAATTGAATTATTTTCACTTCACTATACATCCCATGGTATTGTATGAGGATATTATGCCTTATTTCAATAAGTAAATACATGTACATGTTTATGCATGTTATCTGAGTATATTGTGGTCTCCGTTGAAAAAGAGTACAACCAAAAAAATTACAATTGACAATTTTGGGCAACCATGCAGTTTCTAGATCCTAACTAAGACCCTGCTCTTGGAGTATGTGTAATTAGGTTCAGATCTATCATCATTTGCATGATCAGGTTAAATGTCTTTTGAAACTGACATTGAAAATCATTTAAGGTGGCAATCTGAAATCCTTCCAATTTCAAGGAATAGCATGCTCTTGTTTTACGAGCAATAAGAATGACTTTTTTGTATTAAAAATAATTGGCTGATAGGGAAATATTGTAAAGTACTAAAATTGATGCAGAAATTCCTTGGGGCAGCCAGATGAACTTTGGAATATTCTTAGCCTCTCCCTGAACCCTTCCAATACTGAGGCTATTTTCACCCAAAGCACACAGATGCAAAGATTTTAGAAATCTATCTAAACTTTGTGATATTGGTATTCATTAGATAGCTCTCACTGAGTACTCTCAGATGAGTAGCCATATGCCAGGGTTTCAACTTTTTTTCTTTTTTAATTCTAATGCTGAGGCTATTTTCACCCAAAGCACACAGATGCAAAGATTTTAGAAATCCATCTAAACTTTGTGATATTGGTATTCATTAGATAGCTCTCACTGAGTACTCTCAGCTGAGTAGCCATATACCAGGGTTTCAGTTTTTTTCTTTTTTAGTTTTTTTTGCGTCATTTTGTATTGGCCAAATTAGCCACCAGCAGCACAAGGGTTGAAGCTGAAAGGAGGCAGATATGGTGAGACAAGCAGCACAACAAAATGTGGCTGAGACTTCCCAGGGAATCCTGGGACTTTGCTAGGAAAATCCTTGGAATTCCTTGTAATTCCAAGCTCCAGTCAGAAGAAAATGTGAACCCCACAAAATCAAAGTATTGCGCCCCCAGATGAAAATTAGTTTATCGCATGTGCTTATTTGGATGAATATGGTAATTAGTTTATCACGCTGTCCAAACCAGATATTGATGATTGCAAATCCATTCTTTGAATTCGTCACAGTCACGCCTAGTAGGAAATTGGTTTCTTGGCTTATCAGTTAGCGGCTGGCCTCAGTGAATGGACTGGATTGCCAATGAGTGGGTATCTGGAGAGTAGCATGTGGTACATCTACTGGGACTGCATGCCTTTACTGAACTGGCCATTTGATAAAACCTGATAGAGGCAAGTTATACCCAATGGGTAAACCAGTCATTCTAACATCCACAGCAAATTACCCTTTACCCTTTCGCTGCTGTGGACTAATTTGGTCAACATGAAATGATGACAAAAATCTGAGAAATGATGGAAACCCTGGCAAATGGGTATTCATCTGCTAGTTTTCAGCAAGATCGAGCTTTCCAATGAATACCAACAATTGACAGGGTTAAGATTATTTTCTTAATTCTCTGCTTTTTTGTGATTTGGACAAAAGTAGCCTCTGCATCAGAGGGGATATTAGGTAGTGCTCCCATCTGGGGCAACACACACTTAAACCCCTTCTGAAATAGAGCTGGGACCACCAAGGAATTCCACTGAAATTCTGAAGAAATACCCATATTCATTGGAAAGTATCAGCTATGTTTGGTACGGGTAGGATTAGTATACAATAACTAAGCAACCCCCTCCCCCTAAGTTTTTATTCATCTCTTCTTCACTGCATCACAATATAAATTGACCTCTTAGCTTCCCATTCACCATCCCCCCAAAATTTTAACACTCAATTAGAATTATTCAAATATGGAACTTACTCAAATTTTTCATATTCTGGAAAAGTCATCAGTCCTACAAATTGTGCATTTGTACATTGTGGTACGAAGTCCACATAGGAGAGCTTGAATGCATTCTGGGTGGCCTGGTTGTAAGACGGAGGGGGAGGAATGTTATTGGTTACACTTGCAGTAGGCTCAGTTACAGCGACCCCCACTTTTGACATTTCTGCCATGGTGTATACGTAGCTACAGATTTTGCAAGACGCTAGGTATAATGTCAAAACAGCAGTGTTAATCCCTGTATGTATATCTCCCTGGAGTACAAACACTACACCTTGGGACGTATACAACTAATGCATTAATCAGGCCATTCACCAATAGGTGAATATAGGTCATGCTACCCTATATATATAACATTGTATTTCACCGATCAATGAAGCATGCGTTGGTCATAGACCTGCGAGTAGGATGACCAAAGCAATAACAAAGTCAACAATAGCATTATACAATCTGGCCCATTGGTCACCATGACAGCTGCAGGGCATGCTCAGTCATAATCCATTGAAGCATGAAGTAGGCTTTGAAGTCAAAATTAACATCATTGTAGCATTTAATTACTTCAGCGTGCACTCTATCATTAGAATAGTCAAAACTTATAGGGGTGAATGTACATAACAACATATTTTGGGTCTTGAATTTCTTTTCATTCAAGGGTTTTAGATGTTGTTTATCACAAGGGGGAACTGATTAAACGGACGAATGGTGAATTTTAGCTAACTTCAGAGTTCAGAGTAAACTTCAACGAATTTTTAAAAAACATGTAAAATCTCAAAATTTATTATGTGAAAGGAATTTCTGAAAACAGCCATTTCAAGCAAACCATTGAAAATTTTCATTTCGATGTAATTCCCATAATTTTTCGCCTTGGGATATAAAACCTTTTCTCAATAAGTCAATCTACTTTGGTCTCTCTTGCATATAGGATGTCCAAAAAGTTTTATTTGCCAATTTTGAGCACCCATTTTCTAAATACTGGCTAAGGCCCTAGTGTAGTGTATATGTATTGAGATTACCATTGCATCTTCAACAATTTTCCAAAAGGTGTTTTCATTGAATTAGAAATCACCAAGTCAACATGGTCAGGCATTAAATTAATAAGCATGCTACTGGCATGAATGGGTCTATTATGGTAGCCAGTGGGGTTAATTTCTTTGCCTCAGTTTTTCCTCTACCCTTCTTTTATTTGACCATTTAGCCTATACAAAGTGTGAAGTGCCTGAAAGGTCTACTGATAAGGGATATATTAAACATCACAAAAGTACCCTCATAGCAGGGTGTAAACTATTTTGGTAAGAAAACTAAAAAAAGGCATAGTGTTTTCAACCGGAGCTCTTATCCACAATTATGAACTGGGGACCTTCAAATTTAAGAAATGTGGTGTAAAAATCATTTTTGCATCACATTTTTTTACAAAATGTTTGCTCTATTCACATTTTATAACCATTTCCACCAGAATTTCTGTTGAAAATGGGAAAAAGTGCATTTTTTCAACTTTCAGATTCCGTAATATTTGATTAGAGTCAAAATTGGGAAAACTCTTTTACTTTTCTACCAAAAAAAATAATTAATAATTAGCTACAACTATGCCAGATTTCAAGCAAATCCGTAAACATTTGATACCCAAAATGCATGTTTGAAGCGACCATATTTTGGTGATTTTGATATAGAGAAAAGGGCCAAAACATTTCCTGCTTGTGTGCTAGTCTATGGGAGGTTTGGTAATAGATTGTTGTATCTCACTTTGCTCTGTGATTGCCTATACATTCACAATTGATCTGATTATGAGGAAAAGAATGTAGGCTTTGACATATATGTTGAAATCTCAAAATGACCCTATATTCACAAAATAAACGCACAATCTACACCAGTGTTTACCACGCTTCCTGACACTCCAAGGGGTTCAACTGAGTTATGCAACTACATCAGAACCTGCTAGATTAACCCTTTAGCTGCTGATGGCTAATATGGTCAATAGAAAATAATGCGAAAAAGCTGGAAAATGACAGAAACCCTGACACACGGGTACTCATATGCTTGTACTTCAAATGGGAGCTTTCCAATGAGTACCAACATGACATGATTTAGATGATTTTCAAGATCTTCCAAGTTCTTGTGCATTAGACGAAAGTAGTTTCAGTATTGAAAGGGTTAAGCATATCTGTCTATTAAAAACCTATGAACATTGACATTTAATCTGATCCTTCATAAATCTGTACAGAAATTGAACTCTCTTTAACTCAGCATACTGTACACATTGAGCATTTAATTTAGTGAGTTTTAGTCCAAAGCCAATTGTTTTCATGTCTTCAAGCCATTGATTTAGTTCCATAGCAGACTAGAACCTGTAAATAATTGTGAACTGATAAAGGAAAACTGTTGCAATCAGTTGTTTTCCAAAATATCTCAATGATGATAAACAGGACTACAGGCATGGTATTGAAAAATGGAAAACTAAAAAATGAGTTTTTAAAAAGAGTGAGAATTGATTGGAGTTTTACAGGATAAGTGTCTGACCTAAAATGTGATTGGAGAATGTGTGAGCGTTCTGTAAATCAGGGGTGTCCAACTGTCACACCAGCATGTGATAGCGGCCTCAAAATGTGTGGCAAGGCAAAACTTCAATCTCTGTATAATCTATAACTCACAAAATGTTCGGGAAGTATTATAAAAAGTCTACTTATTGTTTCACTTGCATTTTCAAAATACAGATTGTATTAGAAAATGCTTTAAATCCATTCATTGATACCACCTATTGATTTATCGAGAGGTGTTTATCGCTATGAAAGCTGATATTTTAAATTATCCTAAAACATGTGTTAGTAAAAAAAATCTTTTTAAATTCCAGTGTTTTAAATTATCCTAAAACATGTGTTGGAAAAAAAAATTAATTAAAAAAAAATTCCAGTGTTTTTAAATTATCCTAAAACGTGTGTTAGTAAAAAAATATATATAATTTCCAAAAAAAATCCAGTGTTTTAAATTATCCTAAAAAATGTGTTAGTGAAAAAAATAAATTAAAAAAAAAATTCAGTGTTTTAAATTATCCTTATACATGTGTTAGTAAAAAAAAATCCAACAAGTTGCCCTAGCCTAGTATATATAGCACACATGCATAGTACTTCAAATCAAAGCACCCTTTATTGATCAAGAAAACGTCATTTGAGGTAAAACATTGTAAAATAGAAACGGTGGTCCTATATAGGTCAGCTCAAGCACCTAAGTTAAAGAAAACTTAGAGTTGAAACACCAAGACCTCAGGGTTTCGATAACTATTGTTAGAAAGGGGACAAGAGCGCTGAACTAGGAGTTGTCTTATTTTGAGTGTGTCACCAGCATCACAGCCTTAAACATACTGCACATAGAGCTTTCAAATGACCTTGTCTTGCAGGACTCGTTTATGTCTGTGACCCTGTAGCAGGGAATCCAAACATAGAGAACCTTGGTACATTTGAGCTAATATCTGTGAGTACAAAATATTTTCAGGTTCCACATGGATCAAGATTGCCGTTTAGCCAAGACCTAGATTAGCACAATCTCTGGTGGATTGATCATAGGCTGCATGACTCAGTCAGAATTCCAATTGGTAATGTAAGAGGAAGCCGCCTCCCCTGCCCCATACTGTTGCACCTGGCAGATGATGGTGAACATGGTCTTAGCTAGCAGGGCGTCTGGGTGTCTTTTTGGACACCCAAACCCTTAAAAAGCACCCATCAGGACACCCAATTTTTTTGTGAGGAATTTCCTAAAATGTCAATCAAAAGCATATAATTGAATTTTTTCCATCTCCATATAATTGCTGTGATATTATTTAAGGATATCATGCTTTATTTTGATAAATTTATACATGTTTATGGTTGAAATCCGAGTATGTTGTGATCCCCCTTATAGATTTGGATGCCCAAAGATTTTACAATTGCCAATTTTAGGCACCCAGTTTCTAAATCCTGGCCAAGACCCTGATGGTGAATAAACACTTTTAAGCCAGACTCCCCTGAGAATACTAGTAAGCCTGGTTGTCTGGATCCCGGCCTTAGATGATGATACACATTTAATTCCTGCTCTACAGAGACCTAACCTCCCAAGGTTGAATCACCACTGCTTCCTAAACAAATACAACAAATGGTAAGTTTACACTTAAAAACATGACCTAAGCACATTGTTATAAAAAGATGCACTTCCGAGATTGATTGATGCACATGCATAGATGTAAACCAGTGTGTATCCATACTGATCATCTGATGGATACCTGACGCATACATAGCAATACAGATGGCTTAAAACTTAGGCAATCTAATCAACCTTCACAGTGAGATGTGCAACCACAGGGAAAAATCTTATCTCTATAATGTCATAGTGTCAAAGAACAAATTTCATAAGTCAATTTCAAAAGTTTTATTTTCTGAAGTGTTTATGCTATGTCATGATAATATTGCCATAAATGGTTAAACTACGGGTATGTACTTAACACATGGTGACATGTCAATCAAAACAAATCACACGTGGTAATGTTTACATTAATTCCCTAGCCATGTGACTTACCTGCAATAACATATAATGGTGTTTTTTTTTAAATACTTACTCAAATCGTTCGAACTGTGGCGAAGATAATATGGCATCCGGATTTGTACATTGCGGAACGAAGTCCACAAAAGAAAGCTTGAATGAATGCTGCACTGCCTGCTTGTATGATGGAGGGGGCGGGGCACCCGATCCACTTGCAGACGCTGCATCTGTATACTCCACGCTCGACATGTCAATTTCGCCTTCGCTTTTTGCGCCAGATCACAAATCCAACCATAAATTAAAAGATTTATCGTGTTTGATCATAAACTGTTTGATATAAGCTCGGCCGCGAATGGCGTATGTGCTTGATTTGCAAACATATTCTTTTCTTTCAATCACCGGCTTTAAATTGTCTGAGGATGTCGCGCCATTTTGCACAGGATGAAGTCACATGATCTGCTGCAGAATTTCGCGAGGTTTGACATCGTTCGCACTGCGCATGTCTTAACATTCTTGGACTAAATTCAAAGATGTCTTACAGGGACTTGAGGAGTAGGTGTTAAAACCTCGAATATATTTGTATTCAAATATCAGAATCAAATGTCACTGTGTGTTTTATGTTTAGAAATACATTTGCTTATTCTTAAAGTTGATATTGACGTTCTGAAGTATGATTTAATCCTCGAAATCAGGTTCCAAACATGGCCTGTCATCAGCATTTGTCTAAATCAGTGGTTTGTTATGATCTGGAACTTGAAGTAAACAGAACGTTTTCAAACGTTACCTGGTGACACTGTATGATGCATTACATTTTAAATTATTTTCATTTAAAAGAGAGTTAAATAAAGGAACTATTCATTGTCTTTCCAGACTTCACAGAGATGATGAGGGCGTTGGGCTACACAAGGCTCATCTCCATGGAGAATTTTAGGACGCCCAACTTCCCCTTAGTAGCTGAAGTGTTATTGTGGTTGGTGAAAAGGTGTGACATTTCAAGTTATTTTAGGCTCTTCATCTTATTGATCCTATTATTATGGATGTGCAAAGACACTTTTCTCTTGATGTGATCAAATGTTCACATCAGTTTTTTCAGGAACATTTGCAATATCAGTAGAAAGTATATTGTAGTAGTAGTGTAGGTAAACACCGGGAGAAATCAGGAGAGTACTGCTTAAATCAGTAGAGTTGACAGGTATGCGCTGTACAACTTCTAGTCTTTTATGTCCATGTGTATATAAATTATTGAATTGAATTTAATTGAATGATTAATACCAGGAATGGTACATTTGTACTTAGCTAGAGCACTTTGTTGTAGCTGAGATATGGAAATGTCTCCATACCGTTGCTTGAAGTAATGGAAATTATGATTCAAATACTATATAGCTAACAAAAATCTTAAATTTACTGCAATACCCTACTGTTCAAGTTTGCGTTCATATTTCAATCTGTAATAGTCTCTCGATCCACCCCTGATGTTGGTTAACCAGCGTATGCACTTATTGGTTTTTAAACTTAGCTATTTATTCTCCAATTGTGAATAGTTTTATTGAGTCATTTGAAATTTAATTTGTATTATAGATCCTGAATTAAGCCATCTGTTACTTATGTTTGAAGAAAATTCGTTCTCAAGTTGAAGATAAATGATTTTATTGCAACTGCTTATTCTGTGCTATCATGAAGCTACCATGTATCAAATCTTTTCAGGTATGATCCTAATGTAGATATCCCTACTGATACTGATACTGAGCAAGATAGAATCATATTCATCAAATCTGTGGCACAATTTATGGTAAGTTTTAAAATAATCTCAAACTAACATCTGTGATTAAATTAGAAATAGAATGATGCTTTAAAAAAATGGTAGAGTTGCTAAATGCTAAACTTTTCTTCTTAGACAATTTCTTTAGCAATCACCTCTGATTCTGTTTTCTAAAATGCATCAAGTTATCCATAATCTTAGATTATCCTATATGAAAATGTTAAGGTTTATTTATCAAGAGCAACTTTGTATTATACCTTATTGACTCTGATTACTTGTAGTTTTTTTAACCTATTATTTTCTTATGTTACAGGCTACCAAGGCTCACATTAAGTTAAACACTAAAAAGCTGTATCAGTCAGATGGGTATGCTGTGAAAGAACTTCTGAAAGTAACCTCTGTCCTCTACTTTGCCATGAAAACAAATGTCACTACAGATGACTCAAGTCAAGCTGGAGAAGACTCATCTAATATAAACTTTGATGTATCATCAAAGGTAGGTTTTTGAGTTGGGTTTATGTACTATTTATATTCAATCATATTTCAACAATCATTTTTTTTCTTTCAGTAGTGAAGATTTAAATGCTGCTTTTGTAATGCAAATCACAAGTTGACATACTAATTAGTTGTGATTTTTGTCTTATCTGATGAAATTTATTGTGACTCCCATGTTGTTGAAGTGTCTGAGTTGATCCCTCTTCATTTTAATATCTTTAACTCATATTATCATTAGGGCTGATATCGAGTCCTAGCGATCACCTGTGATTCGGGTACCTCAAATCTGATCGAATCGGCAATGTCATGTCAATACTACTCGAGTACCTCTTAATGGTACTTACACTGGAGAGTATGAATAAATCTCCCATTAACATGGCTCTATCAGCTCAAACAACTGACCTACTAGGTCACAGCTGCTTGAGTTAGGCCCGAGTAGCGAGGTGCCTCCATTTGCCGTGAACAGGCCGCCATTGTGCACTCACTCACGGCGACCGGCACATAATCGGTCCACCTGCAAACACTCAGTGTTTGCCATATATGGTAATGAGGCTCAAGTGGGGCATTAGTTGCATGACGCCGGGAATCATAATGTAATGCCTCATTCTCTATATACGCATGCTGTTGCTGTTGTCAACACTCCATGATAAATAAAGAAATTAAGAATGGAGTTTGTAGAATTCAAAGCAAAGAAAGGCAGCAGGTATGGATAAAGAGAGAGAGAGAGAGAGCCCTTACTCAGATCTTCTTGTTGTTGCAATGAATAGGAAATTTGGTTGTTTTACTTAACTTTTGCATTCATTCAATTATCATTGCATAGTAACTTAGTTTACTGCATTGACTTCAAAAAATAAAAATGATTATTATTTATGTTATTATAATTATTGTTGTTGTTATCATTTTTATTTGAATGTTTCAATACATGTGCCCTGTAACAACTGACAAAAAATCTTCAAATATCACATATTATACCAAATGTAAAGAACATTTATATATATATATATATATATATATATATATATATATATATATATATATATATATATATATATAAATATATATATATATATATATATATATATATATATAATATACCAGCAACTCCCAAAACGACGCTAAGGCTCGGAATTGGGATCGGTATCATAATAATAGTGATGCCAATCTCAACCCTAAATATACCAAGTCAACACCAGTCCTAATTATCATACTGATGAATGCAAATCTATTCTTATATTTAATCTATCTTCATCAAAATCAAGTTAAGATGTATGTATCTTAACTTTCTTTTTACACCTTAAGTGAGGTTATGAAACATGTTAGAATAAGTAAGTAAGTGAATGATACTTCAGTCATTTTAGACTGATGAGTTAATTACTGAATTATTAGGACCTGTATTTGTAATTTGATTTATTTTTCTGTCCACAGTTTAATCATATAGTGGTCCCCTTGCTCCTTAGTTTTAATTTGTAAATTCTGTAGTCTTTTATCAATTTAGAGTAAGTGGTCTGATTTCTTATGTTCTTGCTTCCCTTGCAGATTGCAGATTTAAAAGAGGCCAGGAAACTGGCAACAGACATCACGTCCAAAGGTGCCAAGTTATATGACTTACTAGGCAAGGAAGTTGACTTGAGGGTAAGTTTCATTTGTGGTTGTTCTTGAGAAAGTTTTGCAGGGAGGGAGGATTCTAAAGCTCACCTCTGTGTAGTGCTTTTTTGGGATTGAATCCTCTTGATGCAACCCCAGAAACCCTTTTTACATTTAAATGTCCACTTTCATCTTTATTAGATTTACATTTCCATTCATCAAGTATAATTGTTTATCTAAGTGCAGGTACATGTGAATATGTAGAGTTCAGAATGTTAACTATTGCATACTTCAAGTATCACACTGGACATACCTGGGGACTATAATTCATAACAACACCTTAGCATGTTTTGTTGTGAAAGCGATATTGATTATATTTTTCTTGATTTTAGGAAAGTAGATCAACAGTTATCGCAAGGCAATTAGAAATCAATGAAGTGGAAAAAGGATTGCAAGGTTCTGTTCTAGCAGTGGAGGTAAGTGCTCAGTACTGTCTACAGTTGTCAATGATAAGTAGGATGAAAATGAGCACACATATTCTCTATCATTATTTGTCTAACTCTGATGTGATTATGGAAAAACATTTGAGACACTAAAAGAAAGAGTTCAGGATATTTTCATGTTTGCTGTATTTGTGGCTTCATTAGAGAATGTAAAGGTGTATACATCAACATAAATGAAACATCTCTTGGGACCTTTGAATTCATTTAAAAGAAAAATGTTTTTGTACTAAATTTTTGACTCTGTCTAACTTTTGCAGCTCTGGCCCTTTTCTTGTGTTTTTGTAAATGCAATTCATTTATATGTCCAATAATCACTTACAGCAAGACATCAAGAAGACAATAAACATGTTGGATAATGTCGCATCAGATGAGGCCAACTTAGAAGCAAAGATAGAAAAAAGGAAAGGAGAACTGGAAAGAAACCAGAAACGTTTACAGACCTTACAGAGTGTCAGGTAAGTCACTGGATTTGTCTTACTAAACATATAATCCCAGAGTCATCTGGTATCCAACCACTTGAAATTAAATGTTGAGGAAAGTCAAATATAGTTCAAGTACTTATACTTTGATCAATACATAGATATATTGTAATCCATTTGCATGGTGAAACATGTCAGACCACTTGGATGATTTCTTTCAGTTTTATCAGTGGAACTGTTATTTGCGACATCATATTTATGAATCAAATATACTCAAACAAACTTTCATAGATGTATTTACACAATTCCATACTAGGGGAGTTCCTTATTACTTAGAAAAGTGTAGTGTTGGGCAATGCACTGAAAACATCCAGTGAACCAGTTACATAATTGACTCTTTTTCAAGCAATTGACTTAGAATTGAATGGTTTATATTTCTTTCTTTGCAGACCTGCATACATGGACGAATATGAGAGACTAGAAGAAGATCTGCAAAAGTTATATGAGGTGTTTTTACAAAGGTTCCGGAATCTCACCTATCTAGAACAACAATATGAAGAATATAACAGAGCTGAGCAGGACAAATTTGAAGTAAGGTGTTACTTGTTGCTTTGTTGTCAGTAAAAAATTATTTTGGTGGCGAAATGAAATTTTTTTTATGAAAATATTGGGCAGCACAGATACAGACAGAGCCTTGCAGTAGCCAAAAGAATTTATTAATTATGTAGATAGATATATTCATGGGTTGTTTTAGTAACAAGTATTATATCTCTCCATTTGAGTTATTTTCATTAAGATTTATTCTCACATAAGTACTTAAATTACAAATCACATAAGAAACCAAATTAACTAATGCTATAAGGGATAGTGCTCAGAGGATATATGGAATTATCATACTTTTGATTGTGTCACAACAGTAGCGCTATCAATATCCCAGGAAATTATCCATAATGTACAATTATTTGGTTCAAAAATAAAGCCACATGTTTTAATCTGAATTCACAAGCACTAATCCTTTATATCCTTTAAACTTTCAGGAGACTGAGCTAGCTCTGAAGAAGATGGCTGACAAGATAAAGAACGACGAGAGGAAGCAGGGAGGAACTATGGCTGGGGAGATGGAGGACGGAGAGGACTTCGGGGACCTTGTGGAAGACGATGACGGGGAGAGTGAGTCCGAGGAGGAGAAACCCGTCACCAGGAAAGAGAGACCCGTTCATCATCGGCAGCGGCCCTCACAAGGTATTTAGAGTATTTAGGGTTATACATCATAGTCTTAGCCAGCAGGGTGTCTGGATGACATTTGAACACCCAAACCCTCAAAAATCACCTTTCAGGACACCCAAATTTTTCTGTGATGAATTTCTCTAAATGTCAATTTTAAGCATACAATTGAATTTTTCCCCCTCAATATAATTCCTATGACATTGCATGAGAATATTATGCCTTATTTCAATAAGCGTATTTAGGGTGCTACATATTGTGTCATTTAAGATGATCACACCAAAAATGTTAAGATCACAGACCTGGACTTTATCATTGTATGATGTCATTATAGAGTACTTAATTATTTACTGATACTTGATATATTTTAAGAACTCTAGAAAGATTCATTTATTTGCTTGAAATAACATTTATAAAGATATAATTAAATCACTAAAACTTCACCTTTTTCAAAATACATAAAACCTTTAGTTTGCTAATACTGAAGAATCCATTTGATTCCAAATATGTAGATTTTATAATGCAGAAGTATGAATCATGATGTCATTTTGAATTTAGAAAAAAATTATACATAAAAGTTGAAAACTGTTGCTTTAATCTTTGAGCTTGATTTTACTAACTCATTGCTTGTGGCATTGGCGTGTGTAGTATGTGAAGAGAAGCATGTGGTATCTAGAGGAATAACACACTTTTTAACACATCTGCATCATGTCTGAAGATATTGTTACAAAAGGGGGGAACCTTTTAGTCAAGCTTGTGGCAAGCATAACTTACAAGGAAATAAGTTTGAGGCTGAAAGTTCTACCAAGTTTAAGTTTATGTAATGATTTCAATCATTGACAAATCTTGCTATTTCCCCAAAAAGTATTTCAAATGATCTCCATGTCTAAACACATGGAATTGCTAATGGTGCTTTTTCCCTTTTTTTGTTTAACTCACTCTTCCCTGTAGCTGCCTTCAAGAGCTAGTCTACTTTCGTGATAACTTTGTGATGAAAGATACTTTTAGTACAGAAGTTCATTGCTAAATAACTAACAACTTCAAACACTTTAAAAATCAGGCCTCATTATCAAATTGCTTGGAGTCAAAGGGTAAAAAACCCATTGTACATGGAGGTCCATATTTAAAAAAGAAAATATTGGTAAAGGTAAAGGTATTCGGTTTATAGTCTTGTATCCACCGAAGTGCTCACACAACCTTCCTCCCCTAGCAGGCCTGTACACACGGAAACCATTTCAATCCCCACGAGGGATATTCCAGAGCAGTTGGCAGCATATAGCACACAAGCTCTAAGCACTGCCTTATTTATGCTAGGTACCCATTTTGCAGCTGGGTAGACTGAGGCAATATGGAATAAACTGTGTTGGATCCTTTAGAAAATCAAAATCATTGTAGGTGGGGTCTTTTCAAAAGAAAATGGTGGGGGATCTGAAAACCCAAGAGTTCCCTGGTGTCCCTTAGATATATATTTTTGGTAGAACCCTAACTATTAATTGTAGCCATCAGCATGCTCAGATTCTATAACATGACTTCCCTTATGCATGGGTATTATGTCTAGAAGTGTTTATTTTTTTCTTTTGCCAACTTAGCTGGGTTAGATGATGGCAAGGACGGTCCGCCGCAGGAGAAACCAAGAACATTTGGCAACATGATGGGAGGTGACGATGATGACGAAGATGATGATGATGATGACGATGATGTAAGTGCATGACATTAATTTCATTCTGGTCTCTTTTTGCATGTCCAACTCTTTATATTTTGTATCTAGTAAACCTCTTATCATGATGTATCATATTGTACATTTGATTGTGAAATAAGACAGATGTTGTTGTTAAAACAAAACCTGATTAACCTGTTAAACTTTTATGGCAGATGATAATGTTCCACACATTATATCTTAAAAAGTAAACCATCTAGAAATTTCCCCATTAAAATAATTAATTTGCTTGCATTGTGATTAACGAGATGCTGCATTGCTAACAGTTATGAGTACTACAATGCAAGTGTGTCAGTGATTTCAGTCAGGGACCAATAATGAGTAATTAGATAATTTAGTTAATGGCCCATTATATGGCTGTCTGTCGATCATCAGTGGGTTTAAAGCTCAAACTGATTCATCTGGCCCAGTAATTGTACATAAACATATTTTGCCATGGCAGTTATCAGAGCAAGAGCTGCCTATTCCATGTGCTGTATGCTGGAGGTTTAGATACTGTCAGTCAGCAAGGGTCTTAGCCAGGATTTTATAAATCCCTGTTCAAAACCTCATTCACAAAATTTCTGCCCATTCAGATTAAGCATCAGCTTTTTCAAAACTTTAAAACAACTGCATTTTATGGCCTATTGGGACAAATAGGGCAATTTACACTTTGGCCTTGTCTTAGAAGATGGTTTGCTAGGGAAAGATACCGTTATCAGTCCAAAAAAGTAAATATTTGAAATTCTTCATTGACATTTTTGCCTGTCTAAAATGGAGTTTTTTTAGAAAACCGCATGCCTGTCCAAAAGACAAGCTGGACAGGTTCTGGCTAAAAAATTTAAAAAGAATACTGTTTTAGGGATAGTTTGCTTTTAAAACTAGGGATTGAAAGAGAGGTTTACTTTTAAAATTATTCATCCAAATTTTGCCTATAATTCTATCTGATAAAAATATCAAAGGAAAAAGGTTAGACACTAGCATTATGAGGTTTCTCTAAGGATGTTTTATTTTGATCATATTTTGCATGAAGTGACTCTGTGAGCATGCATGTAGATAACTTACTAACATCCAGAGTATGCCTACTTTGTCTGAATAACAAAAATAATACACTGGGACTTTGTGAATGTTTTTCACATTAAATCTGAGTTTGATCCACCTTTATTTTTTATTTTTCCAGGAGACGGGGGATCTGGACAGCGGTTCAAGCATCGATATTGATGACGATGAGTTACTAGACGATGATGATTCCGATGAAGAAGTAGAAGTAAATCCCAATCCACGAATGCGGGGGCGAGCTCCCCCGCGCCAGGAAAACGTGGATAGTGACAATGACTTTTAATCGAAAATATCACTGCCTGTGCCTTTTGTCCAAAGCTGTGTGTGTATAAATCTGATCTCCAGTGTATTGGTACTAAAGTGTTTAACCCTTTCGCTGCTGGTGACTAATTTGGTCAAAGGAAACTGATGCAGAAAATGCTGAAGTATGACTGAAACCATGACATATTGGTATTCATCTTATAGTCCTCACTCAGAGCTTTGTAATGAATACCAACATGATAGGGTTTTGCTTGTTTTCAAACAAATTTGCAGTTGTGTGCCCTGGAAAAAAGTAGCCTCAGAATAGAAAGATGTCAAATACAAATGTAATGTCTTGACCTGACTCAAAAAGAAAGTGGTATGAGTCACTCAAAAGGTATATGAATCCATAATGGATACATTCAAAAGACCGCCGATGTTATTCTGACTCTGTTGACATATATTGAATTTCTTACATTCTAAAGCAAGAACATACAGCACGCCTGAATAACTGTTTTTCAGTGTTTAACCCTTTCGCTGCTGGTGATTAATTTGGTTAAAAGAAACGGTTGCAGAAAATGCTGAAATATGACTGAGACCATGACATATTAGTAGTCACCTAAGTACTGTCATACTTTTGATTGCCTAAATATTAACTTTTTAAGAAGAATAAGTTCTTTCCAAGGGAAACTCCAGGTTACTCAATTTTGTCACTTGAAATATTGTTAGCTATCAGTATTTCCATCAGCCTGTGTTTAGACTTCTTCACAAGCTGATATTCCTCTGTACCTCAGGTACTTCATTACTATTTTAGTATTCTGGGCTAGCCTGGCTTTGTTATCGTCAGACTCTGCAGTAACATGAGAGATATGTCGGAGTCTTCTACGAGAAGTTAGGTGGTAGCAAGGAAGAAGAAGATATGTGCTTTGGACAAAAGTAGCCTCAGCATTGGAAGGGTTAATATATTACGTGTAGGTACCCATTAGATTTCTATTTCAAACTACTTAAAATATACAATGCATAAGTTTTACCAAGTAATTTTACCATCTTGACACTTACCCTCCACTGAATACAGTTAAAGGTGATAGGAAAGACTTCTCACAGGACAAGTGCATCTTGAAGACGTGTTAACTACCAGATGATTGCATGATTTGCATCCTTAAATTTCACTTTCCATACATTTTCACTCTTGGGCAATTTTGGGACTAGACCTCAGTCCTAGCAGATGGTCTTAAAAGCAGGTTTGGCTGTACTTTGCTATAGTAATAGAATAATTCTGAAGTATTCTACACTTGTTAAATCTATTTCATCCGTCCATGTAAAGTGTTCAAGTGTTTATTTTGTGCTTACTATTTATGAAGGAAATAAATAAAAGACTTACCTCCAGTATACCCTGTGAAGGTATATGCACATTCTATTTGTCATTTTATTTTGTGAAGTCCCTGATTTTTGCCAATACATACATAGGCTGATTTGAGAACCAAGATTTGTGTATATCTATCTTAAATAACACCTTATGATTAATTAATGATATTTTCCAGATCTGGCTTTGTGGCAAAGATTAATTACATAAACTCAAGCAACCATTAAACAATCGTGGACCATCTTTTAACATTTTTTTTCAACAACAAATTCCCTTTTTGGGATGTTTTGTCAGAGGAAGAAAAATGGGGAGTTGTATATATATATATATATATATATATATATATATATATATATATATATATATATATATATATATTTGCTCCTGTTTTGTTTCCTGAAGTCAATTTTAGTTGACAGAGACTGTCTTGGCGCCCACTCCGCCATAAACAGTTGGCTAGTCATGATTTAGCCTCTGTATGGCAGGAAGACTTAAGATGAAATATCAAGTTCCCTTTATTTATTTAATTATTTTTCAAAATAATTAATTCATACACAAACTACATGTACATGTTCCCATTTTTCATCCTCGAACAAAACATCCCAATAAGGGAATTTGTTGTTGAGAAAAACGATGGTGTGGTGAACCTCTTTATTAAATTTCAAACAAAACTAGAATTATTCAAATTATATAAGTTTAGTTGTTAAGCTGTAGTGTTATTGTGATGGATATACATATATTATATTTCTAGTGGGTATTAACGCAGGTTTTCAGATGTTAATTGTTTCATTTCCCAATCCAGACTGAGTTCTGGCAAGTACATTACTACCTCAGCTACCTATAACAATCACAAACAATCAGAATAGAGAACACACAGTAGCCAATTAGGTGAACGAGGGTTTTAATCTATCCAATCAGATTTAAAGGGGTATTATAAGGCAGTTGGCCTAGCGGTGGCCCACAGCCTGCCCAGTGATAGTTCACTTTAATTGAACTTAATGGGGCACTAAACCTTTGGCACATTACATTCTCATATAACTGTTTGAGGACTAAATAATACATATCTCATGTCCTGTGTGTTCAATTGACCCCAAAAGAAGCATAAATGATAATTACAATTAAGAGCCATGAGGCCCTAGAGACCCAAGCAGGAAGCCATCTTATCAGCTAATCAGGTGACAATACGCTGGGCTGTACTGCTACTGTGTAGTAGTTGTTGATAAATAGTTTATTGTTCAATCCAGATAATGACATTCATTTATACATGCAATACACAAGTGTTAAAAATCAGGCCAGCCACAAAGGCTCATAAATATCTTATAGTGAGTCTTGTATATGAGGAGTCACTTCTTTTACATACACTACTCTAATACCCATCTAAAAACAAGCCAGCCAAGTTTATGTCAAATAGGTAAACATAAATGTATGGTTTAATAGCAATCAGTTGCAAGTTAATAGTTGAAACACCAGGAACACCTGGATTGGATAACGCACAATGTGTATATTTAATCTGGATTTGACAATTAACTTTATTTCAACTAAACTGACACTTTTTAGAAAGGGGACAAGGGTGCTAAACTAGGAGAAGGGTCACTTTGATTGTGTCACCAGCATCAGAGCCTTAACCATGGCAAAATCCTTATTAATGCTGAACTGACTGGTCCAGACAATGACTGAGAATACATCTCATAGCCTAATTACAATTCATTTGGTTTAGCTTTTTCAGCTTGTTCTTATCTTATCACTTTTTTATGCAGAATGTCAGAAAACCCAGTTTCTGTACTATGGAAAGTAGTGAGTAAATTGTTAATATTCAGTTGAATGATAACATTTTTTTCAATCCAAAACATTGCATCACAAAGGGAGCAACAAATGAAAATGAACAAATGCCACAGGTAATTACGTTACAGCACTGGAAACAAAGGGTTAATGGAGCAACAAATGAAAATGAACAAATGCCACAGGTAATTGCGTTACAGCACTGGAAACAAAGGGTTAAATCAAGCATTGTTCAGGTAAATGACATTGTGACAATTGTGTAGGATTAAGCACACAAAGGGTTCAAGTTCCTAAAATGATGAAGTGAACATACCTAAGAGCTGAGAGTATGAAGACATTTCTCTGCTAAGAGCTAGGAAGACAAAGGTTAATTTTTTAAGTTACAGTGTAGTTTTTGTGAAAATTTGGGGCCATCTAGGGTTAAACTGCTTAGGAACATCTGAATTTCCTTTAGAAAAGGGGCACAAACTCAAATTTGTATTATGAATTAAATGTACATGTAGACATTGCCACCAAAGTGAAAATATTATGACATCATAAATCATAATTCAAAGTCATATGATTATCAAAAATAAGTCTGTTCATAATTACATATATTGAATTACGATGGAGATATGTACATGGAGTTTTATACTCTTTAACATCATTACATGTGTAATAATATATCACCTTCAAAATCATGAATTGCTAAAATTTTACCTTTGAGTGAAATTGGCTTTATGAATTTTTGATTTAAAATACAGGCTCAAAACCTATTTTAGGTGCACAAGCATACTTTATAGCAAGTGTTTTTAGTTTGCACTTTAAGATTTAATTTGTTATTTCTGGAAAAAAACACACACCAAAATCCCACCTTTTAATATGGTGATTTTTGCCATACAATGTCAAAAATCTGCCTTAAACAGTAAAATCAGACTTGTCATCCATGCCCAAACCTGTAGGCCACGCGTTGTGAAGGTAAATATGCATAGATGACGACTTTTATCAAATACCCTGACTACAAATACCCCATCAAAATTATTTCTAGACCTCTTTTAGGTATTTGGCCATCCAACCACCCCAGTGTAATGAATGATGCCCACTGATCCTTCAACCAGGGTCCATCAACTATATTAGACTGTGCTGACATCTGGGAGACATTCGGAAAACTAATTATATGTTCGTGACTTCGTCTTATAGGTGGCAGCACCAAAAGCCTCACTTTCAAAAAGGCAACATGGCAGAGGGTGAACGGTAAGTTGTGGAAACAACAAAAGAAACATTGCATTTTTTTGAAGTATGGCACTGACAGCAGTTTTGCTCGAAAATCTCATTACTTGAGTAAGTGTGCATCTCCTAGATAGCAAATGTCGTCTGCGATTGTTCGCCGGGAAGCAGTGGCAGCTTCGCTGCCGAACCGATGCCCGGTGATGGAATCTCAGTCGGTTCAGTTGTTTGGATGACCCAGTCCCAGCAACACTGGTCATAGCTTCCACTATTGACTATAGCTGTACACTTGTTCGCACCCATCCCGAACAAATAATCAAAGCCGGCTGCTTCCACCTCACTATTCAACGTATTTGGAAGGGGTTAAAGGATTGTGGTGACACATTTTTGTGGCTTCGTGACCACCATAGCGTAACCCATCTCCAGACAATGTCATAGCTCAACTTTTTTAGAGGTCATCTGAGAAGTAATGCATAGCCTTAGTCAAATTCAAAAGGGCTTACCTAACTGAAAACGTTTGTTTTCGGTTGTGTTTTTATTTTAGATTAAGATTGAAGAGGAATAAGTATATGTGAGAGGTGGATGTATCAATGTTTAGTTCCAAGTGCTTGGCTCAACTCCTTGAATTTGAAACCTACATTTTGTAGTTAAATTGCCATTAGCCAGTTAGTCAGTATATGGTAGGTATTTACCATATTTAATGTTTTCTGTCCCAAGCCTATCATGTACTAAGCAAAGTTGAATGCAACAGCTGTTACAAGTTAATTTTTAACCAGAACAATTGAGTTATTCCATTGGGTCCAAGGTTTGTGTACACACATCAAATGACCATTAGGCCTACAATTGTTTGTGCAAGTCATGATTGATTATGTAATTGATTATGTAATTTATTACGTAATTTATAAGGGAAGTTGTGCTGTTTATGTTCTAATATCAGTGACTAATACTAACAATAATTTGATAAATATCTTTCTTTCTTCAAAACAGTTCTCCAGAGGACTATGTCATCATCAGGGAGATCTATGAGAATGACGGTGCCTCTGAGGAGTTTGAAAATGAACTGGAGCGTGCACTGGAGGATGAAGTGAGCACCATCATCATTGAGCCCACCAAACTCGGAGACGAGACAGCTCGCTGGATCATGGTCGGCAACTGCCTTCATAAGACGTCCGTTCTGTCAGGCTTGAGTGCTATTGTCTCAGGTTCAATGTGGCCAGAGCGCCACCTTGTGAATATACCCCTGGCATTCGCGGGGGTCGTCTGTGCTGGAGTATATGCAGTGTCCTGGCAGTTCGATCCATGTTGTAAATATCAAGTAGAATATGACACACGGAAGCTACAGAGATTACCTTTGCACAATTTAGCCTCCAGTTCTCCGGTTGTTCTAGTTCGTAAAAATGACAGAAGGAGAAAAATGCTGCAAAACACTATAGCTTTAGTGGCTGCCGGACTTGTTGGTTATAGATTTTATGAGTGGTATTATGAACTGTAACCAATGTCATCTTTAGGGAATATAAACTATTATTTTATCAATTGATCGGACCTGAACAGCATAAAATGTTGGAGGAACTGGGAATGATTGTCAATGAAGAAAGGAACAAATTGTCTCATGTGAACTCATTTCATGCAGATGTCTCAATGCAATGTCTCTATTTTGAAAGGTCACTCGACTCAGCCGCATTGACAATCATTTAGCAGAGTGAATTCCTTCATGACCAATCACAGTCTTGAATGCCAGAGGTACCAAGCCCCCTTCTCTCAGCGGAATCCTTGACTCCACGACAGTGCATATGAGCAAGAATTGAAGACAAGAATCATTTCTACTTATTCATCGCTTCTTTCTACGAACCAAAAAACAATGGAAATGCCTCCTCATCCAACAGTCTTCCTTATTGAAGTCCCAGACACTGATGCAGATATCAAATGGGCTCTCAACCCTTTTTTTGTGTGCACAAAGAATTTACTGATAGTTAAAATGAGGTGCAGTGGGATGCTTATGTTGATGAGTTTTTTTTGTTCATCTGAAAAAAGTTCACTTGCCGAAGACAAGTGAGTTTGAAATACATCATAAGAACTTGCATCTAGTCCACCAATTGATTTCAGTTTCTGTTTAATGGCAAAATGATATTTGCTTTTCTATGTAACCTTGCAAGTTCTTTATTATCTATCTAATGCAGGCTTCTGTCATTTTGTATAAAACATTGAATTGCAGTTTTGACAAGTAATGATGCAAAAGTGTGTTATGTGTGCATTCTGGAGGTTTGTTTGAAGTTTCTAAACTTCACTACTGTATGGTAGAGCATATTGCCTGAAGTCTGTAAGTTAGCGTATTAATGTAAATGGAACATACTAAATGGATATATACACATAATATACTCATCTCTTATGAGCTCGAGAAGAAGATTTAGAATTTGAATATTTTTTTCCAAGCTTTACAGGAAATATTTTCTTGTCCAAAATAAATATTTGCTCATATTTGTTATTTTTTGCCAGTCATGGCACTTGAAGTGTGAATGGGTTAATGTGAAATAAACATGATAGTGACCCCTTAAACTTCAGGAACCCCTGCATCACTGCTAGTTACGCAGTTAATCTCAACAACCCATAATGGTGAACACTTTGTATTAACGAAGGTTGAATATAGGTGCTTTGGGACAATGGGTCACATTCCCTCATCAAAGAAAAGCCTAATCCTATAGTAAAGCAAAAAGTTCCTTTTGCTTGTTAGAAGTGTATTTGTTTCAACAGGTAGCACTTGAATAGCAGACTAATCTATCACTAATACCAAGTTAAATATAAGTGCAAAAGTTTCCAACTGTGATAATGTTATTTTTTTAGTCATGTTAACAAGGTTCTCTTGTTTGTTGCCCCAAGTGTTCTAATTTCTGGCTCATAGCCATAGGGACAATTGACTTTCAAAAAATACTGTTATTATAAAAACATTCTCAAAAGACCAATGATTCTGTGAATCTCATGTTTTATGTCTGCAGTGCTTTGAAACATTAAGATGTTTTGCAAATCATTACCAGTGCATGCATCATCAGTGTTGGGTAGTTTTCCTTCATAAATGTATATTTAGAAATCAAGCAAACAAATGTTTAATATTGGATTCATTATTTCTCATTTACAATAAAATAAACTTAATTACAACAAAAAAGCTTGATCTGACACTGGTATAATGCATGTTTTGTCTCCAACATGGCTACAAAGGTTAATGTTTTTGTAGCCCACCTAATTTCTTTATCGAGTCTGGACTGAAAGGGTCAATAGAACCCAAGTTCAGGAAGGAACTTATATAAACTAAAGACATCAGTTCCATGACTTACTTAATATCAGGAAGGAAAGTTAAACGCGAGGGTCTAGATTTCCTTACTGAAAATAGAGTAATCCATCCCATTAAGACAAGTGAGGAAGTTGTCAGTGACTTGGGGATAGGGAGTGGTTTTGTAAGGGTACTATGGTTTCCACCATCATTAAGTACTGGCTAGTTCCAACTTAGATTAGAATGTCAGAAAATAGTGATGATGTACAAAGTGCCACATCCATGACTGTCATTGCATTTTAGAGATATGTACTTGGTAGAACCCTCAGAATGTGTTATATTATTACCGGTGAAACAAAAATAAAGAAGAAAAAGAGAGAACCATTGATTCCTCAATATCTTTGATTAAACACTGCAGTTAAACAAATATTTTTCATTTATGCTGGTCATATGGAAGTCAAAGAATTATTCAAAGAGTAACTTTCATCATGACATGAATTTGTACATACTGTGATGACTACAATATTTAGTTAAAAGCCATTTAGTGATGTTGGCAAGGGTCTTAACCCTTATGCTGCTGGTAATTAATTTGACCAATACAAAATTATGCAAAACCCTGAAATATGACTGAAACCCTGACAAATGGGTACTCATCAAATGAATACCAACATGACATGGTTTATATGATTTTCAAGTCTTTGTGTCCTTGTGCTTTGGACGAAAGTAACCTTAGCATTGGAAGGGTTAAAATGTAATAAAACATATGAGGACAAGGCCAGTATATACAGGTGTCAGCAAACAGTATTTCAAACTAGCAAAGAACATTATCGTTCATATGAACTCCACTTGGCTTATATTTAGGATCAAAGTAAACTAAACTATTTAATGTCCATCTAAACATTTGAATTGTGTTGGACTTTATCTAAAGGTGTTGCATATCTTTTATGTTATTACTGTATTGGGGTTACCAAGGGATTAAGTGAAAAAATAAATATTCAGAAACAGTCTGTGTGTGTGTGTGTATCAATTTCTACCCACTGTAGACTCTCCTCTTTACTCAGGGTTCGACTTTCCCAGGGGCCCAGGGGCATATGCCCCTAGATTTGGCTGTGGGCTCCTAGATTTTTCAGACTAGGGGCCCGAAAAAGTATATATAATAATACAGAATTCCTATTTTTGACCAATAAATTTATCAAAAGACCTTATCGGGCCCCTAGCCTGAAATCTAAGTGTCAGACCCTGAATTACTGCTTAGTTCCAGTGACTTGACACCTTTTTGTCACAACCAATAGACTATCTGCTAGTATGCCTAGTAGTGCTTATGAACTATGCATTACTTTGCCAATTATCAAATCTGTGGACCTGGGAAATAAGAAAATTAAGAAGTGTTAACAGATTTAATTTAGGAGCTAGGGATGGTTATTGAAAATAAATAGGAATTCATTTTCTAAATCTTAACAATGTTTGTACTGCACCTATAAGCTGTACCCACATCACCTGAATGACAGCAAGATTTTGAGGGGAGCTCTGCGTGTTAACCCTTATGTTGCTGGTGGCTAATTTAGCTAAATACAAAAATATGCGAAAAATGACTGAAACCCTGCACTCATCTGAAAGTACTCGTATCTAATGTATACCAACTTGACCAGGTTTAGATGGTTTTCAAAAATCTTTGCGTCCTTGTGCTCTGGATGAATCGTCACGTTATGATCTGCAATCAATTGCTCAAATCTGAAAAGGTGGAATTTATGAGCTCAGACATTTTTGAAACCCACCAGCTGATGGGTTTCAGATTGCTAAAGAATGACCCCCAAGTACACTTGAAACCGGAGATAAAAGTTATCTTTTTACTGACCTCTTGTTTGGTCAACCACTCTTTATCTTGGCTCAAGCTGTCACAGTCTTCAAATTGTAATTCATCACATAGATAGGCATTACTGTGACAGGTGGGAGTTGATATGTTTTTTGGTGCAATGAGGTATGCGAGTCTACATTTACATGCCACTCGATTATTTAATCGTAAAATACGACGAGCATTTCAGTTTCAAAACTTGTCGGGTCCCAACTCTAATTAGTACAAAGCACATGTAGCAGCTGTATGTAGATAACAGAGATTTTACCTTTGAAAATGATATTATCAGTAATAGTTAAAAAAAAAAGCTATTTTGTGACAGAAGTTTCAGGTTGTGCCACAGGCACTTTGACCCAGGACAGCCCTGTATAATCACCTGACCATTCCATCTAAGGCTTGTGCTAGAATTTTAGAATAGGTTATTTGAAATAGATTTTCTAATATCAACAATTCATGAATAAAGATTATTCATTTTAAAATATGTTAAATACTTCATGCATGTTTGCAATTAGTTCAAGTTTCATCTTACTGTTGCATTTGACAATATTTTCTATTATTTGAAATCATTTCTGAATATAATATTAAATAATAGTCATAATGAACTTCGAGCCATACAGGTACCTCAAAATTGGTGACAGTGAAATGTATATTTCAAATGTTATACTTGGAATAGTAACATTGATATTTTCCCATATACTGCAAATTTCTAGCAATAATACAACCTATTCATCCAAGCTAAATGTTTACTGATTCAAAAACTGGTTAGGGATAATTCATGGAATGGATATCATCCAAAATGGAGTGTGGGGGAATATCACAATATGTTCATTGTTTCAGGTCCACAAATGACAATTAGACTCAAAATAACTTTTTCAAGTAGTTTATTCATTTTACGAAATTTACATCATACAATGGCACTTCATACAAATTTTTATTTATAAAAACCTTCATTCATAGAGGGAATCAATCAAAATAATGGCAAGAAGAAGTAAGGAAGTAACTTGTCGTGAATATAGGAAAGTGGAATATTTTCTACAGGACAATTAACCATTCAGCAGGCCAAAGTAGCTTCAAATATACTTATTCCTCCAATTTTAGCACAAATATGTGCCTCATTTAGTATGTAATGGTTATACAGCTCTAGCTCTGCATCTAGTTATTTCAAATTCAATTGCTTTGTTTTATGGATAATTATTTTTTTGTGTTGATTCAATTTTTTGTGTTATAAAATATATACTTAAATATTCAGTCATTTTTGGCTTTTTCTTTGCGTTGCGACTTTGCTCTTTTTTGCATGATGAAGAAGAACAATGAGGGAAAGAGAGCTCTGATATAGATGACTAGTCTGTGGAGTAATGGTGCAGGAATGTCTTCATTTCGCTGTTCCCTCACCAGGCGCACAATCCTAGAGGCAACCTCTTCGGGTGGGTATCCTGATAACTGGGTGCTATCCATCACTGTAAGAAAAGTAAAGAGTCTGTAGGATTCTGTAATTTGGAATTTTGTTTTTCATAACTTTCAGCCATCTTGCGACAAAGTCGTGACTAGCTAGTTGTAACTGGTGGAAGAAACTTGAGTACCCAGCGAAAACCACTGCCTTACCCCAAGTCACTGGCAACTTTCTTACATGTCCCGGGTGGGATTCGAATCCAGGCAGTGTTGACAGACAGCTAGCAGTCAGTGGCAATGCCTTAGAATACACGGCCATCATAGCAGACCCTGTAAGAGTCTGGAGGTGATGAACTGTTTCACATGGTATTCAGCAAGGACCTATACCATGGTCTTAGCCAGCAGGGCGTCTTGGTGTCTTTTTGGACACCCAAATCCTTAAAAAGCACCCCTCAGGACACCCAAAAATTTTTGTGAAGAATTTTTTAAAATGTCAATCTCAAACATATAATTGAATTTTTTCATCTCCATAAAATTCCCATGACATTGTATAAGGATATTATGCCTTATTTTGATAAATTCATACATGTTAATGTTTGAAATCTGAGTATATTGTGGTCCCCCTTAAAAAGTTGGACGCCCAAACATTTTACAATTGCCAATTTTGGGCACCCAGTTTCTAAATCCTGGCTAAGACCCTGAGGTCCTATACCCCTGCAAAAAGTTAACCCATTCATGCCAGGAGATCTCCCTGACAAGTTTCGTCTGGATCTATGTAGGGTTGGATACTGTTAAGAGGTACCGGTACTGGTATCGGTATCATTTCAAAAAGGACTATTATACCATTTCATTCTCTTAACTATACTAACCATTGTTAAGTTATCATTTATTAGGGATTGTCCAGGATCCTAAATATGACTATTCACAAGAAAATTTACAAGGTAACAAGGCAATAAACTATTGTTGACAGTACCGTTAAAAATTCTGTACCGTTTCAGTGGTACTGATACCTTAGCCTCTCCTTTCATTCTTAGAGGTATCCATCCCAAGACCTATGATACTTTTTAAAATAACTTATGCATTAAGCATAAACTTAGAAGAAAATTGAGGGAAAGTTTTTATTGGATGTTGATTAACATTACTCGATCTAATACTTTTGTAAAGATCCTTTGATTAGAGAGATATCATCGAAATGGTCAGACGATTCTGACTTCAGTGGGCATAAATGGGTCAAATCCATTCAGACCGGGCATTGGAGAAAGTTACCAGTGACTTAGGGCTAGGCAGTGGTTTTCACTTGACACTTTGGATTCTTCCACCACTTACAGCTAGTCCCTACTGCAATAAGGCAGAAAAAATAACGATAAATGAAATTTAAAAATTTCATTCGGTATTCCACATAAGAAGTGCTGTCTGGATCTAAGATTCTTATATTAATGGTAATAACTTATTCACAAAATATTCGCCCTAGGAATCTCGGCCACTATAATTCATTGACAAAATAATTACTTTCGTCCACCTCCGATCCATCAAAGGACACATTTCACCAAATATCGGCCACCAAGCTGGTGGTGGCTAATTTTGCCAATACAAAATGATGCAAAAACCTGAAAATTGATCGAAACCCTGGCGTATGGTTACTCATTAGAGTACTTGGGGAGAACTATCCAATGAATACCAAAATGATAGGCTTAAGATGGTAATCAAAAATCTTTGCGTCCTTGTGCTTTGGACGAAAGTAGCCTCAGCATTGGAAGGGTTAAGAAGTGCTGTCTGGATCTAAGATTCTTATATTAATCGTTATAATTGAAGTATGTGAAGTACCGTATTTTCGCGCGTATAGGACGCACTTTTTTACATAGGACGCAGGGGTATGAAAAGGAGGTGCGTCCAATATACGAGTGTAGAAATAAGGGGTCTCTTACATCGAGTGCCCAGGCCACAAAGAGATCACAAATCGATGACCAGCCATTACTGCAACCCGTATCAGAATTGAGGCTCGGGTATGATTTCATTTCTATTGTGTTTCTAACATGTTTAGCACGTCTCTGACTGTTCAACTGTTGTTTGTTATATAGGACCTGTCCGGCCGGTTCTATTTTAAGCACAATAATTACAATACACTGCATGAATGTCCCAGCCCTTATTACAATCAACGTAATGTTTGTCCGAATACAATGCTAGTTAGTAAGATGACCTCCATTTCTTTCATTTGTAATTTGAAAATAGCTAGAGACATGGGCCGAAAGAGGGGTGCGTACTATACACAAAGCTAAGGTCCATACATCTTTTTAATGGCCTGAACAAGGGCTGCGTCTTCTATACGGGTGCGTCTTATACGCGCGAAAATATGGTAACTGTTCACAAAATATTTGCTAAATTCAACTGACTTAATACATTAAACCCATTGTCACCTACCCCCATGTGCTGATCCGTCCCCGGTAACGGAGTTCAAGGAGAGGTTGGTGCGTATGTAGCCAGGACTCGACACACTAACCCTGATGCCGTGATGCGCCACTTCTGCCCGCAGGCTATCACAGAATGCTTGGAGGGCGTGTTTAGAGGCGCCATCTATAACGAAACAAACAAAGCATTAAAACAATAGGAACATTTAACAAGATATTTTACTAATAACAAATACAAGCTTCAGGTTTATTTTGGGGTATAAACAAAAATACTTGCATTTATTCTTGCTGCATATAATATTTTGTACAGAATAATAATATAAGGTTGATAGAATACTTTGAAAAAATAATTAATCATCAAACACTATTGTCCCTATCACAAATGTTGATCTACCGGATACGCAACCGGCAGGTCTCCCTGAACAATCTGACTGCGGCGAAAAGCCAAAAAGTTGCATTCCGCACATGTTGGTGCACAACTTTCTCTATAATGTAAACAAAATGAGAGCCCTCATTGGTCTTTGTCTCCTAGTGACGTCACACTGAAACAACAATTGAAACCACTGGGATAGCCAGGTATTCACTATAGCGCATATGGTAATTGGTCTCTCGCTACCTATCCATTGTTTTATTCATCTAAGTCCCTATGAAATTTATTGGTAACACCATAACAGTGTGGGGTTAGTAAAGCAATGATATCCCTGTTAGGTTTGCAAAAGCTGGGCTAGCAAGTAGTCATAGGCAGGATTTTAGTGTGTGAAGAACACAACCTTATTTAATTATCATCACTATCACAGCTATCCATCGACTGAAAAAAGCATTGCGTAGGACTATAAAAAGTAACTAAGCTCAAGGGCCATCACCATCGTCATCATACTTATGATGATGATGATGAATGAAGATAATGGGAATGAAGAAGATGGTGATTGTGAAGATGGTGATGAGGATGATGATGAAGATGCTTCCTTCCATCTTACCCTATCTCCCCTCCTCACTATGCCCATTACTGGGCCTAGGCCTGTGATGAACCTGCTCAGAATGCTGTATGTACTTAAATACATGTGTAGGACAGGAAGACAGAGAGGGGACAGACCAGATGGTAGGATATCTGTACAGGACAGGAGGACGGGGGAGGGTACTGACCTGATGCAGGATGCATGACATAAGTATGGGGGGATAGGGGACATGAAGAGCAACGAGACCCGGGGGTGACGAGTGGCCTGGGTTGTAGGGGAGCTCTCCGTAGGTCCTCCCGTGGGAGTTGACCTCGTGGGACAAATGTGGTTACGGATCCAAAACAAATAAACTTACATGCGGACCTGTATGGCAGTGCTATCCTGCCCTGCATGCTGCTCACAGCTACTATGTGCCCCCCTCCGGCGGACACCATGCTGGGTAAAATAGCTGAAAAACAATACAAACAATTAACATATAAAACTGTACATAGACATTCATACAGGGTTTTGAGATTGGAGTACAGTAGGGATAGGTTGGTTACAATCCTCTAGCATAGTGAACTTAATTTAACCCTTCCAATGCTGAGGCTACTTTCGTCCAAAGCACAAAGACACAACGATTTTTGAAAACCATCTAAACCCTATCGTGTTGTTATTCATTGGATAGCTCTTGCTGAGAACTCAGGTGAGTACCCATGTGCCAGGGTTTCAGTCATTTTTCAGGGTTTTTTGCCTAATTTTGTAATGGACAAAATAAGCCACCAGCAGCAAAAGGGTTGAGTAAAAAATAAGAACAATGTATAGAGCTTGATTCGCGTAATAAAAACCAAGTATCCACTCCAGTGATTCTGGCTGAACGCAATCAAACACTTCAAGAACAATCCTGCTATAAAGAAACTTTGTTCCAACCACTGAATTTTAAACAATCACATACTATTCTAGAGCCTTTATACAAAAATCAAAGCGGCCCTATAATAGTCTAAAACATTATTCAAAGAGAAATATCCACAGACTGTAGGCCATTGGCCAGCAACTGTATCAAGCCATTTTGTGACAAACATAATATTTGGTGGCAATTTGATTTTATAACCTATTAGATTAGGTTTTTCTTAACCCTTATGCTACTTTGGCCAATACAAAATGATGCAAAAAAACAACAGAAAGATGACATAAACCCTGGCACATGGGTACTCATCCAAGAGAGCTCAGTGAGAGCTGTCCAATGAATACAACCATGACAGGGTTTAGATTGTTTTCAAAAATCTTTGCATATTTGTGCTTTGGACAAAAGTAGCCTCAGCATTGTAAGTGTTAACAAATCTATCAATGTTCACACATTTTTAATTGTGCATTTTTAATAAAACACTTAAATATAAACTCTACTTCAAATCATACTGGGTAAATCAATAAAGCATTTTGGTATCATACCCACCTCTTGTGAGTGCTACTTGACCTAAGTAATTGACAGTCATGACTTTAACGTGGACGTCTAGATCGGTATCGAGCATGGTGCCTCTGTAGCTGACCCCACCATTGTTGACCAGAATATCCACCTTGCCGTGTATTTTCAGAGCCTCCTGTGCCTTAGACTCCAGGCTGTCAAGCTGGGCAAGGTCAAGGGTCAGAACCTCGGGACGATGGGTGGTAGTTTGCTAGAAAAATGATAAAGGATTTATACTGTAAATCCAAAAATGTGTGTGTTATAAAATTATGCGTTTTTCTCACTTTCAGATTTTTGTTACTTTTGTACTGTAAGTTCACTTCCTAACCTCCCTTTAGAATAAAGTAAAGAAAACCAAACCAAATCTTTTCCCAACAAACCATCTTCTAACAAATGCCTGAAGCAATCAAATTGCAGTTTTTGACTCAATAGGCTGTTGCAAGTGGCAGTTGGTATAAGGATTTGAAGTAGCTAAATAGCTTTATCTGGATGGGCAGAACTTTTGTGATTATTGTGTTTGACAGGCATTTTTAAAATCCTGGCTAAGACCCTGGCTTTAAGTCTTTAAACATAAGCTGCTTGGGCGGGTTGCACAAAAAGGTTCATGAAAGATAAATATGAACTTAAAGTTTAGATGTTGTTGGTCAAGTCCAAAGTTATGTCTCTAAGTCCTTTTGTACAACCTGACAATGGAAAGTAGCAAGTTTGCAATGACGTTTTTCTCTCCTTCATTGCACCATCAATGTATTACCGTATTTGTCTGTTTAACCGCACATACCCCAAATAAGCGCACCTGTCCGTTTTTCTGAAAAAATTCGGAAGGGGCAAGCTTGTGGAGATTATTTTCTGGCCTTCTGAACATCCCCAAGGAGAGTTTCTTCTCAGTTAGGAGAGCTTCTCATAGGGGGATATACAAACACATTCAATATTATATATTTGGGTAATTATAAATCATTGACTTAGTAGTAAATATAGATGCATGTCATTATGGTTGAAAATTCTGATTTCCCATTTCTGTGAGTTCATCTATGTATTTAGATGCTAAAATTGAATCTCAGGTATTTCAGGAACGATGGGGACAAAGTAGTTCAGTTGGTTAGCTGTTGGACTAGGTATCAGTAGGTCTCTGGTTCAATTCTTGACCTGGGCACTTTGGTCTGTCCTTGAGCAAGACAGTTTATTCCATTTGACTCTGTTTACCCAGCAGTGTTTAGAGCTTGAGCACTATATGTTACCAGCTGCGCTGGAATATCCCTCGGTGGATTGAAAATGTCTCTGTGTGTACAGGCCGGCTAGGGAAGGAAGGTCATGTGAGGACTTTGGTAGATACAAGACTGTAAACGGAGTACCTTTACCTTTACCAATTTTTTGTGTATTTTCTAGGGCTGGGAAATTGAACAGTGACAATGACAGTGCAACAACACATCAAGATGAACATCTAGAGAGGAAGGGTAAATTACCACATTTGATGCTAGCAGTTCATCCCTGACTCTCTCTAGTTGCTCCTGCCTCCTGGCACACAGAATAACCTTGCAGCCTTCCCTATAGAAGGCATGGGCACAGGCTGAAAATACAGAATGTGAATGGCACTCTACCTATATTGTTCTGTAAATAATAAATAAGGGTTCTGTACAAGAAATACAATAAGTAGTCAAAAATCTATTTCCAAAAGCTCAATTTACTAAAAGGATAGCACAGATTTACTAACAGCACTAACATTCTGCTTTCAGTTTAAGTGAATTGGCTATCACAAACGTACTTATCCTATCCACGCTCTGAGTTTTCTATTCCATTGAAGTAAGCCTTCATAACACCACACATGAAAACAACTCCTGGGAGGGTTTTATTATAAAAATAGTTAAAATATGTAGGTGGTTTTGGTATGCATTCTCAATATGTTGAGATATAATTGGCCCTATAATTTTCATTTTATTTTTGGTATTAACCCATTGCTACGGTACTAACAGCTGCCAATAGAAGCTTAACAATTTTAGTGAAATCTTTCAAGCAAAAGCACACTTGGAAGAATGTTTGAAGGAATAAACGTTAATCCGAACACTATCAATAAGTTTCATAATTATTTTGTAAAATCAATCACAATTCCCAAGATATTGTTAGAAGTATCGAAGATCCAGAAGAAAATTTCTAGGGGATCTCTTAAGCATCAAAGGACAATTACACAATGAATAAAAGATAGGCCAAAATAGCAGTAAGGTAGATGCTAATGACAAGTGTGTACCAAACAGCCTCAGATAAGCTATCAATAGACTAAAATGGACGCACCCAGTACCTCCATTTCTTGTGTGTTAGGATGTGTTTAAACAGCTAGATACTTCTTGTATGAAGGTTGGCAGTGGTGAGAGTTTAGGTTTAACCCTTCCAATGCTGAGGCTACTTTTGTCCAATGCACAAGGACGCAAAGATTTTTGAAAATCATCGAAACCCTGTCCTGTTGGTATTCATTGGATAGCTCTCGTTGAGTACTCTTAGATGAGTACCCATGCGTGTGCCAGGGTTTGGGTCATTTTTCAGATTTTTGCATCATTTTGTATTGGCAAAATTAGCCACCAGTAACATAAGGGTTAAGCATTAAGAGATAGGCGATTACCTTCTCCAAGCCCTGAGCTGGCACCTGTGATGAGAACGACCTTGTCAGTGATATTGATGCAGTGCCTCCTGGTGACAAGCTTTATAAGGATCCCAGCCGAAGCTACGATACCCAACACTGCGGGAAGAGTGGAATCCATCTGAAAACATCAGTAACATAGATGTGAGATTGATAGAATCATGGAAATTAAAATTCTGTTTTTCTTCACATTTATGCCAAATTGTGGCAAATTCGTGACAAGCCAGTTGTACGTGGTGGGGGGAACTGGATAACCTGGCAAAAACCATAACCAAACCCCAAGTCACTGGCAACTTTCTCACACGCTCTGGGTGGGATTTGATCTTGGGCCGTGGTGAAAGACATCGAGCAGTTAGTGGTAGCACCTTAGAACACTTGGCCATCAAGGCAGGCCCCTGAAACTGATAGAGCACCCCCTGGTGGCAATCCTAAGAAGTAGGAGACCGGCTGAAACTATATCTAACACTGCTGGCAGAGTGGAATTCATATAAAAACACCAGTAATAAGGGAATAAAACATTAAACTGAGATTAGTAGGGAACCCCATGGTTTGTATTTCGGTATTTCTAAAATTAGCACATGACAGATCTACCTATTGAATTGCAATAACACATACTTCAGTAGAACAGGACTTTATTGTAATAGATGCAGGAAAGGTAAACTTCTCAAAATTAAAATAACTGAAACAGATTGCAAAAGTCTCCTAAGTAAAATCATAGATAGGCTATCCAATTGTATTTCTCTGCAGAATTACCAATTACCTGTTAAGTAGGCCCGAGAAAGTTGCTAGATTGTTAATGATGTATTATACAAATATGACATTCCTGTGGGGTGGACACCCCAGCCCACAGCGATGTCATATGTTTTATTATACCGAACAAAATACAAAACACCAAAGGGGGAAAAATTACAAACACCAAAGATTTTGGACAGATGCCTTGTTGAACTTGTTTCACCGGTACGTCACTTGGCAAACTCCCTGGGTGTTCGTGGGTATTCTTTGGGCTAGCGGTAGCTAATCAAATAGCCCATGGCAGAAGCCATGGGTTCTTTGAATAACCCATGGCAAAGGCCATGGGTTATTTAAATAGCCCATAAGGCCACTCCAATTTAATTGCTTGTCTTACGAGCTTTTTTTGGAAAAAAAATCCTGTCAGACTCCAAAAAAAAAAAGAAAAAAAGTCACCTTTGGTGTCTTACGGACGAAAGTGGTTTTGAAATTTTCTGTCAGACTCCAAAAAAAAAAAAAAAAAAGTGCAAGTTTTAAGAATATTCTTTGTAAGGGTGATTCATTCAACTACAGGAAGCTATCATTGCTGTAGTAGAGCCTCAGACTTGAGTAGGTATACCTCCCACCCTTCAGGTTACAGGGATTAATAGATTGATTGATTTTATTTAGTTGAGAATAGGATGGTAGAAACATATCGCTACCAGTCCTAGTCGGCAGACTCTAAAAAAAATTTAAAAAATAAAAAAAGTCCCATTTTTCAACTTTTTTTTTTATTCCAAAATGGCTCATTTCCTACCTCCTGAGCTCGTAAGACAAGTAAATAAATTGGAGTGGCCTAAGCTGTTAATTACAACAGCCTGTCGCTAAGGAGTGAGACAATTTCACATTTTTCAAATTTTATTTCTTTTCAAATTTCATAGAAATGTCTCGGAATTTTTGTTGAAAATGAGAAAAGATGGTATTATTCACCTTTTAGATTGGAGTATTTAGGAAAAGTGGTTGGTGACTCAAAACACACAGGATATCTAAAGGTTCCACCAGGTACCCAACAATTGTAGACTGAACAAAATGTGAGGGTTAGTTATATGATCTCTGTGTATATATGTATATATGTGGGTAGGTATTTGTCCTAGGCACTGTAGAGCTACGGTGCTTCGTTGTCAAAAATCCCCATTAAAATAGGATCTCATTGTTATCTATATGTGATATCAATCCCAGGGGGATCATGCCATGCACATCCAGTCCCTAAAATTGCATAGGGTATTTAGATATTGACCTGTACCTAATGTAGCCAGAATTACTAAGGGATCCCTAAGATAGTACATGGATTTCCTAGGAAGACTTACTTGCATTTGGTAAAGGGACTGATAGGCAATGAATAGGCATGCTGGCTCACACTTTGAAGGGGAGGTACCAAATGTTCCCCTTTTCCCAGGCCTCTATCTGAACTATAGAAATTGTTTTTAAAAAAGTATTGGAAGAATGGGATCCTTTCCTTGTCAAAAGCACACATTTATATCTCATTCATCAATTACTACGAGTTACCAATACAATAGGGATCCTACAAATATTGATGAAATGGAATTCTATCTAGACAATTCTGTTTGTTTCTTATTATAATGAGGCCCCATCAGGGGCACAGCTGCCTGACTGAAGGGTAAAGCCTACACCCCCCCCCCCCCCCCCCAACACACACCTCTTCTCGAAAACTGTAGGGTATGCCTCCTGTCACACAACCACTCCATCCCTCCTCGCCCCCCCCCCCCCCCCCCTCTCCTTGCCAGGGGTGTCCAACTGTTGCATTGTTGCACCAGTAATCCAGTATGCAACATTCATATACTCTGCAAATTATCAGACTGCATGGCCAGTATACATTTTCAAATGTTTCATTTTATGCAGATTTCGTTAAACATGTTAACTCCATCATTTTAATTGTGTTATCTACTGATAGCAATTTTGTTAAGCATTTATGGCACTGAGGATGCTGTGATGAAGGACAGATTGTCGATTGTTGTACACCCTTCAAGTATTAGTATATGAATTAAAGAGTACGTAGTGAGAGACCAATTATGTCAGGGGTCTCGAATCTGGCCTAAGTGTGACATCACAAAGAGACAGACCAATGAGGGCTATCGTATCATTTACATTATGATTATAGACAAACTTGCGTGCCAACATGTACAACATGCCACTTTTTAGATATATTGTCGCAGCCAGCCTGTTAAGGTTGATGGGCTGATTGCATATCCACTTGTTTTTATTCATCTAGGCTTAGTCTAAGGTACATGTATATGTAATTAACACAAGTCATCTTAGGTGGGGTCTAGGTGTTTTGAGGACATGATGAGTGGGCTGTCCAGCCAATGAGGTATGCATCTATACCTACATGTACAAAGGATATTTTCTTTATCTTAATTCTCTTTGGTACGGAAATGAGTCACAGCACTTCAACTAACATTTGACAGGTGACAGGTGGGTGAAACAAGGTGTGTCAACCAGGACAGGAACTGATCAGGATACAGGAATAAAATACAACTTGGTACCATTTATGTAGAAAATCGACTTGAACGCACACCCCAAACAAGTTAATGAAGGAATCACAAATAACTAGAAACTGTGTGTGAAACTTAAATTGCCAAAATTGCGATTTAGGCATAGAACACCAAAAACATAAACAAACCGCCAAAGTTCACGTGCACTTGGAGAGGAGTCGGAAACGGAAGTGAAACTGACAACTGCGCGGAGAAGTTTGATTTTGCATGTCAGTGCGCATAACCTTTGTTGATTCAGAACAGGCTGTAGTTGCATGAATATTTGACAGTTCTCGAGATGGAATCGCCGTATGTCATCAGGATAGTGAGCTAAGATGAGTCTAAATGGCTGCCAACATCTTATTGCCTTTAAAGCGGCCAAAGGAACCCAGCCATTTCGAATAATTCACCAGTACTTCATCTCGTGCACCACAGCGGAGCAACGAATTAGAAAGGTGAGTCGCTCACCAAGTCTGAAGTCGTACTCAAAAGTGTTCTCACTGCACGTGTTTTTAATCCACCTCATATGTTCGTTTATCCTATTTCAAGTTGGAAATTGGTATCAAATAAGTACAATAAATGCAATTTGAACGAAGGTGACGCAGCTCATTGTGTAGTACACGGGCGTTAATTGTTGGGTTCCCCGTCTTCAATTACACTGGGAGTGGGAGCCATCGCCCCGAACAGGATAAATCGAGTGCCATGAACGCTTCCTCCTACTGTTTATTCTAGGCTATCTTTTGACACTGGACACTGACAGTTTTACGTTTGTCAGTCTATGTTTGGTCCGTTGTGAAGTTGGAATGTGCCCGTGTACATGTTTTTCGCGTTTTTTTTTCGGCAGTTGGCTCAAGATTATTTTGTGCGGCATGTCAGATTTGTAACGAATTCCCATTGGGAATTCATGTGGCCTATGGGCAGCTGGTGTGATATGACATGCAAATCCCTTCCATTGTGTAAACACCGCTCTCTTGAAGTCAATACAAGACCCATGACAAGGTTGATGTTGTCCTAGTCACCATTTTTTGTCAGTTCCTTCATTATGTGTGAATGACATCCCTCATAAATGTTCTTAGAATAGGCCTATTATCATGTATTGAATAAATGCCTTTGAGTTAATCATGCCTGATGGGTCAGTGAAGGTAGATGAACAATGATATAATGCTGGCTTGTCCAGTAAGCAACCATAATTTGAACAGGTGCTTCTAGGGTATACAAATGAAATATAAGAGTTGCGGTCCAGGTGACATCCTGAGAATAGCTCCCACTGTGCCTTACGTTGCTCTGAATGGCACCCTTTAGCACATGTAGTCACTTCATCACATTATCTGTCATTCTTATTTGTTTGATTGTTCAACACACTGAATTATTCTTGATTCATTTGAAAAATCAAGATATTCATTTTTCTCGAAGAAGAAATGGATAAAAAATGGTGACTTTTTTCCATCATCATCAGTAGATGGCATCACCCTGTTCGAGCTGCTCTTGTTATTTCTCCAGTATTTCTGACAACCTTCAAAAAGATATTCGGGTATAAAATCCCATAGCGATATTGCATTTTTATGTCAAGTATTTTATAAATGCCAGAAAGATATAGCAGGTAGTCTTAATTAAATGTCTACTTTCTCCTGAATGCAATTCACACCATCATAACCAAGCATTTTAACAAATAACCTGTTCACATCATTTGTGCTCTGAAACAGGGAGTATAGAATTGATTGTATTTTAGTCAAGAGGTATACAGATTTCACTACTATCTTTTTCGATTGCATGTCTTGATGCACACAAAATAAGTGGATTTTTGTTAACTGTCTATGAGCTGCAGATCGCCTGCAAGTTTATTCTATTCTTTGAATACATTGGTGGTATTTATCATAACTGGAACTCTAAGTATGGTCAAGTATCCCAGACCTTTTGTGGAATAAACTAACTGTTCAGTCATGAAGACAACATAAATGCATATTCTGACGTGGTTGGAATGAGTTAATTGGTTAAAAAGCAGTTAAGATTGATTGGGCATAGAATTAATCAGGTAAGATTGATTCAATTGCTCCTTTTCATTTTCAGGTACACAGTAATACTGTAGTAATACTGTAGTGTACATTTATATGTCATAGATTGTGGAATTAAGATAACTGTTGGTAAATTCTGTACACGCTCTTCTTTCAGCGCTGTAAGTCTAGTTGTTTCACATAGGACTACTTTTGTAGCTTCTCAACCATTTAGCAATTTTCACATTTCGAATGTTTTGACTTCAGGCCAGGTCATGTGTTTGCCACACCTGTCGACAGTATGGACCTCGTCTCCACTCTTGCCTCTTCTGTGTATATTTCGGGTGCTATGGTGCTAGCCACATTCAAGAACATGCCAAAGCCAATCAACACAATTTAGGTAAGCATACAAGAAAAACTCAGTGTATTGAGCATTCCTTGATACATAGACTCAAAATCTCAGCTTTAGGGTAAAGCTTCGTTTTGAAAAATTTCTGGCTCTAAAAAATATTGTTCTCAGTTGTTAGATTATGCTATTGATAAACTATCTATTAAAAAACATCCGCATATGTTCTGAGTATCAATGAAATAGTTGGTAACTTAATACAGAAAAACGTTTCTTCAAAAATGTAAGAGGACGAAACTTGCTAGTCCTAGTCACCATTTTTCTTCTTTTTTCAGTATGTAGGTTAGTAAAGGAAAATGCTGAAACCGTTCCTATTTATTAACTGATTTGGAACCTGAATGGCATCCTGTTAATGGTTTCAATGATAAGTAATTGTCAAATTGGATTGCACATCTGTTTCTGATTTTACTTAGTTGTATACACAGACAGGTCTGCCCCCATAAGGTGTGAATTTCCTTACTGGCATATCTTCTATACCCAAAAAACACTTTTATTAAGGGAGGTAATGAATTACTGTGTTCACAAGTTTCATTTTTCCGTTATTGTCGTAGGTTTCCAGTATTGAACTTTTTCCTCCACTGAATGACACTCATATTAATATTATAGTTAATGATCATTACATGGATTATACCTGTGCCATGTGACCAAGTCCCAACACTGTAAGCAGCCAATAATGAAAGTCATACTAAGTTTCAATGTTGTATTTTCTCCCCTCACTTGCAGCTCTGGACCTAACTTATGGTGCTGTGTTTTGTTTCTCCTGTGGAGATTATGTTTATGATCAAGAGTTGGAGGGGATAGCTCAGGGACAGTACAGAATTGCAACACATTCTCTAGGTAAGCTTTGCTTTTTCAGTTTTGCAACTTAAATTTTGTCTAGTGATGTTGATGCTTATTGTTACCAAGCATGAAAACAAGGCACTATCTTGATTCTAAAATTTTATGGTCAATCAATAGAAATTGATGAATAAAGTTTTGTTTTCTCCCTCTCCAAAATAGTCTTTTATAGAATATGAGACCATTGCACCTGATTGTTTAGAATTTATTTGTGCCTTATCAATTGAATGCTTGGTAGAGATTGGCAAGGTTTTAAAAATGTAGATACTATTAACAATACTGCCTGCTACCAAGGGATCTACCTTTGTTAAATTAAGCACTCTCAACTTCAAAAACTTCACTAGTAAACAGAAAGCTTTTTCTTGTGGAGACATCCTGGCAGCATATTTGTGATTATTTACCTATAAGCAGTACTGGTATAACATCTTAAATGGTACATTACCTTTCCCCATTTGATAAAAGGTATCTGTATCATACCAAGTATTGGTGCTATGCCTTAATGCTTGGAATCCAAATATCAATTTTTTCCTAGGTCATATGCATGTTGGTAGGATACCAGTTTGTATTTATTCGCATTGCTTCCAGGTCAAATTTGAAGAAGAAAAAAATCTTCCGCCTTAGATAAACAGAAGCCCATAATGACATTGTTCTGTACGCTTAATGAATGGGTTTAGTTATAAAATACTGGTTTGATTTGACTAACTGATCCAAATATTTATTCTATTCTAGATAAAAAGAGACTTGAAAGGAATGTGATTCCTATACTAAACATATATTACCCTGCTACAGTTATATACAAAGTTGCCTAAATGTCACAATGTATTTCATGATATGATACTTTGTAGCCAATAAGAAAGTGGTTAGTTTGAAATTATATTCTCATTTATATTTTTAGGAATATGATTGCAAGTAATGTCCCAATCTCTAGATTACTTGAGCACCATCTATAGACATTATTTCGTCTCATAAATTAACTCAATTAACTTTTCCCTATTTTAATTCATTTCCCTTTTGATCCAATTGGGTGGCTCTTAAAAACAATGTACTTATTTGCTCTAATGGATAAGATGCCGTAGCCTTTGGATTAATCAAGCTTACAGATTTATTTTGATTGATTTGTTTTTCTAGGTATTCAACCTTATGTGCGGCCATGGAAACCTAGTGATTATGAGGTTAACTTACTACACCATAACCCAAAACGGCGGAAGGTGACAGAAAACTCCACAATAGGTATTGTTTATTTATCCCTTCCAATGCCACACATACATATATGTGTTTGTGGAAATATAACCTAGAGAACCATGCTTGCATATATATGTGTGAGAAAAATCTAATTCATTTAAAGAAGAGCCCTGCTCACCAATCTAAACGACACCCTACATAGCTCGAAAATTAGGCTACTGGCTGTCAGAATGTTGTACTCGATTCAAAGCCCAAAATTTAATGTGTGATATAATTTGCCATACTTCAATTACAAACAACTCGTTTGTTGGTTTGGCTATCGCTTGTAAAACAACTTATGAAGACTGATTTTCCTTGTTTTCTGGTGAAATGTTAGCCCTTACACACAGTTACAGTTGGAATGAACTTCACCAGTTTGGTATGTCATTAATTTTTAGTGCTCGCTTTATTAACCATACATTATGAAAATCTTACCCTCACCTAATATAATGCTACTATTTTGTCTTTTCAGGTTTGCGTGGCCTCATTAACCTGGGAAATACCTGTTTCATGAACTGCATCGTGCAGGCATTGACACACACCCCCTTGCTCAGAGACTTCTTCCTTGCAGACAAACATAATTGCCAGATGTTAAACGAATCACAGCAGTGCTTGGTCTGTGAAATGGCAAGGCTCTTCCAGGAGGTAAAATCACTCCCACTGTTTTTCATTTAATAGCATTGTTAAACCGTTCATGCATTGTTAAACACTTCGATGTCCCCTCGATGTTATATGAATCCCAGCAGTGATTGGTCTGTAAAAGGCAAGGCTCTTCCAGGAGGTAAAATCACCCCCACTGTATTTCATTTTATACCATAGTTAAACCTGTCATGCTTAAGAATCCCCTTTGACATTATATGAATCCCAGCAGTGATTGGTCTGTAAATGGCAAGGCTCTTCCAGGAGGTAAAATCACTCCAACTGCATTTTACTTAATAGCATTGTTAAAACTTTCATGCTTACGAGTCCCATTCTATGTTATTTGAATAACAATAGTGATTGGTCTGTAAATGGCAATGCTCTTCTAGGAGGTAACATCACTCCTACTGCATTTCATTTTATAGCATTGTTGAACCTTTCATGCTTATTAAGAGTCCCCTTTAATGTTATTGTATTCATCGCATTATAGCGCCTGGGCTTGGAAAACACTATGTTCAGTGAGAAGCTGTTTCTTTGGCTTTAAAGTCTCGTCTCACTGCCCTGAACCGGCTGAGCAACCATTAGAAAACGTGATTTTTGTGTTATTTTTTTGTAATTTACCTTTTTAAATTTCAGTTTTATTCTGGAGTACGAACGCCACACACGCCGTACCGCTTACTCCATCTAGTGTGGACCCACGCTCGGCACCTGGCGGGTTATGAACAGCAAGACGCACACGAGTTCCTTATAGCTGCATTAGATGTACTACATAGGCACTGCAAGGGTACGTCTATTAATGTTATACCAACATCCTCGCATCAGTATGGGGGCATGTTCGATCCATGTAATTAAAAAATACTGTTTACTGTGTTAACATAAAGTAATGCGCATGGCAGGCCTCTGCCTTTGATGTTTAAATTTTGTGCGCAGATTTTCAATGACATGCTATCATGTTAACATGTTGTGCAGTACTAGCATAGGGATTAGATGTCTAGATAATGTTGCAAAGTTCAATAATTGTTGACTCCAGGGTACGCATTAATTAAACTGCCGCAATATTACCATGGTATACAGTAGTCAATTCCCTCTTAGGAGTATATCCAGTATACACATAAGTAATAAGAAAGACCAAAAGCAAGGCTGCTCAAGTTCTTGCACCGTTTGCAAAAAAATACTTAGGTCAAATTCTTACTTAATTGCTATTGTTGTAATTATCGACGTAACCCTTTTGGTTTGTTGAAGAAACGGTCACACATTCACAATGCATATCTACAGATGTTCATTTCTCCTTGCAGGTACCAATGGCTTATCATATAATAATCCTCATCATTGTAACTGTATCATAGACCAAATCTTCACAGGTGGGCTGCAATCTGACGTCACCTGTCAGCAGTGCAAGTAAGACATGCTATTTTGTGTTCAACTCTGACCCTACCCCCCTCCCTGGCTCTGTAGATGCCTGTTTGTATGTTGATGCTTTAACCCTTCTCATCTGAATTACATCTACAGACATAGTTCAATATCTTTCCCCCTATACAAATTTATCAGACTACAACAAATTCAAACCAATAGAATAAAAGATCATGAACATATAAGGGTCATTGGCAAAGAAGTGAATTTCAAAAGAGAATAAAAGAAAGAAAATTTTAGGTGTCTAGAATCTCACCAGCTGACGCTGACAGCGCAAATCTTGTTAGATTATGCCAAAAAATCCACATTTTTTATAAGCTCATTTATTGCAATTATCACCTTTTTGTAGTTCATATACCATATAAATAAAGATACAATATTTTACACACATTTCAGCGATGTGTCAACAACTATAGACCCTTTCTGGGACATATCACTAGATCTTGGTTCCTATATTCTATATCATCATCATTTTCCAGTGTGCATACCGTATACATAAATACAATGTGGTACTTGTATATTTCAGTAATGTGTCAACAACTATAGACCCTTTCTGGGACATATCACTGGATCTTGGCCCTACTCCAGACAGTCTGCAGAATAACCGTGAATCAGTTACTGCAGGTAAATTGAGTAAGTTATTGCAATGGTGGTGATCCTGCTACTAGTTACTTGCTCTTTTTACTCGGTTTCTCTGCATGTTAGTCTCCTGCAATGTCTTCCGACAAGGTTGTTCTATTTTTTCTCACGATTTGGTGTCGTTCAAATCTTTGAAATGATCAAACATGGAAGCGATGAAAGTATTATACATTAACCCTTTCGCTGCTGGTGGCCAATTTGGACAAAATAAAATCATCTGAAATTTTTTTTGAAAATGACTTGAACCCTGGCCCATTGGTACTCATCTGATAGTGCTCGGTGAGAGCTTTTAAATGAATACCAAGGTGATAGGGTTTAAATAATCATCAGATATTTTTGCGATATTGTGCCTTGGACAAAAGTAGAATCAGCATCGCAAGGGTTAAGGTATATTATTGTGTAATAAAGCATCAGATATAGATTATTCTTCCTCAGAAGTAAATTAAATAGTTGAAATTTCTTTTAATTATCTTTTCATCTCGAGGGAAGTGTTATTAAACTTTTCAGTGCATTAAGTGTTCTACAAATCTAAGATAGCTTTCATGTTATAATTCGTATCCAAGAGTGTGGGGCTGAAAGTCATAGGGCATTTTCATATTATGAATGGTTATCTTCTACTAGTCATGACCTAATGAACAAAATCATGAAGGAATATCGCAAAATTCAAAATTTTTATAAAAGAGAACATTTCACTCTATAATCATCTGAAATGTGACCTTCATCAGTATGGATGCATACCCAAGTGTTAGCTGAAATTAACCAGACACTGAAAGTCATATCTATCGAACTAGATTTGTGATTATTTAGTCATCAATACAAAGCGTGTGAAGTTGCAATTTTGCAATATAGGTATGTGATATATTGGATTAACTTTGTTTCAGATGGCGGAATTGAAGGACTGGACCAACCTACCTCACTAATTAATTGCTTAAAAAGGTCAGTATATACTAGAGTTTGAATAAGAGTAAAATTATCGAACCTACTCCTGTGTATTTTTGTGTTCACAATGTTACATATCCATTTAATGCTGGTGTTTCATAGCTTTAAAGGCCACCCAGTTTTGAAGGTTATTTTGTAAATATAAATCTTTTGGAGTATCTCAAAATTTTAAGATTTATTTAGAGTTCTTTATGTGAAGAATCAAATGCTACTTATTAAAACAACCAAAGAATAGGATGGTTTAAGGAAAGTTGATTAGTTTTGAGCAACATGTCTTATTCAAACATCCACATTAAAGGTGCTTTGAAAAGAAAGATATCTCCATAATAGTTTGAGTGTGCTCTCATTTATTAGGGATTGTCCAGGATCCTAAACACGACTATTCACAACAACATTTATATGGTAATACTGCAATAAAGTACCGTTAACAGTACCATTAAAATACCGTACCCTTTCATTGGTACCAATACTCTTCCGTTTCATGCTGAAAGGTATCCATTCCTATATATTACCAGGAAAGCATTGTAAATATGTCATTGACATTTGTTTGATGTTTGTTCTCATCCTGGTATGTTTAGGTTCACAAGACCTGAGCACTTGGGCAGTTCAGCCAAAATCAAATGCAGCAAGTGTCACAGTTACCAGGAATCAACCAAGCAGCTGACTATGAAGAAACTGCCTGTGGTAGCCTGCTTTCATTTAAAGGTAATTTATTTGATGAAACTTTTGTAATTGACCCTTCCAATGCTGAAGCTACTTTCATACTAAGCGCAGTTCTGAACATCCTAAAGTTACCCATGTAACTCTTTTGTTGTTGACATGACACTATTTGAATGATAGGTCAGCCATTTGCCACATCTTATCATAGAGTGTCGACATTGAATTCCTGCACTTAATGCGTGGGCCACTTGGGCATGATACATGACCGCACGCCGGGTTACCACCCAGTTTCCAGGGCATATATGTATTGATGACCTCACAACAGAACTTAGCTTTGATTTGCAAGCTATGTGGGTAATTCATTAGCTTTGCTTATTTTTTGGACATGTTATCATGGCTTTTTGTATAACCATGTAGTGGCAGATGTCCAGTCAAATGGTGCAGGAATTAAATGTCTGCATGTCTGTATTGTACAAGTTGCTTCCTGGCCCCCTGTAATTTCCTTTTAGCGCTTTGAGCATTCCACTGGCTAACAAAACCGTATCTCAATTTATTTTTCATTCCCTCGACACCTCAATTCTTCTATTTCGAGGCTGCCATATCTTAACATATGTGTCGCTTACTGACCCCCTGTATTTTCCTTTCAGCGCTTTGAGCATTCCACTGGCTACCATAAAAAGATCTCAACGTACGTGTCGTTTCCCGAGGAGCTGGACATGACTCCGTTCATGTCGTCATCTCGCAGCAACAATAACGGCTACAGCCACCAGGTGGTGCAAGAGTCCTCCCAGAGTCTTTCAACAGAAAACAAGTCAGTATCGTATCGTGTGCTTATTACCTGTAGATATGTAAATCATACAAATTCAAGTCAATATAAATTCCATTGTTCAATAACGGCTACAGCCACCAGGTGGTGCAAGAGTCCTCCCAGAGTCTTTCAACAGAAAACGAGTCAGTGAAATCTTTTTACTCACCTACAGCATCCTTTTGCATTACAATCAGTGTCTTAGCAAGGATTTAGAAACTGGGTGACCAAAATTGGCAATTGTTAAAAAATTTTGGGCGTCCACATTTTTAAGGAGGACCACAATATACTCTGATTTCAACCATAAATATGTATATATCAAGGAAATTATATGGAGATGAAAAAATTGAATCATATGCTTGAGATTGACATATTAAGAAATTCCTCACAAACAAATTTGGGTGTCCTGAGGGATGCTTTTTAAGGGTTTGGGTGTCCAAAAAGACACCCAGACGCCCTGCTGGCTAAGACCATGGGGGCATGCCCTGATGGACCTATGCCCTGTTTGAGGTTGATCCATTCATGCTTCAAGCTTAGCATGTCACTTAAGATGTATGCCCTGATGGTGCCGTAGATCACATGCCCTGATGGCCCTGTCATCTAAGGCTGTGTCACTGACTGCTCGCTGTCTCTCACCACTGCCCAGGTTTGAATCCGGGCAAGGGTATGTGAGAAAGTTGCCAGTGACTTGGGGCTAGGAGGTGGTTTTCGCTGGGTCATCCGGTTTCCTTCACTACTTACAACTGGCTAGTCACGACTTAGCCGCGATATGGCAGAAAAAGTGACGAAAATCGTAATTCTAACAGTGTTGTTTGTTTGGTCCTCAAAAATAATCCTCAATTGATCAGGCATTACCTAGGAAGATAAAGTATATAGCCGAGTTGATTTTTAAAGGTTGTATACCACCTGCACTACATGTATAAGTGAATTAAAACTTCCAATTTACCATTCCAATGGAAAATTTTCCAACTTTGATTAAGATGTATTGTAACCGATAAGTGGAGTCCTCTCTTAGTTGTGATATATATTTTATTTGTTCCTTAAATCCAATACAAGTGGTCTTATGCTTCCATGCTCCCTCTCTCTACTCTCTGTCCCTCTCTCTACTTCTCTCTCTACTTCCCTCTTTCTACTTCTCTACTTCTCTCTCTACCAGCCACCAGGCCCGCTATTTAAGGGGAAAGGAGTTGGGCCTACATGTGGACATGAGCCAAGGGCCCATTCCACATGCCAACTCCCTTCCTCCTTCCTCAGACTTTCTGGGGCCTACATTGTACAAAACCCTAATTACTATTTAAACATTATTATTTTACTAAAAACCAAGTCTACTAATTAGCAGCACTTGGCAACCAAAGGGCTCTGTACTGGCTGGCAAAGACCAGACAATAGACAGAGATATTTAACCAGAGTACCCTGCCTGGTTACAGTATAAACACCTGAACTAAAGTGTGGAAAACCTCTGTGAGATGAACATTCTGAAAAGTTCTGAAATGTTTGTTCGACAGAGCTTGTGATTCTTTTCTTTGCATTGTTTAAGATTACCACCAAAGATTCTACACAAAATATCATAAATGTTTGTCCAGTAGATAATGTGCGTAGCTGTATTATGTTATCAATCATTTCTAAAATACTTCCCGTCCGAATTAATGTCTGCTTTGCCAAGCTTGTGATTGACTTTTCTCTTGATTTCAGATACTCCTTGTATGCAGTGGTCAACCACAGTGGAACAGCGGATGCAGGTCACTACACGTGCTACATCAGGCAGCACAAGCACCAGTGGTTCCGCTGTGAGGACCATCTTATAACCAAAGCCTCTCTAGAAACTGTGCTCAATAGTGAAGGGTGAGTCATTGCTTCTTTTAACTGCCACATGATAGGGTGTTATCTTAGATGGAGAGAACATGGATTGGTCGCCAAGTCTCTAGAAACTGTGCTCAATAGTGAAGGGTGAGTCAGTACTTATTATAACTGCCTCATGGTATGGTATTATCTTAGATGAAGAGAACACTGAACAATTACCATGGGGGGCCATTGCGAAGCCCTGGACACACCTAATTGTGCCTCAGCGTAACATTACTAGGGGACAGACGAATGAGGGCTATGGTATTTGTTTACATTATAGAGGAAGTTGCTCATGCAAATGTGCATAACGCACCTCTTGAGTGGTTCTCGTCAGCACCTGGGCAAGGAGTCGCACCGAGGCTGTTGAGCGAGAGATCTGCTGGTTGCATATCCGGTGATCGACATTCGTAGTATTATAAATGTTCAGTGCTAATCGCTTTTTTTTTCATTTTAATTTTCCATTTATTTCTTCTATCCCAGTAATGGGTCATTTGCTCATATGATTGATCTATCTGGCATGAGACAATATGGCCATTTATTTTGTATTAAAACATCAACCCATGCTGCGATCAGGATTGGATAATGTTAAGATGTACTGGTATTATTTACTGGTATTGTTTCAAAAGGTATTGTATCATAAGTATTAGGTATTGTGTAGGAACCCAAACATGACTATTCACAACAAAATTCATAAGGAAATGATGCAATGGAGTACCGTTAACCTTACAGTTAAAATACTGTACCATTTCATTGGTACCCATACCGTATGGTTTCGTTCTTAAAGGTATTCATCCCTAGCTGAGATGTCAACTCCCATGTACTAGTCAGAGGTATGCATTTAGTATAGTGATAATACCTCTTCTCACCTAGACATGCTAGGCTGCCACTTCTAGCCCAGTAATAGAGATACTGTATACTGTGTTAAAATTGCGCATATAAAATAATTGGCTCAGCAGATTACTGCCTTTGATGCGCAATTTAATTATTGCGCATTAATAACATCTAGCTCAAGCTGAGTGAGGGGGCCGGCTTTTGGGAAGGGTGGTGCTGAGTGTATCCAAGCCGGCCAGCCCCTTAGGATTGCCCGATTCTGCCAGTATTATAGGCAAGTGCAATCTTTATTTCGTCACCAGCCACGAACAGTGTTATCTTGGTTGCAATCAGTAACTCTGATTAGTGATTACCGGCGCGTTTGTTGTTAACATCGTAACTTAGTAACAGCAGAGGCCGCGAAGGGTCTTTGAGTTGAATGACAAGCTATCATATCAGTGTGTTGAAGATCCAAGTAATATCCAAGTAATAGTGCGCAGTTTAATAAATGCGGACTCCATGGGTGCGCAAAGTACGCATTAATTAAACTGCTGCAATATTAACAAGGTATACAGTATCTAAAATAATGGATAATTACAGCGAGGCCCCTCGCTGGAAATGTTAAGAATTGCTGTAAGTTTTAAAAGGACAGCCCCTTGATTTTCATGAATGCCAGCCCTCCCCCCCACTTGTTTAGTGTTTATCTAATTGTTTTCTCTATTGTAGGTACCTGCTATTCTATCACAAGCAAATCTTGGAGTATGAATGACCCGGGGTCCCTACTAAATCCTGGCATAGCGAAACGTGAACTCTTCTCGAGAGCTGCATTTGGTGCCACCCAGTGGACACGTGTGGTACTGTACTGTCAATGGGGCTGCCTCAACGACGCAAGGAACGATCCCATTGTCCTGGTGCAGCTGGAGCAGCAGCTGCAACGGTGTCTACTATTTCTGTGATTGGGTGCCAGAACTGCCGTTCCTTTCCAAAGAGTACTCTCTGGTAGAGGAGGAGTTCAGTGTGGAAATGTTGGAGTTCTTCATAGGAAGCGCTAAGCATGTATGCTGTTTGTAAAGGGTAATAGAAAGGAACAACCATGTGGATGGATAGGAATGACGAAATGGACATGAGGATGAAATGGACATGTTTCTTTGTGCTATGGATTGCGCAGAAACTGACGATAGGGAATTTGCAGAGGTGAAGGTCATGTGACCGGCACAGCGCCATGTGAGCCAGTATGTATGTCATGTGACCAAATCGCTGTGATGGAGATCTACCGTTGTTGGTGAAGGAGATGCTACACAAGCTGCCAATGGGAGGTGATTTCCGAGATCTACTATTATACGGAATAGGCTGTGTTCCTGGTTCTCAACGATAGACACAGCATTATCATAGTTCATTACCCTTACCAAATAGAAATGGAAATACCAGGAAATTCTGAGGGGTATCCTTGGAAAATCCTAGAATTTCCTAGGAAATCTGAGCTACATTTGGTAAGGGTATATCTCCTAGTCCTTATCCTATGCAGCTATGTGCTGTACGGATGTGGCTGTGAGATTATTTGATTTTTTTTCAGGGGGGTAGTGTTGGGACGGGTTGGGGGGTGGTTGTAGTGTTTGTACCTGACACCAGGGTTATCTGTGATAAACTGTGAACCTGGTAGGTAGCTCACTCTTGCTGTGGTTTGTCGTAAAAACCTGCTGATCAAAGGGAACATTAAAGGCGGAGTGCTGTTTCCGCTGGTTTCTCATGTTGCATTATTGTGATGGAGACCGAGAATGTTTCCTAACTCTATCGCTGGATTGGCCAGAACCATGACACGTAGGATAATACAGTAATTACCCATTATTTTTTTACCGCTCTTGTCGTTTCCCAGATAATTTAGAAATCATTCTCTTGTATTTGCTTGTGACCTGTTTGTTTTTGCACTGTGAGGTTGGCATGTGATAGTTCTGGAAAACATTTTATACCCAGCTTGGGCAAGTTAAAGTTTTTTGTTTGTTTGTTTTTTTGCAACTAGCTTCACATTGCTGAACTGAGGAAATCCCAGGGTCCACACTAGTCTAGAATCTTATGCCATATTTTGAACAAAAAATGCCTGAGGAATTAGTTATTAAAATCAAAATGGGGCACTTACGTATGTTGATCTTTTTACTTAACTTAAATTTACTCTCTGTATGACAGGTGCTAGAAGGTTTCCTTTCTGTTTATGTTTGCTTTTCAATTTGTCTTTTTTCCTTACGCTAATAATTTTAGTCATTTGGTCTGTTTGTACCATTTGATTTTCCTCTATTTAATTGAATTGGAAGCATTGTGTTCATCTGTGTCCACTATCTGTTGGCCCTTTGAGGATATAATTTGAAAAAAGTCCATTATGGTCATCCTGTATACTTTTGGAACTTCCCTGAGATGCTTAATCTCACTCTATAATTAGATTTTCCAGGTGGCCAAATGTGAGTTACTTGGTAAATATATTATCAAAAGAGATATCGAAAGTGATAAGGAACTGCTTATAGTAAATTGTAGTGTCCCAAACCCCTGTTTACTGAATACAGTCAAACCTGCCAAGAAAGCTTTCTGACTGCAGTTGCAGATACAGAGGGGCTTCAACATATTGATTTTCTTGCTAAGAATTGTAACTTTTCTTTTGTTTTGCTTTATGATCAATTTGGTAGGTCTACCTCTCTTAAAACAAACCCCATCATACAGAATGACCCCCCTACACCAAAATCCTGAACAGGATGACCATAAAGTCTTGAAAGATGGTTCGTCTAGTCTAATTTAGCAGGTAAAACTATATCGAAACTCGTCTTTACAGACAGGCAATTTCTTAACCCTTATACTGCTGGTGGCTAATTTGGCCAATACAAAATGATGCAAAAAGCCTGAAAAATGGACGAAATTCAGGCATATGGGTACTAATCTAAAAGAACTCTGTAAGAGCTTTCCGATGAATACCAACAGGACAGGGTTTAAGTAATTTTCAAATTTCAAAAATCTTTGCATCCTTGTGCTTTGGACAAAGGGATCTCAGCACCGGAAGGGTGAGCAGATTTTCACTCTTTTTGATCATCAGGGCACACTACATACATGTGTGAGTCATCAAAAGACCATACTTTTTGCTGGCATGGTTCTGTAATCTTTCCTTGATTGATGTGTCGGTGTTAAGAATAGACAAGGATATTATTAGCATACAGAGATACAAGAAATGCTCTGTCCTAGGGTTTGTCTGATGATAAATAATGGTGAAATGATCAGATCATATACATTGTATCTCATGCAATTGTTACCATTTGACAATCCATTTTAGGTAATTTACGGAAACAGTATTACCACATGTAACGTGTGTTCAGGGGTAAATGTAACTTAATAATATTCTAGGAAATGTGGGAGGTAAAATTATGCAGTGAGCATTTGCTGCATGTGAAAATAACCAACTCTTTCATTGAACTGTTTCTCCCCTTGACCTTTAAATTATGCTACACCCTTTGTATTGCTGTGTTATTTTAGGTTATTAGTAGTAAGTCACACTTCTTCTGAAAACAAAGCTAAATGAGCTCACTCTCTTTTTCTTTTATCATATTAACCCATTTACAACTTGAGTGTTCTCCTGGTCTGCAATGTGTGAAAATATCTTGAAAACCAAACTATATTTTGAGAACATATAACTGACAGCTGTTGTTTCTTTTGGATTAAGCAGTGCCTCTTCACATGTTTCATTATATCTTATGATTTGAATATTTATTTGAAAAGTTTTTTGCTACGTATGCTCTCCAGATGCAAATGGGTTAATATTTCTTATATGCATCCATCAGAATTTTCTTGTGACTTATGACAGGTGAATTTTGATGAATCAGATTTCAAGCCTATCATTCAACACTTTATGCGAGAAATTCTTCTCTGCATATGTGCTTGTTACATTTCATTAGGTTTGATACCAAATGGAAGGTAGGGGTCCTAACACATCATGTCTTGATAAGTACATATTAAAGACCAGATGACGTTCAAGAGAGTTTGGGCTATAAGGGGTAGGATGTTGTGTTGATTGTCTACAAGAGAAAAGAGAGAGTCCTAAAAGGGATACTGTGGGTTTGGTATTATTAACTTTGAGCTTTGAACTTTAAAGGAAAGAATGAGAGCAGGAGCTGTTCGAGCCATGGTTTACAGATTGAAGCTCATATCACACTGGTGAGAAGACAACTTTGTGAATGTGTCGACAACGGAAGGCAATCTGTTAATGCTGCTCACAGCTTTGTTTCATAGAAGATATCTCCCAATTTTTAATTCAGATATCTGATAAAAATTGCCATTGTTGTTAAGATATTTGCATACGTGTCCAACCACCTGTGATATGAAGGCGTTAAGAAGCTGAGCTTACTTATCATTGCATGTCCTAGCAGCAGATAGGGCTCCAGTTGGACTATAAGAAAAAGGGTGTTATTAAGCCATAAATACTTCAGAATTCTAGAATTTGTTGTCTGGATTGAAGTTACTTTTGACGATAATTTTGAATTGACAATGATTTCACAAACTATTTGAAGGAGAGTTGTTGATAATGTTCTGATCAACATTTCTCCTTGAAATATTTTGCCGATTATGTTTTTCATCAAAATTGCCAGGCTGGTTTTGGCCTCTGTGAGCATTAATGGGTTAAGGTGTGTGATTAATGTCTTCATGCAACTCTTGTGCAATATATGCAGTATGTGTATTCTTGAAAATGAAATTAAATTACGAATGATTAATTTAAGAATCGAGGGAAGTTGTGGTTTTGGTAAAAAGTCTGTGTATGTATGAATGAAAGTTCAAATGTAATATGCATGACCAGGTTCTGAGCACCCTTGGGCCCACTAGGGTCCTAAGCACCTTTGTGGTTCACTTGGGTCCTGAGCACCCTTCTGGTCCACTTGGGTCCTAAGCACCCTTCTGGTCCACTTGGGTCCTGAGCACCCTTCTGGTTCACTTAGGTCCTGAGCACCCTTCTGGTTCACTTGGGTCCTGAGCACCCTTCTGGTCCACTTGGGTCCTGAGCACCCTTCTGGTTCACTTGGGTCCTGAGCACCCTTCTGGTTCACTTGGGTCCTGAGCACCCTTCTGGTTCACTTGGGTCCTGAGCACCCTTCTGGTTCACTTGGGTCCTGAGCACCCTTCTGGTTCACTTGGGTCCTGAGCACACTTGGAACCTGGGTCCTGAGCACCCTTGGAACCAGGGTCCTGAGCATGCTTGGGTACACCAGGGTCCTGGGCACCATGTGGGCATTCACTTATCTGTGCATGATAGTAATTGAGTTGTTATGATTTGGGCTTATGTACTTATCTGAATGTTTAACGTTAATCGGAGACGAGAGATAAGTAACTGTCAAGTTAAGAGCAATGGAATTAAGGGGAAAGAGTAGAAGGGGTGTCCAGTGTGGAACACTGTAGTTGCTGAATGAAAACTGAAAGTCAGCTTTTGAAGGTGAAAATGACTTAGACCATTAGAAGAAAGCTTTGTTTTAGGTAAGATGAAAGGGGTTGATCATAATCCTGCCAGGGGCAGGATAATTTATCAGGTCTAATATCACAGTGTTGGTATGCAGACTAGATTGACAGTTCATGCCTAAGGCAGCTAAATACTGAGACAAAATTGACAATATGGCTTGATGAGTGAACTATTGAAAATAATCTCATTGTTTCTTGGATTTGAATGAAGTGAATCCATACAATTGATATTCAGACATTTACAATCGTTAATTTATTTCAAGTGACCACTGTCCTGCCTGGTTTTCAGATCCCAAGTAAAATTATTGAAATTGAACTAGAAATGATTGAAAAAATGATCCTTACATATTCTGTGGACACCTGTATCTGTTTTGGTATAGATTTGTCAAATCTGTCCTTTTGCTTGAGGTGATAAATTGAGAGCCGATTGGGAAGGGTGTTTGTGGATGAGTGTTACAGATTTCTTAGAATCATTGTGCAAGTTAAGGTTAATGTATTTGAGAAAATATCAGATTCCCTTTGAAAATGATTGGTGTGTAGAAAACGTTTAGGAAATGAAATGGAGACAAAGTGTTGTCGCTGCCAACTTAATGGCAATGGCAAGCTAAAAGAGGGTACAAATGATTAACTTTTTTCATGCTCTTGTTTTAGGTAGATCAAAAATGTATTTGTGTAAATTATTACTTGAAAATGTATTTGTGTAAATTATTACTTGAAAAAATCTCAATCCATTCAACATAACCTTTTTCCCCTCTCAGGCTACCATTCTATGGCCAGATATGGGAGGTAAGGGGTAGGGGGGGGGGGGGGGGGTGTAAGCTTATCTTATTGGTAATTTTTGAGGGGTGATGTCTTATCTGAATGGTAAGATCAGCGAGTTGGGGTCTGATCTGAATGGTAAGGTTAGAGAGGTCTAATCTGTATGACAAGGTTAGATAGGTCTGATGTGTACTGTAAGGCATATAGTCCAAGTTGAATGGTAAGATTATGGGGTGTTCTGTTTCTTGAGAATGTGACCTATGCTGAACAATCATGTTGGAAGGATATCCACCCTCTCAGCACTCTCCACTGAATGATCCAAAAATGTGTCTCTTTCAATTTAGTAACTTATATGTTTACAGCGAATAAATGTACTACTTCTAATTGGGTGGACATTAGCAATTTTGGGGAGGGTTGAGAGAGTTGTATCGCTTCTCAAATTAAGCTTTAATTCAATACTCAATCGATCTGCACTTGTGAATTATGTAATGTTTTTTGGATACTGCATGGAATACCTATGGAGGGGACATTCAGATGCTAGCCACTTTATTTTCTTAGGTAATTATCTTAGATCCCCAAAGGGGTTTCTGTATTTCACCTATGCATAAGCAAAGCAACTGGTAAATGTACCAATTAATGTTTCTTGAAAGAAAATGCACACTCCATAAAAAATGGAACGAAATATAAATACTTTACTTGAGAATCATCAGATGTTTTGTTAAGTATGTTCTCTTAACCCTAATGCTGCTGGTGGCCAATTTTGCCAATACAAAATTATGCATAAAAAACTTGAAAATGACTAAAACCCTGACAAATGGGTACTCATCTGACAGATACCAACATGACAGTGTTTAGTTGGTTTTCAGAAATTTTTGCATCTTTCTGCCATGGACGAAAGTAGCCTCAGCATTGAAAGGGTTAAAATACAACAACATCTGTGCGCTTTTCAGGTTATTGGATCAGTTTGGGCTTAAACAAGTTCCAAGCTTGTTCCCAGCCATTCTTTCTAACTAACCTCCTCCCTTGAATGTAGTATTCACATTTCTGAGGAGATCTGTGCAAAAATGAAAAGTGTTACTATAATACTACCTCTAATTAGTAGTAGCTTGTTTTGCATGGTGTAACTCGGGCGTGCATCAGTGGTGTGTGTATATAGGTCACTCTAGAGCCCCAGTAGGGCTCCCTCTAGTGGCCAGTGGAAGTTTTGTAATTTGTATGTCATGCCGGGTGGATTTAAAGCCACTCATTAATGTGAAAATAAATTATGTTTGCATAAAAGATACAGTTAGTTGATTCAATTATTCGTGGAAGATGTAAGTTTATTCAATACTGTACATACTGTGACACTTTGCGTAAATATAAAGTAATGCGCTCGGCAGGCAGCTGCCTTTAATGAGCAATTCAATTTTTGCGTATGGATGAAGTTCTGGAGCCGCCCCTGCATATGATTAGGTGGATAGTTGTTTGTATGCTGCAGGGTAATTTGGTATTACGTAAGGTGACATTACACAGGATCGGAATCTACCTCTATAAAGCAATTGCTTCCTTTCCATGTTCTTAGTTTTCTTAATTGGCACCCTGATGTCCTCACTGCCTGCATGGGTATATGAAGTAGATGCGACTGATCCAACCATCATACATGCAAAATGACTGCTGAGGGAAATAAAAAGTCCTACACAACAAAATACTTATTGAGTCAGTCAATTAACAACCAATAAACAATTTATGCCGTTAGAGGTATGCAGGGTTTATTCATTGAAGAGCAATCAGAGATCTCAAATATACAGGGTTTATTCATTGAAGAGCAATCAGGTATCTCAAATATGAAAGGGTTTATTCATTGAAGAGCAATCAGGTATCTCAAATATGAAAGGGTTTATTCATTGAAGAGCAATCACAGATCTCAAATATGCAGGGTTTATTCATTGAAGAGCAATCAGGGATCTCAAATAACACGTTAAATCATAAATGTTTCAAATATTTTGGTCATAGCTGTTGACAAGTATAGGAATTAACCCATTTACACTCCGAGTTCCTCTGGGAAGTATCATCTGCTACTTTCATACTTTTAAAAATAACTAAGAATAAAGCAAAATTTCACAAAATATTTGAGGGAGAGTTTTTGTTTAACTTCCGGTCAACATTTCTCCTTCAAATATTTTCCAAAAAATGCTTTTGTTAGAAATATATTTTCAAAATTGTAAGGCCTGTTTTGGCCGCTCTGAGTGTGAATGGGTTAAGAATTGGTATTGTACTAAGCTTCACAACCAAATACGTCTAGACGAAGACAGGGCCAATTGTGCCACTCGAGTGGGTGAAGACGCACGTGGCGTGCAAGGATTGGGAACTTCAGTTGGTGTGTGACGTGAGAGTTCTTGTCCAAGTTGCCAGGGAAAACCTATAAATTATAGTAGAAAATGGTGTGATACAAGCCAGAATTATGAAATGAATCAGTCCATTCAAGATTTTATTCCTGTTTAACAATTAAGACAATGACAAATCAAGCATAGGATACTACTGATTACTTTTTCAATACCGATATTTGGTACTTTATCAAGTACTGGTGCCTTTATCCCTGAGTGTCCCTGAATAATGCTTATAACATCCAAAAAAGACCTGACTATTTTGACAAACGAAAGCTTCTTTTGATGAAATATTCAGAGTAGAAACATTGACCAGAGTCCAGCTTACTACCCTAAGCACTCTAAACATGGTCCAGCTGACAATATAGAACTAGATGCAACTGAGTTTACGGTGTTTAGGACAGCTTTTGCAACTGTTGCAAGACAAACTTTCAATACCATATGTTATTTCATAATAATATTTCTAATTGTAAAACCAAAATCAACATGAAAAACTTAGAGAGAGCAAATTTTGATAGATTATGAAAAAAACTTTCAAAGTCCAACATTATTTTAAATCAAAGATATCTCCAAAAGAGACAACTATTCTGGGTCATCTTTAAATAAATAGGTAAAAGATATATTAATGAAATTTTGTCCATAAGGAAGCAAATCTTGTCTTATTTCCATGTCACAATAAAGTAAACAATTAAAGCAGCAAAATAACTGAGCTCCATATCCAAAAATGTATTTTTTAAACAATATCAATAAAATGTATTTCTCTAAGCATAATAAAATGAACAAACAAGAATCATTCAATTAGTAAATCAGACACATGGACAAATGATATTAAAGTATTTGTTTCAAGCTGTCACATTGAACACCACATACAAAATACCATAACTAGACCATAAAACAAAACAAGAGTATAGACATACACATAATGGGCAATACTTTTATAAAGATACATTGACATGAAAATCACCCCATTCTTTAATGGAATTTGGAATTTTGATTATTGTCCCTTTTTCTGACATATTAAGGCTTATTTTTGACTAGCCAGTTATCAGTGGAAGAAGAAAATAAGTATCTGGGAAAACCATTATCTAACCCTGGCAACGTTCTCACATGCCCTGGCAGGGATTAAAAGCCAGGCAGTAGTGAGAGACAGCTAACAGTCAATGGCAGCGCCTTCGACCACTCAGCCATCAGGGCAGCCCCAGTCTTTAATGGAAGCTTTTATGAGGTCTTCAGAAGTGCTAGAGAATATGCCATTACCCTCACTGGCCTCACACCCACTTATTTACTTTAAAAAATGTAAATAAACATGTTAGATAAACCCTGAATATTTAAAGCATTATCCCAGACGAGGCTGTCTTTGGAAGAAACAAAAGGCATACTGTTCTCAAGCAATTAAATAACCTATGGCTAATTCCCTATTCATCATGAAACAAGGGACTTCACGACTCTTTAAGCTGTGAACTTAAATCAAGTCATAAAGAAACTAATTAATTGTGAGAAAAGAAATTTAAGGGGTAGATATACAACTTTGAATTCTTATCATGCCATGATATGTTACTTTTGTAATAAGGATTCCACCTAACCACAATTAGGAGTGTGTGTTATTGCATTATGATTACCTTCTAACAAGGGCTTTTCAATAACTAAGATATCTCAAGTTTTGTCAATGAGAATTTTACCTTATCCTGAACTGTAGTTTGTTATGTTATTGTGTTACGTAAACATTCAAACAAGAATCTTTTTATACTTTATGTAATGATAAGTTCTATGAGGACTCCAGAATGGAGTGTATAGTAATGTTATGTTAACAGGGATAAATATAGAACTTTCAATTCTCATCATGCATTGATGTGTTACTTTTATAGTAAGGATCCTACCTATGGTAACCACAAATAGGAGTGTGTGTTATTGCATTTTGTTACCTTTCTGACGAGGGGGCTGCCATCTTGAGAGACTGTGATGAGCATCATGCCTACGCCGTGGTCGATGTTGTTAGCATGGTCGCTTCTCTCCGCTGTGATGTTGATGAACGTACCTAGAGCATACACTGCCGCAGCGCGCACCTGCAGGGTAACAACACTACACTGTACCACTTCACACATTCTCACATGTATAGGCATAGCCATCAGGGCATCTGGGCATTATTTGGACACCCAAATCCTCAACAATCACCCTTCAGGACACCTAACTTTTTTAAGAACAATTACTTAAAATGCCAATTTCAAGCATATAAATACTGGCGAAGACATTGCGCTCATGTTCAATACTAATGATAGTAATCACCCTCACAGTACAAACCTCCAAAGAAATAAAGATAAACTTAAATAAGGCACACATTTTCGCTAGTAATGAGAGTTTGGAATTTCATTTATCATCACTTTTACTGCTGTTTTGAGGTTAAATTGCTCAGCATCATCGGGAATTTCTTTAGTTAGTCCACAACTGGGAATACCCTAACCTCCTTTATCAAAGTACGGGGGGAGAGGGAACAGAAAGTGAGACAAGGCCCGGGGGTGACGAGTGGCCTGGGTGGTAGGGGTGATCTCCGTAGGTCCTCACTCGGGAGTTGACCCCACAAACAAACAAACAAACATCTTACCTCAGGAACGTCATCCTCCAACAGGGTATAAAGTTTCTCATGGGCACTGTCCCTCACTCCACACCAGCGGGCAGCTCCATAGTTAGTCCACACCTACAAATACCACATGGGATCACAGTCAAATTCATGTGTTTCTAACAGAGTGGTTTATGAAGTACAGTGAAACATTTCATTGTGAACACCACAGAGGTGTGGACATCTCCAAATGTGAACAGAGAGTAAGGCTAGACTTCCGGATCTAGCATATGTTGAGTTAGTTATTTCTAGACAGCCCTTGCTTAAATGCTCTGTATTGTTCAATTAGCTAAAATGGTCACAGAGGGTTAAGCTAGGGTTTAACCCGTGACCTTCCTGATTGACCACCCTTACACGCCATATTTGGGCTACTTACTATAACTGTTTAACCCTTCCAATGCTAAGACTACTTTCGTCCAATGCACAAAAACGCAAATATTTTTTGAAAACCATCTAAACCATGTCATGTTGGTATTCATTGGATAGCTCTCGTTGAGTACTCTCAGATGAGTACCCATTTACCAGGGTTTCGGTGATTTTTCAGGATTTTTACATTATTTTGTATTGGCTGAATTAGCCACCAGCAGCATAAGGGTTAAGACCTTGACGTATACATTAACTTTCTTCCTGCTAGCCAACTCTTTGAGGCCATGATTTGCCAGAATGACTGATATATGAAAGAGGGCTTACCTTTGCTAAGCAGACTGCAAGCCACTGCCTAAGTAAAGGGTTAGGATCCGCCAGCTGCTCCAGACAAATGGAAATCAAATTACCCTGCATTGCTGCCTCCTGAAAACACAAACAATACATACCAAATCATAGACACTACAATAACAGCTGTAACAGGGCATGAGTCAATATCAAAACCAAGGATTAAAACCACAATCAGATTTAGGTGTTATGTTGTACCCCTGTACACTGGAAGTAAAGTGTAAGAGCAGGGTTCGACTTTCCCAGGGGCCCGGGGGCATATGCCCCTAGATTTTGCTGTGGGCCCCTAGATGTTTCAGTCTAGAGGCCCAAAATAGTATGAAAAATAACCAGATATCCTGTTTTTTGACCATTAACTTTTATCAAAAGACCTTTTTGGGCCCCTAGCCTGAAATGTAAGTGTCAGACCCTGAAGAGAGGGGTAAACAAAGGGGTAAAGAGGAAAACAATTACTGTATAACTGTATTTTATACAGGCATCTAATTTTTGCGCTCCCAATTATAGCGCCAAAATAACATCCTTAAAATAAATATCTGTATAGTAATAAATGTATAGTTTGAGAGCTTGAATGCACAAATTTAAAGTACCCTCAAATACAAATACCCTCCATTAGGGATGTGAAGCGAAATGTTCTGCACTCCAAGTTAAAGTTGTATACAGTACCATGTCACGAAGGGTTTGCCAGCAGGGAGTCTTTGTATATTTTGTCACCCAATCCCTAAATTATAATACATCAGGACACGCACTTTTTGTGAGAAATTTCTAAAAATTTCAATGTCAAGCAAGTAATAGAATCTTTTCATAATGGAATTCCTATGACATTGCATAAGGACATCATTCCTTTTCTCAATATGTAAAAACATGTCTACGGTTCTTATCTGAATATATTGTGGTCTCACGTGAAAACAGGCCCACCTAAAATGTCAAAAATTGCTTGTAATGGGCACCCAGTGTCTAATCCTGGCTAAGGCCCCAACCATGGCACTGTCTAAGATAAGCAGGTAGGTACCTGAGCTGTAGACACTAATCACAGTGGAGCAAAGAGTGAAAACTTACATTAAGTGATATTGTACAAGCTTTAATTTCATAACAGTTTACCTTAGGATGTACTTGTATAAGTGAATCTTAACATTATTTTCCTATCCAAAAACCTACCAAGAATAATTTTTTAAAAATCTTATTGAAGCAAGAGACTTACCTGCCCATTTTGGTAGTCATTTACAATCATTGCCAGAACAAAGGCTGCCATTGTCCTGTGCTCTGCCTGCAAAAGGAAAGGAAGGTTTAAAGGAACATGGGTGTCAATCTTAAGAATTTGTTGTTTTCTTGTAAGAGGCTCCTGGCACACGTTTGGCCAATTCATAATAAACTTCCCTAGTGGTCCAAAAACATTATGAGTAAATAAAGACGTTTCCTTAACTTTTAGATCAAAGGTGTTTATAATATCATACTAAACGAAGATTCGTCAAAAGTTAATCCAACAAATAGTAAGAATGTGGTGGTTTTAGTCAGAGCAAATGAGCACACTAGTAATGAATAAATGGATTGGCAAATAGTTCATGCTATAATTTTACCTTGTGGAGAGATACCTGTAGGTACACAAAGACAAATAAGCGGTTAATCTTTTACCATTTCATCTAAACCTCAGTTGATGGAATAAAAGTCAATATCTCAACCATAAGTACACTCAAAGTAAGTAACTGATTCCAGAAACAGGCAAAATCAGTATACCTAGATTCTTGTACAGAAAGCTATTAATAGAGAAAGGGTCATTTTGACTGAAAATGGCATAAAGACACAACCAAAGAATTGACTGGGCATAGTATTAAAAAACTTTCTTTCTTCATTTTAATTTCTAAAAGCAGCCAGAAAACAATGGGTAACAGAATATTTTTCTTGACTTCTAGTACACTGAGTTATGCTTTCAGTTCCCCTTGGAAAAAGCCATTTGGAGCTAAAATCACACCAAGCTACAAAACCTTTGAAAATAACTCAGAACTCTTCAAATAAATTTTGTAAATCTGTGCTTTATACCTGAGTTTAATTCTTAACATTTCTCTAACATATTTTTTTAGCAGTATCTGGCTTTATTGAGCATAGAGATTTCTTTCACAGGTTAATGACAATAATTTTAGTATAGCGTACTTACTGGCATATAAGGATCTGCTAAAACAGATAAAAAGTACTTGTGTCCATTGTCCTTCACTAGATCTGCCTGACAAGACTGCAAATGGTAAGATGAATATAAGGATAAAACTGATTTTGCTTTGGATAATACTTGAAAACAATAGACATACTTCAGAGATTTATAAAAGAATAATTTTTCCAAGACAGATTAGTGTTGAGAAAAACAAATTTAATCTTGTTTCTTGATTTTACAATTATACAGGTCTCCAATATGTCTGCTTCTGTACAAGACAGCACTCATGGGAACCTTTCTCTGGTGCTCCAAACATGCGGTATTGACATCTTGAATGGAAAAGGCAGGGCCAATAAAATCATCTAAATTTCCCTGGTGCCTTCAATGCAAGGTCTTAGTCAGGATTTATAAACTGGGTGCCATCAATTGGCATTTGTAAAATTTTGGGGCATCCTTTAATCAATGGAGACCACAATATACTTAGATAACAACCATAAACATGCATTTACCTATTGAAATAAGGTATAATATCCCAGTACTATGTCATGGTCATGTGAAAAAAATTCAATTATATGCTTGAAATTGACATTCTAAAGAAATTTCTCAAAAACATATTTTCAGTGTCCCGTGGAGTGATTTTTAAGGGTTTGGGTGTCCAAATGATGCCCAGACCGCTTTGCTGGCTAAGACTATGCTTCTAAGGGTTTCTTAGTGTAAATTGATAATATATACTCACACTATCTACAGCTAAAATCTTGGCCCAAATAAAAACAAGCAGCGGGCGAAGCTCTCGGGCTGAGCTCTGTAAAAGCTTCAACACATATGGGAATATCCCCACCGACAACGCCTGCAAAGAAACACAATAATAATGATTAACTGGAGATATGCAAAACTCAAAGAGTGAGGTGATCATGTACTCATTAACTGGGAGTAATTCTAAATATCCTTATCACATGTACTGTTGTGTAAATATCTGTTGCTCTCATGATTTTGTATATAATATTTTGTATTATCATGACTTTTCTGCCATATTGCCGCTTAGTCTTAATTAGCCAGTTGCAAGTGGGGAAGTACACAGGAGTACCTAGTGAAAAACACTGCCTAACTCCAAGTCAACGGCAACTTACATCACAGGGACAAGTCCCAACCTGGGCAGTGATGAGAGACAGCAAGCGGCAACTCCTTCAACCACTCAGCTATCAGGGCAGGTCTTAGCATAGCATGAGCCACAAGATGTAGCAGCCAAGAAAGAGTCAAGCACATATTGTCCATAAACTATATAGTACTGTTTCATGTACTTACCAAGTTCACAGCCCATGGACCTATGTCTAAAAACCTCCCTAGAAGATCCAGAGCTCTCAGGCGATGCACCTGACTCAATAAAACCTACAAAATACACAACAGAGACAATAAGCAACATGCAACAATACACAGTAACAATGGAAGTTAAACAATTATTGGATACAAGAACATGAAAATAGACAGCCTTAAAATATGAAATATAAATCTTTTAATAAATTTAAGTACCATTGAAGGAAAGGAAAATTGTTTGTGCAGTATAATTATCATTCAATACTTAGATTTAAGTTTACCTGTAGAACTATGGGCAGTTGCTCAGGGGGACTCCTCTCATCTGTACCATAGGACAGCCACACTTGGAAGGCGGTCAACTGCTCAGCAAAGAAAGACTTACCTGTAGAACTATGGGCAGTTGCTCAGGGGGACTCCTCTCATCTGTACCATAGGACAGCCACACTTGGAAGGCGGTCAACTGCTCAGCAAAGAAAGACTTACCTGTAGAACTATGGGCAGTTGCTCAGGGGGACTCCTCTCATCTGTACCATAGGACAGCCACACTTGGAAGGCGGTCAACTGCTCAGCAAAGAAAGGGCTGTGGCGGAAATTACTGCCGTCTTGGAGAATCGAAGGCAGTTGTGAGAGACATAGGTCTAGTGCTAAATCCCATGCATGCCTGGAATATGAAAAAATACATGGAACTATTAGTAACATCACAACTACACACAAATTGCTGTATAGTTTAGGTTTAGCCCTTCCTATCCTGGGGCTACTTTCGTACAAAGCATAAGGACACAAAGATATTTGAAAACCATCTAACCCATGCTATGTTGGTATTCATTGGATAGACCTTGCTGAGTACTCTCATATGAGTACCTATATGCCAGGGTTTCAGTCATTTCTTCAGGGTTTTTGCGTCATTTTGTATTAGCCAAATCAGCCATCAGCAGCATAAGGGTTAACATTTCCTCTTCAGACTTTTTTTTGTATTCTATCCTTGAAAGACCCTAAGTGAGTTATGTTCCTAGTTGTCAGAAAGTGTGCACATAGAAGATGTTGGTGGTTGAGTGCTGATTTTGTATCAGCAAGATTTACAGCTAGGTTCATATTTTTGGTGAAATGGCAACTGGCGATAGATGGGAGGGTTGCCCAGATTCCCAATTAACTATTTTGCAAAACAATTATAGTGTCCCAAATTCGTAGGGTGGTCTAAATATCTGAAAAATTTAAGGTACTTACCACATTGGATGCTGATTGGTCGGTGGCAGCTTGGGGCTGGACACGGGCGTGCAGTTGTACGACCGCATGATCCTTTCTGCCAGCAGAAAGTTTCGGAACAGGCTTGCTACCAGTAAGTCTTGACGAAACAGCTTCTGAAACAGCTCTGCACATGAGCAGATATAAAAAATACACAGGTCAAAAATATATTCTATCAGCAGAGAATAGCAGAGGAAGGCTTGACCATCTGGTGCCATCTATAAATGGTCCATGACACTACAGCTTGTCTATTGCAACTATCCCGATTATCTGCTTTCTCTTTTTGTACTTCGAAAATCCATTCATCTGTTTCCTTCTTGTTTTTCTGTTTGTGACTTAAGTTACATGCTCCAACTACTGTTTCTTCCACAGCTACTGCTTGGCAAGTAGTAGCTCTGGAGCTAAGAATTCCTTCCGTAAAACTAGATGTGTGTGTAAGGCTAAGAACTTCTTCAGTAAAACTAGATGTGTGTGTAAGGCTAAGAATTTCTTCAGTAAAACTAGATGTGTGTGTGAAGCTAAGAATTTCTTCAGTAAAACTAGATGTGTGTGTGAAGCTAAGAATTTCTTCAGTAAAACTAGATGTGTGTGTGAAGCTATGAATTTCTTCAGTAAAACTAGATGTGTGTGTGAAGCTAAGAATTTCTTCAGTAAAACTAGATGTGTGTGTGAAGCTAAGAATTTCTTCAGTAAAACTAGATGTGTGTGTGAAGCTAAGAATTTCTTCAGTAAAACTAGATGTGTGTGTGAAGCTATGAATTTTTTTCAGTAAAACTAGATGTGTGTGTGAAGCTATGAATTTCTTCAGTAAAACTGGATGTGTGTGTGAAGCTAAGAATTTCTTCAGTAAAATAGATGTGTGAGTGAAGCTAAGAATTTCTTCAGTAAAATTAGATGTGTATGATTTAGAAATGACCCACCTCTGGGGAGCGTATTCCATGCGATTGTGTCAGTTATGGCTGTGAAGATCCAGTTCAGCTCTCCCAGCATCGTGCGGCGATCATTCAACTGACCAGGAATTCTGAGAAAATGACAGGTTAAACTTAAAGATATTTTTCAGCACATTTTTTTGTTTTCATTACACACAGTTATCTCTCTGTAACAATGATTAGATGGACTATAGGATAATCAGGGATTCTGTAACACAAACAATAGGGTAGACTTAAAAGAAATTATTTCAGTATTGTTGAATTTTAAATAAACAAAATATTTATGGCCACCTGACCATTTTTAGTTTAATGGCCTAGTATTTGACCTGTAACCAAGGAAGCTTTTAAGCCTTATCAAATGTGACTACCATTAAGAAAATTGAGGACAGTAGGGAGGGTCACTTACTTATCTACAGTTTCTTGATTCACTCCTGTCACTAATTTGCCCGTGTTCTGCAAGACAAACCTGAAACACAGATGTAAATTTATTGAGGTTAGTATTCTGGATTACAGGGAAGGCTGTTTGTGTTTTACCCATTGGTGTTTGGAGTTACTGAATGATCTAATAGCTGAGGGAAATAAAATAGCAAAAGATTTGAAAACAGCTGATGAAGGATTGTTGAACCCATCTGGAAGACCTTTCAGATGAAATAGTTCTCACACTATTGCTTTGTTATCAAGATATCTCATAATTTGTAATATCATATGTAGGTGCCAGATGGGAATGGGATAAAGAATAAGTTCCTATTCAAATAAAGATAAAAGATTTTGTAACAATACCCGGGTCATATCATCACTTCAACCACAGTGTACAATTTATATTTCAATTTTGATTCTGAAGTATTCAAGTGAAATTACTCTTTTTTATTTTCAGATAAATCTTTATTCATTTCTTGCATGTCGATCAAACTACATCCATAAAAGCGTGTATATTCAAATTACCATCTGAGAGCTATTTTGATTGGCGTAGAGAGACAGGAGGTGAATAGGTCGGCGGGCAGCTCCGGATTCATGGGCAATAGTTCGTAAGATCCACAGGCTGCCAGCTGGATGCAGTTCTTGACTGTCGGGGCCTGGCCGCTGCTATTGTTGCCTGTGGTAAATCTGTGACCACCATTTGCAGACGCCAACTAAAAAGTAAACAAGAGAGAGAACAATGGTGTCAATGTGTTGATCTTTTAGTTAGGTTTGCTTGGCCTTGGTTTACTTTAAACTTTAGGTCTCTTTCACATTCAGTTTTATCTGATTTTGTTGTTGTTTTTTTGGTTCTTTTGCATATTTTAGTTTATGGGTTCATGGCAGATTTATTGTATAAAAAATATTTCTGTAAAATTTTAAATGAATATTAAGTCCAACGTCTCAGTTTGTGCATGGCCTAAGAGAGAATGAGAGGAGTGGCCAATGTTCATGTGAAACAAAAACTCACCATGATTTGACTTCCTTAAATATTTCAACTATGAGCTTTTTTTGATGAGAAATATGTACATTCTCTAAATGCATAGAGAATTTTAATTTCCTAAGCACTGCTGAATATGTCAAAGCAAATGTACCTGCCTGTTGAGGTTCTTGTAAACACTGATGGAATGAAAGATGACTGTATTTTTCTGAAAAATGAACTCACGCTAATGAAGTGTGCTTCTCCTCCAGGAGAGAAGACAAATGTATCTGCTTACCTCCAGCTCATGCTCTCTCTGAACAGAGAACTGTTTGAAGGATTCTATGATGATGCCGGCGTTGGAGCAGTCGTACACATAGATACTGGGGCTGCCCATCCACGTCTGGAGGTCATACACTGACAGAGGGATATACTGGGTGTAGCTCTGAAACACACAATGGAACAGGGAAATAATGTTAGCACCACAGAACAGAAGTACAAACTGAATGTAACTGTGAAACACACAATGAAACAGAGAAATAATGCTAGCACCATAAAGCAGATGGATTCAGTGGTGTGGTTCAGAAACACACAATGAAATAGAGAAATAATGCTAGCACCACATAACAGATGGATATACTGAGTGTAGCTTTGAAACACACAGAGAAATAATGCTAGCACCACATAACAGAAATGTCCCTACCTTGTTAAATACCCACACCTCTCCATTGATTGTGGGTCGGGGGACTCCATGGCCATTATAATGGAACAAAACCCTCTCCTCCTACAAATAGAACATATACAATGGTAATACTATGAGGATAATTTTCATGTAGGATTAAAACATGTCGAAGTACATACAAGAATCATAAGTGCTTACATCTAAAAAGTTTACATGCATACACAATAGCTTCAATTTGTACATGAACACTCTAGATAATACCTACAACTTAGTGATGTCATTGATATAAGATTTTATCGATTCGATTAATCGCTATATTTTTCGATACGATTCGATTCGATTCGATTCACCGTAACGTGGGCTTAATTAATTACCTAGTAATTGCTCAAAATAAAGAACAGTCTTGCCTTTTTAATTCATTCATCAAAGATCAAATTAATTAATTAATTCTGTAATTATGCATTCATCAATTATTATAATCTATCATGATTTATTTTATTCTATTTTTATTTCATTAGAATACATTTATTACTTAATCTAATTTGTTTATCATTTTACTTTATATTTGATTTATTCTTTTATACCTATTACAATTCATTCTACTTTGAATTGAATTCGTTTTGTGGCTGTTATTTGTATTAATTTCATCTATAGCCACATTGTATGTCTATAACGTTTGCTCATTTGAGACACGAACGTTTGAAACGTTCTTATCTCGAATACTGCGCACTTGATGAGCAGTACGTTTAGCGAACGTTTCAAACATTTGTTGTTCTGAACGTACTGCGATTTCTATGTGCGCAGTAAAATAAAATGGCGCCCGTTTGTTTTGGTGAGCGAACCGATCTGCCGCTCATGATTTTGCGTGTACTTACGGCTGAGAGCCGTAGTACAACGTAAAACATAACCATAAAAGGTAACGGCCGTTGGTATGTTGAGGCTGAGTGATCGCTCATGATTTTTGGCTGTAGAACTTAACCCCCAAATGTAGCGGCATTTGGTGTTAAAATTTGTCGATTCTGCTGCATCGATTCGGTTGCCTTATCGATGCATCGACTTGGCGACTATCGATGACATCCCTACAGTACAACTTGGGTGAAACAAAGGGACTTAAACTGAACGAATGGCTAGGCACCTATTCCATTTATTTAATATACATCTGTGACTTTTTTGCCAGCCATAAAAATTAAGAGTGACACAAACATTACCGATTCTTGATTTAATGAGGTAAACTGAAAGAGAGATTTGAAATAAAAAAAATCTAGTGCAAAAAATAAGAGTTGAAATTAGAAAAGTTAATGAATGACAAACCTTGGCGTTTCTGCGGAGTGAGATGCATAACTTTTTGACGTCCTCTACGGTGGGATCGAGGCTCTGCTTGTAGCGTGCGCGGGGCTGCCAGCGCTCGTACTGCTTCTGCAGACTGGCGCCGATAGCCTCCAGCGCCTTCTGCGGGCTCATCGACAGAGGGTCTGCAAGCAAAAAGAAAACTCTCTCAATTTACAAGTAAAAACAGATACAGTGTACACCGATATTGACTGCATATCACATACAAGATATCATTGATGATATCAAGGCGGTGGTGGTGCCCCAGGGACTTAGGCAGGACCTGTACAGCCTGTCTTTGGACAGGCATTTCCCTGAACACCTTTTCAGACAGGCAAAGATCTTTTTGAATAATTTTCAGTTTTGACATTTTTGGAGGTACTAATGACCAAATATGTTTCTAAGAAACCATCCTCTAGGGCATGGCTGGAGTGTAAATAGCCCTATTTGACACAATAGGCTATTTAATATAGATGATATAGGATTTGAAGAAGATAAGTTGCTAAATCTGGACAGGGGGAAATTTCGAAATTGTTATTTTTGACAGGCATTTTTAAAATCCTAGACCATATGGAGGCACAACTTAGGCCTAAAAAAAGAAATTGTTTGTTTCCTGTAACGGTCCTAAAAAAAATAGGGTAGGTAGGTCGCTAAAAAATATTTTTTCATTATTCTTTTGGTCAAAAATGTGCGTTCTATGCATGTGTTACATTGATTGGGAGTTTGAGGGCAGAAAAAACTTTAGGGTAGGGATTCTTTTGAATAAAAAACTTATTAAGGTAGGGTGACAGGAAACAAACAACTTTTTTTGGCCTTACTGCCTAATACATCATGGAAATGGAGAAGCATCTATAGGGCCCGTTCAAAAACTAGATATTAACCCTTCCAATTCTGAGGCTACTTTCATCCAAAGCACAAGGATGCAGACATTTCTTGAAAACGATATAAACCCAGTCATGATGGAATTAATTGGATAGCTCTCGCTGAGTACTCGTAGATGAGTACCCATGTGCCAGGGTTTCAGTCATTTTTTTTTAGGTTTTTTGCATCATTTTGTATGGGCCAAATAGGCCACTAGCAGCGCAAGCCGCAAGGGTTAAACCATTGATGTATGAAGCACCTAATGAGAGCAATTGCATAATGTCCTATTTTTCAAGGGAGGCAATTGTAAAACTTTTGGCCATCCCTACATTTTTCAAGTGAGATCACAATATACTCAGATTTCTGCCATAAATATGTATTTACAGAATGAAATAAAACAATTTGTCCATATAAACTGCCATGGGAATTATATTGAGGTGAAAAAATTCATTTATATGCCTGAAATTGATATTTAAAAAAAGATCCTCACAAAATGTTTTAGTCCTCAGGAATAATGATGATTTTTGAAGGTCTGGGTGTCCAAATGATGCCAAGACGCCGGGCTGCTGGCTAAGACAATGCCTGGCTTGACTACCTGATTCTGCAGGTGTGGAGGGCAAATTTAGGAGATGACAAACAAAAGAAGATGAAGCACCACTAACACCTGGCAACTTAAGGTATAGAAAAAGCACCATTTGCTTGAAAGGAAATACAGGAGAAAAGGATAATAAACATCTATTGTCTCAGATTGGTTGGGCATCCTGTTTTCCAGGTCGGACAACATGATTTTGAATCCAACTTGCTCTGCTGGATTACCTGATAATTTAGGTGCCAAGCCCAGGTGCCTCTAGAAAAATGGGTATGAGCAATATAATCCAGGGCTCGAAATTAAGCATTTTTCCAGGGAGCCCAACTGCATCTTCAAATGCTACCTAAAGGTGTTCTGTATAGAAACCAGTACATCTTTGGGCTCCCTGTAGAAATTTGAGGGAGCCGCAGGTGAATTCAAGGGATCCCTGGGCTCCTGGCTTCCCCTAACTTCGAGCCCTGTAATACATGAGGACTGGCAGTCGCTCTGTTCCATATCTAGGGTACACCATGCAGCAGTTTTTAATGTGTGTTTGATAATGATGATTCTTGGGTCACATCTTCCTCTGACCTCATTTACTGAGTGTATTGTGTTAGAGTCCTCTAATTGGCTATTCACTAAGCACTTGTAATTGTGTAGTACCATTCATAGCAGGAATAAGGGAACCAGCATGATGCAAACAAGTATTAATAAAGAGTATGCCTGGACCTAGATCGGTACCTAGCCAGCAGAATGTCTGAGCACCATTTGGACACCCAAACCCTCAAAAATGACAACTAATATTTTGTGAGGAATTTCTAAAAATGTCATTTTCAAGATAATAAATGAATATTTTCAACTCAATGTAATTCCCATGACATTGCATACGGATAGTGTGTCTTTTCTCAGTAAGTGAATACATGTCTGTGGTTGTTATCTGAATATATTGCAAAATAAAATACCCCAAAAATGTTAACAATAGCCAATTTTGGGCACCATCATCTACTTAATTAGATTATTGCTTTTGATAACACAATTAGCTTAGAATTGCTATCTGTTTCTTTCTCTCAGGCCCAAGCAATATATTCCCCTTTGTTCAGGAGGACCAGATCCTGGTCCAGCATCAGATACTGTAATTGGCATTATCCCATTATCCTGGTAGACAGGGATAGATCCTGATACTATCTCCTGCAGGATCAACACCATGTGACCTTATCCCAAGAGAATCCTGCTATACGAGATCACTCAAACAACAACACAATGATCACCAGATAAACAAGAAACAAGACTGCCTTTTGGTGTGCATTGTCCTAAGTGCTGTGCGTTCTACTAGAAGGGAATTGACCCTTCTAATGCTAAGACTACTTTTGTCCAAAGCACAAGGAGGCAAAGGTTTTTGAAAACCGTCTAAACCCTGTCATGCTGGTATTCATTGGATAGCTCTTGCTATATACTCTCAGATGAGTTCCAGGGTTTCAATCATTTTTCTTTTTTTTATCATATTGTATTGGCCAAATTAGCCACCAGCGCCATGAGGGTTAAAGCTTAGAGACCATGTTTGTTCTCATTCACAGTAGAATATCTCAGGCATGAAATGGTGAAAAATCATTTTTCGCAAAGAAAGGAAATAATGGCAAATAGAAATGTCAGAGAGACATAGTGCACGTAGGAAGGATATGAGTCTCCAAATGATACCCTGACCCAGGGTCTTAGCCGGGATTTAGAAACTGGATGCCCATTATTGGCAATCGTATCTTTTTTGGGCATCCTATATTTCAAGGGAGAACTCAATAAATATTCATATTACAACCTTAAATATGTATCAATTTATTAAATTAAGGTATAACATCCTTATACAATGTCATGGGAAAAATATTGAAGTGAGAAAAAATTATATGTTTGAAAGTGACATTTTATGAAATTACTCGCAAACATTTTTGGGTGTCCTGAGGGGTGATTTTTGAGGGTTTGGGTGTCCAAATGACACCCAGAAGCCTTGCTGGCTATGAATATGTCCTGACCCCTGTTGTAAAATAAGAACATCCCTCGACATGCACACTGTAATCAATAAAAAAGAATGATTTTTTTTCTGCTAGGGTAGTCTCCGATTTGTCACATGACACCTTGCGCAGGTGAAGGTGACACCCTCGGCCAATCAGCTAATGGGGACCCATCACCATAGAAACCGTAGCCGGAGAATGCTTCACCTGACATTACCATAACTTGCTTTGGCGTTAAATTGAATCCTGCACAACATTCTCCTCACAATGCAATGCACATTCACCTCCATTTAGCCTTTATTGGATTTTTCTTGTAGCACATGGATGTTATTGCGCCATCCATCTTTATTAGTGGGTCAATAGAAGTAGCATCCCAGAGGAGCTATTAAGAGACATTCTTCATCGTAAATTGCCCAATAGTGAGTGCAAATAGTAATATCTATCTACCTGCCACCGAGCACAGCAATACCACACAGCCAGAGTATTACCCAGCTACTCTGGCTATAACAGTAATTCCTGAAACAGGTGGTTCAATACAGTATGGCCTTCAGGCATTCTTAACCCCCTCATGCATGGAGTGCCCAAAAAAGTCTGATTATCTCAGTGATATCTTTCTGACTATAGTCATAGCCAGCAGGGCATCTGGGTGTAATTTGGACACCCAAACTCTCAAAAATCACCCTTAAGGAGTCAGGACACCCTAAATATTTTGTAAGAATTTCTTAAAATGTCAATTTCAAACATATCATTGAATTTTTTTCACCTCAATATAATTCCAATGGCATTGTATATGGGAGCTATGCCTTATTTTATTGAGTAAATACGTGTTTATGGTTGTAATCTGAGTATATTGTGGTTTCCCTTGAAAAATAGGACACCCTGTAATTCTGACGTTTCTGACAAAAGCATCTTTAGGAAACATTTGAAAGCAAAATGTTTATAATCTTGAATTCAACCAATTATTCCCCTTCGAATATTTTGGGAGTTCATACTTTATTTTTATTTACTTTGATTTTTCACGTATACTGATGAACTCTGGCCACAAATAGGTTATAGGGATACTCCCAATAGAAACTGACTTTAAGTGAATACTCAAAACTTATAATATCAAGTCTGACATTCCCCTTGATTTTGTTTTAAGCCACTTTTGCGCCCTTATCAAGGAGCGACATATTCAAAAAGATTACTTTGAATTGATAAAAATATCATAACAGGGCTTGAAATTAGCTGGAGCTGGGAGCCCAGGACTCCCTTGAACTCTCCTGCAGGAGCCCTTATGTGCACTGGTTTCTATACACAACACCTTGATGAAGCTTATGAAGATGCAATTGGGCTCCCTGGAAAAATCTTAATTTCGAGCCCTGTATAACTTTCTACTTTGCTTTGTTTCCTATTATTGTGATATGGAATGATAAGTATGCTTTAAAGAGAAAGCTGGCTGTATACAATTGCTGTGGTATATTTGTGTACTACTCTCATCATATCTGAATCCACAAAAGCCATCCAGGTAACCTATGTTTTGCTGGCCTAGGATGAAGCAAGTGAAATGCGTTGAGATTTTAAGGTGGCAGCCAATATGAACATGGTCTGCTCATTGAATCAAGTGTTAAAAGGTCAATGGAAAGATAACTACCACCCAGGGTCATAGCCAGGATCTCAAAAGTGCCTATCAGAAACAGCGATCTCAAAATTCCTGCCCTTCCAGATTTAGCTTCTCAGCTACTTCAAATCCTAGTACCATGAAACGGCAATCACAAAAATTCCTGCCCTTCCAGATTTGGCTACTCGGCTACTTCAACTCCTTGTACCAACTACCTTTAATAGCCTATTGTGTCAAACGAGGCAAATCACAGGCATGTCTTAGAAGATTGTTTGTTGGTAAAAGATTGGAAATTCCCCCTAAAAGGTCATAACTGAAACTCTTTGTAGAAGATGTTTCCCTGTCTGAAAAGAGGTTTTAAGGAAACTGCCTGTCAAACAGACAGGCATGACGGGTCCTAGCTTAGTCCTTTCACCACTTATATAGAGGAATCCATGTCAACAAATACATGTATATAAAATAAAGAGAATAATGGTTAGACTGGAATATTCTGATATGCTCTTGAAAATATTTGATAAAAAGACCACAAAGCTAACCATATAGATACTTTCTTTTGTATGCGCTTAATGTTTTGAATATATCCTTTTCCTGTTTCTACAGTTAAATGTTTATGTTTTACTATAAATGTATTATATGTGATTTTGTATGTGACTGCAGTAAATAAACATACAAATACAAATACTGACATTAGTGCTTGGTTGAATAATCAATAGATCTATCAATTGGTTTTAAAGCCAGTCTTAAAAGCAGTAATTTGGCAAAACACTCAACCCATAACAATACTAACATTTCACTCATAATATGCACCTTAGTTTTTACAGTATGGTGCATTTCAATTTCAAGTTTTGGACAATGAGAAATTTGCTGATTTGTAGAAATTGGCATATTGGTGTGACTTCCATACATTTTTATGTAAGAAAATAGAAGTGCATATTCTATATACTACATTCCAAGTGAAGTGATTGCAGTAGTGTGAACAGAAATGTACACATATTGTACATAAACCCCTCGTATATAATAGATTAATCACTCAAATTGTTGGGATATTAATCAGGCAAAAAATGGATAATTGCTATGACTTAGGGATACTAGGGCTGTCATCATTTCAGACCTGATGGATGGATCGACATATTTCTTTTGCTGATAATCATATCGGTAAAAATCCTGATATATCGATCCAGTCTTAAAACTTCCCGCCCCCTAGCTAACGATGTACTTTGAACTACTTTCATGCCATTATAGTACTTCCCAGAAGTTTCCTTGTGTTGTTCACCAGCTTGAGAAATTTTCCAGAAAAACATCCCTAATATACTTGATGTATTTTTTGAAGTATTTTTTGCCTTAGCTGTGTTGGATAAGTGCTACAATGCTATAAATAGGTTGTATATAGTGTTTCCTATTTTAATCGATTTGATGGAATCGACCCACCAAAACAAGAAATATTTTGTGGATTATTGACACAAAATAAATCAGATACCAATGACAACCCTAACTGATACTGAGCATTTCCTGATGTTCTTGCAATGAACGCATACTGCCAAAATAAATCAGAATCTGTAATTGCTTTGAAATTGTATCAGAAGGAAAATTGTGGACTTACCTATCCAACACTCCAGTTTAGCACACGGCGACGTCTTCACTACATCTGGAGGATCCACTCCAACATTGAGACAGAGAACTAGAGCCACACTCACAGTCTTCATCTATAAAAAATATACAAACATATGAAATGAAAATAAAAACAAATATATGAAGTAGATTTTAACAAATAACTGCCATGATGGACAATCTAAAAAGAAAAATCATTGACTCTTATTCAGGGACTTAGCCAGGATTTAGAAAATGGGTGCCTACAATTGGCAGTTGCAGAATTTTTGGGCGTCCAAATGTTTAAGGGGGATCACAATATACTCATATTTCAACCATAAACATGTATAAATTCATCAAAATAAGGCATGATATCATTAAACAATATAATGGGAATTATAAGGAGATGAAAATAATGAAACCTTACAGCCTCCTGCCAAGGGATGTCCCTATGACTGAGCCCTCTAGCAGGGAGGGATGTCCCTATGGCTGAGCCCTCTACCAGGAAGGGACTCCCCTGTGCCTGAGCCCTCTAGCATGTAGGGATGCCCCTGTGCCTGAGCCCTGTAGCAGGGAGGGATGGCCCTGTGGCCGAGCCCTCTAGCTTGGAGGGACACCCCTATAAGCTGAGCCCTTTAACATGGGGGTTCGCCCCTATGGCTGAGCACCTATACCTGAGCCCTCTAGTACGAGGGGATGTCCCTATGGCTGAGCCCTCTAATATGAGGGGATGTCCCTATGGCTGAGCCTCTTTAGCACGAGGGGATGTCCCTATGGCTGAGCCCTCTACCAGGAAGGGACTCCCCTATGGCTGATCCCTCTAGCATTTAGGGATGCCCCTGTGCCTGAGCCCTATAGCAGGGAGGGATGGCCCTGTGGCCAAGCCCTCTAGCTTAGGGGGACACCCTTATGGCTGAGCCCTCTAACATGGGGGTACGCCCCTATGGCTGAGCACCTACCAGGGAGGGACGCCCCTATGGCTGAGCCCTCTACCACGGAGGGGCACCCCTATGACTGAGCCTTCTACTAGGGAGGATTGCCCCTGTGTCCTGGAGAGGGAGGGATGCCCTAATCGCTGATCCCTCTGGCATATAGGGATGCCCCTGTACCTGAGCCCTCTAGCAGGGAGGGATAGCCCTTGTGGGTCTACTGCCTGCACTCCAGCTGAGCCACCAGCATGATAGCTGTACATGCAGCCATGGCCTGCACTCCTGCAGTGCTACTCTATAGGCTGTGGGGTCTACTCCCTCAACTGCCTGCACTCCAGCTGAGCCACCAGCAGGATTGGCCTACATGCTTGCAGGCAGGCAGGCCAGGTGAGTGGGCATGTAGCACCTCCCTTTGGGTTTTAGGGTGAGCGGGCATTCCGGCCCTCCATTGGCCATTGGCACATCCATGGTGCATGCCAGGAGATTATCATGCAAATCAAAGGCTCTTATAAGCTGCTCCCTCTGGCTGTCTTAGCATTGCAAGAAGCAGACAGTCGGAGGGGAAACAGCTTGGAGCTTGGGTAAGTAGATTTGCTATCATATTTCAAACTTGGCTTAGCCTTCTACCACAGCCTTCTATGTATATGTATATGTATATGTATTTCTTTGTAACTAGGGGCACCCCTATGGCTGAGCCATAGGGGTGCCCCTAGTTACAACGAAAATTGAGGTAGGGTTAGAGTGTTAGCACTCCTAACCCTCTAGAAACATGTGTATAATTGGAGTACATGCATTTCTAAGTGATGATGCATTTACATATTTGTTTTATTACTAATAAAGTGTTTTTAGAGATTGTCCTATAGGACAAGCTCTCTTATTATACATTGGTCATTTTATGTAGTCTAACTCCCAGCTAGCTCCTTCCTCGCTGATTCCCATTATTTCGTAGGTCGTCTAACTCTAGGTTTTTGGGTCTGTTTGTTTGCGAATCAATGCTACCTGCTTGCATTAGCAGGTAGCCTTTTTTTGCCTCCAAATGTCATAGACAGTTGCTAGACTAGTGGCTAGATGCCTGATCCTCACACGGGAGATCCAGGTCTAAATCCTGCTCAATGCCAATTTTTTTTCACAACTTCTTTCGACCCCCTAAATTAAAAAAATCCTCAATTTTGACCCCCTGTTTCCAAATCCTGGGTTACACCCTGGTCACAATTGTTTTGAGTACAAACTTGTTAGGGTCGCATTAGAGAAATTTTTAGCCTTAGTGCTTGGAGGGAGGTGATCATGCTGTGTGATTTTTACCTGACTGGCATGGTTTTTGCATGTGTTACATGTCTCATCAGTTGCTCATAAGACACCCCTACAAATTGCCCAGACCTATGCCTTCCAACTCTTCAGATTGAATGTAACAGATTGAGAATAAGAAAAGAATATAGTACTTATAAGTAAGGGAAAAATAATGTATTGTAAATTCACAAAATAAAGCTAGTATAGGTACTGGTACTTAATACACTATCAAATACCGATATATCCAATGAATGTATTGAACGAAAAAAGAATAGATTGACTATCAATATCAATCTTACATAAATAAAATGCAGTTTGGCATTTATATATTCAAGCTACTCTGAGCCAATATTGGTTATTATTTGTTTGGGCCCTGAAGATTTCATTGGTCACTAGCCCTGTACTGTCTTCACCTTTAAATGGTCACAGCCAAAAGCAGCCTGAAAATTTTGATAATATTCAAGCCAAAGCATAGTTGGGAAAATATTTGACGAGTTAATGCTGGGGCAAGATCTTATGTAAGCAGTAGCACAAGATGGGTAAACAAGTCTACCCATCTAATTACCAGATAGAGAGATGGAGAGATAGATGTCTTCATAGACAATAGGGTTTTTACAGACCACCATTTGCAGGTGAGGCCATTCGGAAGACAGAGTAATCATCTATTTGACTAGTTTCTCAATTCAAGTCTCTGAGAACTACTATCAAGATTTTTAAATTCAATTGGCATGAACCTTCTTAACAGTGGCTTGAATCTATGAGAAATAACAATGCCTCTATTGTCCTGAGCATCACCTGGTGGGAGTCTGAGACGTGTGTATCCCTGGCAGCCAGAGGATTCCCTGTTAAGCGCCCTCTCGTACGCGTACATGGCTCGGGCCTGCGCCTGCATGATGTGCCGTTCCAACATGGCTGCCTCGGGCATCCTGCGCTCGTGCACTTCTTTCACCTGAAATAAAAAGTGTCAGGAAATTATCTGGCCTTAAAAAGAGAATTTCAAATTCTATTTTTGGTAATCTTTCTCTTAAATTTTAATTACCATAAATTCTCATAAATTTATGGTTGGTTGATAGATTTTTGGTTGGTTGATGGTGGCCCATGTTTGCACAGAATAGCCATGTGGTAGTCAAGGGTGGCCATTAATTCCCAAACAATATTTCTTAGAATAATTGTAATGGCCCATATTCCTAGGGTGGCCAATATTTCTAAGAATTTACAGTAATTTATTTTTGGCACTATATCCAACAAAAATTGGTACCTTGCATATAGCATACAATAATTCCATTGTCCACAATAGAGGATCTTGCATTGTAGAGGTTTCAAAAAAATATTACCAAGACAATTTAAGGGATATAAAAACTGTGTCCACTATGAATGTCAGATATGTTCATATACAGTGTTCAAATTAAAGGTGTTCACATATAGAGGTCAGGGCTCAACATTAAGAAAAAACTTTACAAGCCCAGCAGGGCTAGTTACCGTGAAGTTTACTAGGCCTGAAATATTTTTGCTAGCCCTGATATTAATAATAAATTTTTTCAAATAGTGACCAACCCCATAGCCTCAGTTGATAACATGAAAAGAATGCAGTGTATTGTGTTGAATTAAAGTTTTATTATCATCGAGGTATGCAGAGCCAAAGGAGGGCTTCATACTTTTTTAAGCACTGATATTCTATCTAGCCCCTTGGGGCTACTCACAGTTAGAATATACTAGCCCTGACTCTCAACAACTAGCCCGGGGCTACAGGGCTAGCCTTAACGTCGAGCCCTGGAGGTGTTCAAATGCTGGTTCATATTAGGTGTTTAAATATCTGAGGTGTTTACATTAGGAGTTTAAATGTCTGATGAGTTCGCAATTCAAATATCTGATGCATTCTCAAAAGGCGGTCATATCTGATCCGAGGTGTTTGCATTTTGCAGTTTCACTGTACATGTACTGAATTTGCTAATGTAGGGCTTATCAATTTCCAAATATTCCTATAGGTAATCTGTGACCTCTAGTCCTCAAGATTAAGTAGGCCCACCACCCGTTTCCATCAGATTTGTATGGGGGAAAACGTGTTTCTACTTAAAATTCAATAACACAGTGATGCTAGCAGGGATTAACGGGACACAACACTAACAGTCAACTGCTGCAGGGATTGACTTCATGGGCGTTTTAGGGGCATTTGCCCCTGGCTCTTGTGATTTTGCTACCAGATGATAAATTATAGGAGCCAAGTTTGCATGGACATATATCAATTGCATAAATATCAATTAAAGCATTTGTTTGTTTTCTTATTTCTTTAATTGCTAATTGCTTACTTTACCTAGTAGTGCCAAACATGAATCTGAGTGCACATATATTCAAAACATTTTTGGGGGAGCATGTCTCAAGACCCCTCTAGCATGGACATAGTGTGCCTGTGGCAAAATATAACTGACTTGGTGCCCGCACCAGGGTTTATTTACTCCTGAATTTATAATTTTAGGAGCCAAATCTGCTCCCGTCTGAAAATGTTAATAAGGTCAATCCCTGCGCTGGCCAGTAAAAAATCCTAAAAATGGCTTCAGGCCAGTATTGTATAGTATTGTATATTTATTGACTTCTCACAAAGGAGCAAAATAAAATGGCTTCAGGCCAGTAAAAATTACCTCAACTGGTCCTACAGGGCCAGTAAACATTTGGACATTCCTGCTAACAAGTTTTCTATCTTTATCTCCTTTAATTTTGCCTGGAGCATATATGTTTTTCAGAGTTTTCTGGGCATTCACGACCCCTAGGCAATTTGTCTTTGGCAAACTGTTATTACAGCAAGCTGGAGGCACAGGGATTCATTTGCTTAACTATTTTAAATTCTAGGAGCCAAATCTGCTCCTGCCATAAAGTGTTAAGGTAGAACCCTACCCGATACCCGGGTCATTTTTAAAACTTGAATATCTGAAAACTGAGTTAAATGTGGACAACGGCACTTATGCTATTGTATAGCTTACATCTCATAGTTACTGAATAATGATAAACTTATTAATAATCTGCTATTTTAGTTGATATGACACCCTTTACGCACATATCTGTCTGTTTCGTTTTTTGGCAAAATGTCAAGACTCGCCCTTTACTTGAAAACCAAACTCTACCATTTGATCATTCATGTCTTTGGTAAGGTGCAAGGTCCTACCTAAACCGGGAATCTATACAATGAGTATGTTAAAAACCACCCATATGCCTCAAATTACTAACAGCACGTGGTTTACATAGTAAATGCTGATTTTCAGGTCCTGTCCGAATTCAAGGTAGCTGTGACATGACCTTGCACCTAGACGGGGTTCATATCTGTCCTATTCTAAAGTACTGGCTTCGGAGACTGTATCTTTATTCACTTTCAGCCAAAAAATGAGATAAATTTCAGTCAAAATGGTCTATCTCGCAGGAATCTGCATGGCTAAAGCAGACAGCCATGTCGTTTGGGAGCAATGTGACAAGGACAACCCCAAGGGCCCAGTGCCTGTTGTGCTCTTGAGGTTACAACAATACAATGTTGCCAGCTCGAGATTCGTGGCAAGTGAACACTGCTCATGTGTCATCTTTTGTTTTGATGTCCATGCTTAGGGGCCAGCCAAGGACACCATCTAGTGGTAAATCTTGGTGCACTAGACTATCACCTTAAGGTCAATCCCTATATAGGCTATAGCTACCCAGAATTTAGTAGGCTCATACATTTAGTAGCTGTGGGCTGCAAGGTAGACCCGGTTTGTGTCTCTATCCAGGCCATCCTTTTTGTTTATTGATGTTTCTGTTATTGGCCTTTCAGAGTCACGGTACCACACAATAGTAAAAATATGCCATCAGTCCGGTGAATTCACCGCAGTAGATTTCTCGCGTGTATAAGGCGAGTGTCACGGCCAGACCTATACCAATGAATTATGTACATGTTTGACTAGGTTATTTGCCCTGAGTCGGTATGTGACACAAAGCGGGTCTACCTGCAAGCTGGGAGTAGTAGACAGGGAGTGGGCACTTTGCATGCATCATCAATTTTCGCTGCCTCGCACCAAGTCATAGATAACCTGTGTACCTTGCCTGCTGACCCCATCTCCAGCCAGCATTACAGGATGTGGCCACAGTGCCAGTCGTCCTGGCCACTCCACTAGTGGAGTCTTCAGGACGATCGCACACTGGATACAGCCATGCTTCCTGTCATTCGCACTCCCTAGAGAACGCTACCCACCTGGCCGGCACTGGCGTGCAGGTCCTTATCCTTATGGGTCAAATGCAACCAGCTTAAGTAGCAGTGTAGGATGGAGTGTTGACGCTAGATGTGACAGCCATACAGATTTCCACTTGCAGCAGAAAATTGAGTATAAAAGCGGTTTTAATAGAAATGACTACAAGAAAGTGGTATATTTAGTTTAGGAAGTATACGATACTCTGGCGTGTAGCTTAATATAGGAGTTTTAGCATGCTCTTGAGGGTTAAGTTGTAACAAGTGACTTTAAAAATTCTGTGTGACCATATCCTGTCATGAGCCAGTCAGTCAGCCAGCCTCTTCACGTGAAGATCACGTGACCAATACTTCCCTAGGCTACACCGCGTAACCCGAGGCGCACATACCCTAGGTACTAGCATGCTGTGCCTATGGGGTTGCGGATCAAGGGGATGTATTTCTCTGCTGCAAGGCTGCCTTCTATTTTTGAAAATTACATTTCTAGGAATTACTTACGAAAGAATATGTGAGTGTCCTGAGGGGTCACGTGATTTTGAGAGTTTTGGTGTCCAAATGAGATGCAGATATCCTACTGGCATATTTCTATTGAATACAGGCGAAAACGCCCTATATGCAAAAACGCCCTAGTCGAAAACGCCCTATTTTTCTTACTTTTCACAACAGTGTATTTCTTCTTCTTTTCTTCCTCCTTTCTCTTCTTTTCCTTTCTCGTTCTCTTTTCTTAGTTATTTACGTTCATAGTCGAGTTAGTAGTAGCGTAGTTAGTGGTGTCCATTTTTTCTTTGCAGGTTTATACTCTCACGAAATCACACCCGAGAGTTGGACCTGGCCGTGGATTCGTTTCACTCGTGTATCGGCACACATTACAGGATATGGCCACAGTACCAACCGTCCTGGCCACCACGGTACCGTGGTGGCCCGGACGGTTGGGAGCAATGCTTCCTGTCATTCGCACTCCCTAGAGAACGCTACCCAACTGGCGGGCACTGGCGTGTAGGTCCCTATCTATATGGGTCAAATGCAGCCAGCTAGTAGCAGTATACGATGGAGTGTTGACGCTAGATGTGACAGCCATACAGATTTCCACTTGCAGCAGAAAATTGAGTATAAAAGCGGTTTTCATGGAAATGACTACAAGAAAGTGGTATATTTAGTTTAGGAAGTATACGATACTCTGGCGTGCAGCTTAATATAGGAGTTTTAGCATGCTCTTGAGGGTTGAAAGTTGTAACAAGTGACTTTAAAAAGTTCTGTGTGACCATATCCTGTCATGCACGCTATGTCACTTTGAAACATTGGAATAAAGTTCGAAAATGAGTCATTTCACCATTATAAATAAATATATGGCTTCACTCCACTCATCAACGACAAGCCGACGAGAAACAGCACATACGTAGATATATTTTAATTGCTGCTGGAACTGGCAGTTGACAGACTGTCAATAACAACAACTGTGACAACATCCATGAATTATATGGAGACAGCTAGTAATTATTATAACTGAACTTAAATTGACAACAACTGTCAATGACAATATCCATGAATTATATATCCATGAATTATATGAATTAAGTAATTCGGCTCACGGCTCACGGCAGCACTTGAAAAGTAGGGCGTTTTCGACTAGGGCGTTTTCGCATATAGGGCGTTTTCGCCTGACACCTTTCTATCTTGATTCACTTCGTTCTGCAGCGCCGCCCTCCACGAGAAACGCTCAGGTGTTTGACAGTATCCTGTCCCACAGCCGGCACAGTGTCTCGCATGATACGTTCTCGAAGTCGGAATGTTTTGGCGACGGAGCACATGGCTGACAGTGACATGTTGTGATAGACTAATACTAACCTGAGTTAATGTCTTAAAAATGTATCTTACTAGTTTACGATAGTAGGTAGGTGGAATACGGTGTCCTGCAGCTATGTAGTGCTACGTCACGATTCTCCACACAACTCGATGACGTCATGCGGGGGATTACCCTTGCGGTATCTCCCTTCGCTGAGACTCCTCGCTCGATTCTAGTATGATCCGATAGAGGTCGCTAGTGCTAATCTCGTTCTGAACTGGTCAGGTGATTTCGCTTTCTGGCGCCAAAATCAACCGACCATTTTGACAGACGCAACACACCAGCGAACAGGTAAATGAATCTCTCTTCGAAAAAGCTGAGCAGCAGCAGCTTTACTTATTACTTTTATTGTTTTAATATGGCCCTGGCCTTTAAAAAAACATTTTTTTGGAAGTATTTTCAAGAAAGGTTAAATAGCTGTTTTCAGAGCTGCACTGACTCCAGTCCGTCACGGAGATCAATTCATGTCGTCATGAGCTTACCACGGTTTGACTCGTGAGTTTCGGACACGCATTTTAAAATGAATATTTATTATTCCGCCCAGCAATTAAAGAAGAATACTTACAGATGGAGATTTTCTAACATTCATATTTGTATTTCATTTCAAAATGTGCTGGCGTAGAAGAATAAATATCTATATTTACATCATGCTACTTTTAACAGGGTTCATCATGAGCATCCTTTTAGAATCATTAATCCGTGATAATAAATACATGTCTTTCCAGCAACTCATTAGGCAGCTGTTTCATTCTAAATTACATAAGTTTGTAATGCAGGTAGGTGAGCAGGTGTTTTATCAGTTTTGATTAGGATATTGGTTTCTGTTGTTTTTTTAGATGGATGGATGTTACATGAATATACTCTTTATATATAGGTAGCTTTATCCTGGCAGGTACCATTTATCTACAATTATTTACTCCAGTCACTTGAATGAAAGACAGCCAGCTACATTTTGTGTAAATGTAGTCCCTGTAGTACCCTAAGAGAATTGCAGCAATGGAGATTTTTTTTCTTAGTTCACTCGATCACAAATGAATAATTTATGATATTCATAACAAGAACACATACTTTAAAGAATTGAATGTCAACTTACATCAAAATTATTTCTATAATGTGGGTTATCATGCATCAATGATGACCTGGCAAAAATACAAATAAGATCACATTTTTTAAAATGTCCATCTGTTACATGACAGGAATTGCGCACACTGAACTAAAGTAAGTCAATAAATGCCACTTTCTGACTACTAAAGGACCCTAGAACTCCTACATCAAGTTGCTAACTATTGTATCATATAATTCCTGTCGACTAGACAGGAAGCACGGCTGTATCACAGTGTGCCATCGTCCTGGAGACTACACAAGTGGAGTTTCCAGGACTGTTGGCAGTGTGGCCATATCCTGTAATGTAGATACACTTTTACGTCACTGGTGACTTCAGTCCAGTCAGGATATTCATTTTAAAAGACTATAATCACCAATTTTGACTGATCTAATCATTTAATTTAACTAATTGTAGCCTTTGTCAATTTGTCATCCGATACTATGGAGACTACGAGTCGACTCACATTGATAGAATCTTATACAAAGGTTGTGGTTGTTCCTAACCAGTAAATGAAGGGTCAATTAATTTGAGGGTGGAATTGAGGTCATGTTTATAATGTGTAGGAGAAATTAAGATGCTCAGAAGGCACAGACACAATCATTCTTTGGCAATGAAAAACCCAGAGTAGAAAATGCTGCCCTGGTATGAATGCGACTTGAGGCTTTTTAAAAGTTGCCAATGACTTGGGGTTAAGCAGAGGTTTCCTTAAATTCTCCAATGTACTGTGCCTCAAAATTGCAGTTAGTCGATGAGTGTCTTTGGTTTGATTAACATTTTACAACTTAAAATACATTAATACCAAGTATTCAATCAAAAAGTGTTGAGAAAACCTTCATTAAGTCTGCATTGTGAGAATCTTGGGATCCTAGCCACAAAAATAATGCGGAACATGTGAAAATATTCTATTAGTGCAGTTCTTCAAAATCGAATCGAAATAATCGGAATCGAAAAATAAAATGTCAATGATCGAATCGAAAAAAAAAATGGATGTCAATGACAGTCCTACACCTATAGACAGAACCATATGCCTTTCAAATCTGCATGATTTCTCTCTGGTTGTTTTGTAGATCCCGCAGCCTGCGGTAGATGTTCGATCGGGCTATGGATTATTTGGTCAGGCCGCTGCACCCCAACCAGCTCAGCCCCAAATGCCTGTCTATTCCGCAAGGAGCATAGCACCCCCTCAGCAGCCACAGCTAGCACCCACGTTACAATCAAACCCCCCTCCTGGAAGTGCAGCCTCCAGCTTCATGGGTAGGTACCTTTAAAAGGTTGTATGATCAGTAGTGCTAGGATGATTGCATGGAAGCTCTGTGAGCCATTCACTTGGATACAAATGTTTAATATTCCAGATCCTATGTCAACATCTTTTGCTGAATATTGGTTAAAATAAATAAAAAACAAAATTTCAGAACTGTGGCTCATTAGGTGTATCAGAATAATAAGAAACCTGTCTTTGAATGGTTTATATACCAAGTTTCCCTTAGAAAGGACTAGAATATTCAGCTAATGTGTTCAAGCATGTCAGGTCACTCTGCATGACTGGTGTTAATATCTATAGAATGTGAGGAGATGATTTCTGGCAAGAAAGTCTTCATTTGGGAATCGGATAAGCGTCTCTCTCCCATCTAACTGTATTTACAGCTATGATTGAACATTATACTATTGTTTTTGTACTGCCTTGACCGTTTCCCATTTCCTGTTGCAGGACTAACACCGATGCCCAGTCTGACATCATCTGGACTAGTGGCGCCCCCAGCAGAGGCCCCTGGTACTAATGTGAAAGCTAGAGGCTTCTCAGACCTCGATGTCTTGGGTCAAGGTTTGCTTCAACAGAATCTACCAACAGAGACCACCATCATACCACCAAGGTCAGTAAGTCCGACCTAGCCAGTTGACATTAACCCATTTATTAGGACCGTCATTGACATGACAAGTATCAATCGATCGAAAATGATTTTTTCAATTAATCGAAAAAAACATTATGTCAATTGTTATGTCAATTAATCAAAAGACATTTTTTCAGCCTTTTATGTCATTTTTTGCCATTTTTAGCCAACACTAAGTAGTATTTTGAAGAGAAACTCAAGTATTCAATCAAAACGTGTTGAGAAAACCTTCATTGTCCTTGCACTGTGAGAATCTTAAGATCCTAGCCACAAAAATAGTGTGGAATGTGAGAAAATATTGGAATCGAATAATAAAATGTCTATGATCGAATCAAAAAAAATGGATGTCAATGACAGCCCTACCATTTATGCCAAAAGGATACGATGCTTTTATGAACTCAGGAACAAAGTATGAGTTCCTCTAACATTTTGAAGGGGAATTTTTAGTTCATATCTTATTATTATCGTTCAATTTTTTCCTAAATGATGCTTTTCTAGAGGGAGGTCACCAAAATAGTCTGGCTTTTCTTGTTGCTACAGGCATTTAACTGCGTAATGTTTACATATAATCATAGAGTTAAACTCCTGCTGGATATTCAGTGCAAAGAATTCTATGTGAAGGAACATTGCCTTTCACATTGTTAACCCATTCATCCCTGTAGCATACAAACTTGTCATTTTGGTGGTATATTTTTTCAAAAAAAGCATATTTTTGCAGGAGACACTAAAAACTCTCCTTACTCCAATTTAATTAATGGTCTTACAAGCTATTTTTGGAAAAAAAACTTCTATCAGACTCAAAAAATAAAGTCGTCTCTGGTGTCTTACGGACGAAAGTGATTTGGAAATTTTCTGTCAGACCCCCCCCCCCTCACCAAAAAAAAACAGTGGCCTAAAATATTTTATGAATTCATGCTGTATTCCTAAGTTGTTTTCAAATAATAGCTGGTCAAGCGTACAAATTACCTGTCAACATTCAATCATCCAAAATCATTCGATTTTATGCGATTCGCTGCTTGGACCTCTTTCATGGCATTTTATCTAGTTCCTATCCCTGCCACCAGGGGTCAGGTTTGTAGTTAAGCTTAGGAGTCGGCCCATGTATTGATGACCATTCAAATATTTAAATGAAGTTGGTTAGTTGTTGGACTAGTAATCAGTAGGTTGCTGACCTGGGCACTTCGGTCAATCCTTGGGTAAGACAGTTCATTCCATATTGCCTCAGTCTACCCAACTGCAAAATGGGTCCTTAGTATTAAAAAGGCAGTGTTTAGAGCTTGCACTCTATATGCAGCTGCTCTGTAATACTGGTATCCTTTGGGGGATTGAAATGGTGTCCATGTGTACAGGCCTGCTAGGGAAGGAGGGTCGTATGAACACTGGGTGGATACAAGACTATAAACAGAATACCTTTACCTTTTACCTTCATCTCTCATTGTAGTACAATGCGTGTAAGGACACATAGGGCTGAATGGGTTAAATGTAGCATTAGTATCATATTTTATTGGCTTGGTGGGTGGAATCAAGGATCTTACCCTTAGGTCAGTCACCTGTAGACAGGAGTGATTGGTTATGCAAGGGTGTCCAGGTATATAGATCCTGGAGCACCACTATAAATCTCCCCTGGAGCACAGCATTTTTAGTGGACGGCATGCTACAAGTGGATCAAAGATATTGTTAAAAGTTTGGACTACTACTATTTAAGCCTTCATATCAATAATTAGAGCTAGTATCAATGAAAAGGCTTATAAATCTATTCATCAATATATTTAGAGTTTTAACAACTTTTATTACGACTGATATGAATGATTTTCATGCTGACTTTAATTTGATTTTATTTTTATTTTTATACAGGAAGCTTGATGCAGAAAGGGAAGGAAAGAAGAAGGAGCTGAGTAAACACATTCCAGGACCCCTACAGGGACAGTAAGTATTGCTGGTTAGTTGGTTAGTTGTTGGACTAGTAATCAGTAGGTTGCTGACCTGGGCACTTCGGTCAATCCTTGGGCAAGACAGTTCATTCCATATTGCCTCAGTCTACCCAACTGCAAAATGGGTCCTTAGTATTAAAAAGGCAGTGTTTAGAGCTTGCACTCTATATGCAGCTGCTCTGTAATACTGGTATCCTTTGGGGTATTGAAATGGTGTCCATGTGTACAGGCCTGCTAGGGAAGGAGGGTCGTATGAACACTTGGGTGGATACAAGACTATAAACAGAATACCTTTACCTTTTACCTTCATCTCTCATTGTAGTACAATGCGTGTAAGGACACATAGGGCTGAATGGGTTAAATGTAGCATTAGTATCATATTTTATTGGCTTGGTGGGTGGAATCAAGGATCTTACCCTTAGGGCAGTCACCTGTAGACAGGAGTGATTGGTTATGCAAGGGTGTCCAGGTATATAGATCCTGGAGCACCACTATAAATCTCCCCTGGAGCACAGCATTTTTAGTGGATGGCATGCTACAAGTGGATCAAAGATATTGTTAAAAGTTTGGACTACTACTATTTAAGCCTTCATATCAATAATTAGAGCTAGTATCAATGAAAAGGCTTATAAATCTATTCATCAATATATTTAGAGTTTTAACAACTTTTATTACGACTGATATGAATGATTTTCACGCTGACTTTAATTTGATTTTATTTTTATTTTTATGCAGGAAGCTTGATGCAGAAAGGGAAGGAAAGAAGAAGGAGCTGAGTAAACACATTCCAGGACCCCTACAGGGACAGTAAGTATTGCTGGTTAGTTGGTTAGTTGTTGGACTAGTAATCAGTAGGTTGCTGACCTGGGCACTTCGGTCAATCCTTGGGCAAGACAGTTCATTCCATATTGCCTCAGTCTACCCAACTGCAAAATGGGTCCTTAGTATTAAAAAGGCAGTGTTTAGAGCTTGCCCTTACCATAGTGCAGTGGTTTACATGGGGTGTTCAGTGGGTTATGAGTGGTTGCCTACAGTGGTGCCACTGAGAAATACAGTGGTACCACTGAAAAATATAGTGGATAGTACATGGGTCTCTCAAGAGCTGTAGCACCATCCCCCACTTTCCTGGAATGTGGCCCAAGAGCCTTGCTGTAGTGGGTTTATTACCACTTTTTTGTACCACTGAAATAAAAAGTGCCCTTTAAGCCTGTCTGAAGTGTCCCGCTTTTGCAAAAGCGGAGACACTTTATTGGGGCTTCATGGCCACTTTTGCAAACAGTGGTAGCTTCATAGTGGTCCCACTGTTTTGGACAGTGGTAGGTGGGCCTGCATACCATTGCATCAGCAGTTCTCTACCACTAACAGATGCAGTGGTCATACCACTGATCAAGAGAGTGGTACCACTATTCCTGACGGTGGTTTGATCATCCTATAATGCTAGTTGCAGTAGATTTACCAATGTTCAATGTAGTGGTCCCACTGTTTCAGACAGTGGTAAAGTTGTGCTTTACTGCAAGATGCTGTGGTTTTCCCACTGTCAAAGGAAGTGGTTGACCCACTTTCTCTGACAGTGGTGGTCATGTACCACTCTGTAAAATGCATTAATTTAGCACATCATTCGGGAACTTGCGATCATCTGAAAATTGCAAAAATAAAAGCCAAACAGTTATCTGTTTTTATGTTTAAAGGTTTGATCAGGTATACTGATGTAAAAATCATGAAATTGAGGTGATTTATATTATCTGACATTGAACAATAAATTACTGTTACAGCATGTATGTTTTACTTTAATTGTTATTTTGAAGTCGGCCATAGGATTATAATGCATGGCAACATATTCTGGACAATTATTCTAAGATGTTCCTGTCTCTTGTCTGCTAATTGTCTCTCCAGTTTATGTAAATCTTGATGGACTGTAGACCTAACATTAGTCACATATCATAGTTTGCAAGGTTCCCTTCTCCTGAATCATGGAATACCCTAACACTCTGACACAGCTGATGTAAATAAAGAGAAACTCTATATCATACCCACCTTATTTCAACATCATAGTCATTTCTAAATCATATGTCAGCATGCCTTTCCTGTCTAACCGAGTATTTCATCTCACCTTGCATTTTCTGCATTCAACAGCAGAGATATTCACCTGCCCTTTTGACTGAAATAGCCTTGACTTTATCCTTTAATATACCCTAACACACAATTTGTCTTAGTTAGTTTTTCAAAATTCCCCTCACACCATCTACAACGCACATTTCTGTCAATGTATCAACCCACCTCCTTCTCCTATGCTGTCATTCTGTCAACTGTCACAATTTTTGAATAACAAGGTCAAGTTCTGTACTAGTTGACCCTATTGTTATGTATTATATACCTTCCTACAGATAAGGAAAAGCCTGCATCTCCGGTTTATTTAGTGGCCCCACTGTAATCAGCAGTGGCCCCACTGCAAGAAAAAGTGGTCCTAAGATAAACTAAGTTTTGAAAGCCCCATTATAGTGGTTCCTGATATATATGGAATTTTTTCAAGTCACATATGGGTTTATGTAGTGGTCCCACTGTAAGAAAGAGTGGCCCCACTGTAAGAAAGAGTGGCCCCACTGTAAGAAACAGTGGGTCCACTGCAGGAAACAGTGGTCTTACCACTTTGTTAGACAGTGGGGCTGACTCTGACAGTGGTACCACTTAAATACCCCATTTCACAGCTTTTTTATGCAGTGGGCAGGCTTACTGACCACTTTAACCACTAAGGCATGGTGAGGGTGCACTCTATATGCAGCTGCTCTGTAATACTGGTATCCTTTGGGGTATTGAAATGGTGTCCATGTGTACAGGCCTGCTAGGGAAGGAGGGTCGTATGAACACTTGGGTGGATACAAGACTATAAACAGAATACCTTTACCTTTTACCTTCATCTCTCATTGTAGTACAATGCGTGTAAGGACACATAGGGCTGAATGGGTTAAATGTAGCATTAGTATCATATTTTATTGGCTTGGTGGGTGGAATCAAGGATCTTACCCTTAGGTCAGTCACCTGTAGACAGGAGTGATTGGTTATGCAAGGGTGTCCAGGTATATAGATCCTGGAGCACCACTATAAATCTCCCCTGGAGCACAGCATTTTTAGTGGACGGCATGCTACAAGTGGATCAAAGATATTGTTAAAAGTTTGGACTACTACTATTTAAGCCTTCATATCAATAATTAGAGCTAGTATCAATGAAAAGGCTTATAAATCTATTCATCAATATATTTAGAGTTTTAACAACTTTTATTACGACTGATATGAATGATTTTCACGCTGACTTTAATTTGATTTTATTTTTATTTTTATACAGGAAGCTTGATGCAGAAAGGGAAGGAAAGAAGAAGGAGCTGAGTAAACACATTCCAGGACCCCTACAGGGACAGTAAGTATTGCTGGTTAGTTGGTTAGTTGTTGGACTAGTAATCAGTAGGTTGCTGACCTGGGCACTTCGGTCAATCCTTGGGCAAGACAGTTCATTCCATATTGCCTCAGTCTACCCAACTGCAAAATGGGTCCTTAGTATTAAAAAGGCAGTGTTTAGAGCTTGCACTCTATATGCAGCTGCTCTGTAATACTGGTATCCTTTGGGGTATTGAAATGGTGTCCATGTGTACAGGCCTGCTAGGGAAGGAGGGTCGTATGAACACTTGGGTGGATACAAGACTATAAACAGAATACCTTTACCTTTTACCTTCATCTCTCATTGTAGTACAATGCGTGTAAGGACATATAGGGCTGAATGGGTTAAATGTAGCATTAGTATCATATTTTATTGGCTTGGTGGGTGGAATCAAGGATCTTACCCTTAGGGCAGTCACCTGTAGACAGGAGTGATTGGTTATGCAAGGGTGTCCAGGTATATAGATCCTGGAGCACCACTATAAATCTCCCCTGGAGCACCACTATAAATCTCCCCTGGAGCACAGCATTTTTAGTGGACGGCATGCTACAAGTGGATCAAAGATATTGTTAAAAGTTTGGACTACTACTATTTAAGCCTTCATATCAATAATTAGAGCTAGTATCAATGAAAAGGCTTATAAATCTATTCATCAATATATTTAGAGTTTTAACAACTTTTATTACGACTGATATGAATGATTTTCACGCTGACTTTAATTTTATTTTATTTTTATTTTTATACAGGAAGCTTGATGCAGAAAGGGAAGGAAAGAAGGAGCTGAGTAAACACATTCCAGGACCCCTACAGGGACAGTAAGTATTGCTGGTTAGTTGGTTAGTTGTTGGACTAGTAATCAGTAGGTTGCTGACCTGGGCACTTCGGTCAATCCTTGGGCAAGACAGTTCATTCCATATTGCCTCAGTCTACCCAACTGCAAAATGGGTCCTTAGTATTAAAAAGGCAGTGTTTAGAGCTTGCACTCTATATGCAGCTGCTCTGTAATACTGGTATCCTTTGGGGTATTGAAATGGTGTCCATGTGTACAGGCCTGCTAGGGAAGGAGGGTCGTATGAACACTTGGGTGGATACAAGACTATAAACAGAATACCTTTACCTTTTACCTTCATCTCTCATTGTAGTACAATGCGTGTAAGGACACATAGGGCTGAATGGGTTAAATGTAGCATTAGTATCATATTTTATTGGCTTGGTGGGTGGAATCAAGGATCTTACCCTTAGGTCAGTCACCTGTAGACAGGAGTGATTGGTTATGCAAGGGTGTCCAGGTATATAGATCCTGGAGCACCACTATAAATCTCCCCTGGAGCACAGCATTTTTAGTGGACGGCATGCTACAAGTGGATCAAAGATATTGTTAAAAGTTTGGACTACTACTATTTAAGCCTTCATATCAATAATTAGAGCTAGTATCAATGAAAAGGCTTATAAATCTATTCATCAATATATTTAGAGTTTTAACAACTTTTATTACGACTGATATGAATGATTTTCACGCTGACTTTAATTTGATTTTATTTTTATTTTTATACAGGAAGCTTGATGCAGAAAGGGAAGGAAAGAAGAAGGAGCTGAGTAAACACATTCCAGGACCCCTACAGGGACAGTAAGTATTGCTGGTTAGTTGGTTAGTTGGTAAGACTAGTAATCAGTAGGTTGCTGACCTGGGCACTTCGGTCAATCTTTGGGCAAGACAGTTCATTCCATATTGCCTCAGCCTACCCAACTGCAAAATGGGTCCTTAGTATTAAAAAGGCAGTGTTTAGAGCTTGCACTCTATATGCAGCTGCTCTGTAATACTGGTATCCTTTGGGGTATTGAAATGGTGTCCATGTGTACAGGCCTGCTAGGGAAGGAGGGTCGTATGAACACTTGGGTGGATACAAGACTATAAACAGAATACCTTTACCTTTTACCTTCATCTCTCATTGTAGTACAATGCGTGTAAGGACACATAGGCTTGAATGGGTTAAATGTAGCATTAGTATCATATTTTATTGGCTTGGTGGGTGGAATCAAGGATCTTACCCTTAGGGCAGTCACCTGTAGACAGGAGTGATTGGTTATGCAAGGGTGTCCAGGTATATAGATCCTGGAGCACCACTATAAATCTCCCCTGGAGCACAGCATTTTTAGTGGACGGCATATGCTACAAGTGGATCAAAGATATTGTTAAAAGTTTGGACTACTACTATTTAAGCCTTCATATCAATAATTAGAGCTAGTATCAATGAAAAGGCTTATAAATCTATTCATCAATATATTTAGAGTTTTAACAACTTTTATTACGACTGATATGAATGATTTTCACGCTGACTTTAATTTGATTTTATTTTTATTTTTATACAGGAAGCTTGATGCAGAAAGGGAAGGAAAGAAGAAGGAGCTGAGTAAACACATTCCAGGACCCCTACAGGGGCAGTAAGTATTGCTGGTTAGTTGGTTAGTTGTTGGACTAGTAATCAGTAGGTTGCTGACCTGGGCACTTCGGTCAATCCTTGGGCAAGACAGTTCATTCCATATTGCCTCAGTCTACCCAACTGCAAAATGGGTCCTTAGTATTAAAAAGGCAGTGTTTAGAGCTTGCACTCTATATGCAGCTGCTCTGTAATACTGGTATCCTTTGGGGTATTGAAATGGTGTCCATGTGTACAGGCCTGCTAGGGAAGGAGGGTCGTATGAACACTTGGGTGGATACAAGACTATAAACAGAATACCTTTACCTTTTACCTTCATCTCTCATTGTAGTACAATGCGTGTAAGGACACATAGGGCTGAATGGGTTAAATGTAGCATTAGTATCATATTTTATTGGCTTGGTGGGTGGAATCAAGGATCTTACCCTTAGGTCAGTCACCTGTAGACAGGAGTGATTGGTTATGCAAGGGTGTCCAGGTATATAGATCCTGGAGCACCACTATAAATCTCCCCTGGAGCACAGCATTTTTAGTGGACGGCATGCTACAAGTGGATCAAAGATATTGTTAAAAGTTTGGACTACTACTATTTAAGCCTTCATATCAATAATTAGAGCTAGTATCAATGAAAAGGCTTATAAATCTATTCATCAATATATTTAGAGTTTTAACAACTTTTATTACGACTGATATGAATGATTTTCACGCTGACTTTAATTTGATTTTATTTTTATTTTTATACAGGAAGCTTGATGCAGAAAGGGAAGGAAAGAAGAAGGAGCTGAGTAAACACATTCCAGGACCCCTACAGGGACAGTAAGTATTGCTGGTTAGTTGGTTAGTTGGTAAGACTAGTAATCAGTAGGTTGCTGACCTGGGCACTTCGGTCAATCTTTGGGCAAGACAGTTCATTCCATATTGCCTCAGCCTACCCAACTGCAAAATGGGTCCTTAGTATTAAAAAGGCAGTGTTTAGAGCTTGCACTCTATATGCAGCTGCTCTGTAATACTGGTATCCTTTGGGGTATTGAAATGGTGTCCATGTGTACAGGCCTGCTAGGGAAGGAGGGTCGTATGAACACTTGGGTGGATACAAGACTATAAACAGAATACCTTTACCTTTTACCTTCATCTCTCATTGTAGTACAATGCGTGTAAGGACACATAGGCTTGAATGGGTTAAATGTAGCATTAGTATCATATTTTATTGGCTTGGTGGGTGGAATCAAGGATCTTACCCTTAGGGCAGTCACCTGTAGACAGGAGTGATTGGTTATGCAAGGGTGTCCAGGTATATAGATACTGGAGCACCACTATAAATCTCCCCTGGAGCACAGCATTTTTAGTGGACGGCATATGCTACAAGTGGATCAAAGATATTGTTAAAAGTTTGGACTACTACTATTTAAGCCTTCATATCAATAATTAGAGCTAGTATCAATGAAAAGGCTTATAAATCTATTCATCAATATATTTAGAGTTTTAACAACTTTTATTACGACTGATATGAATGATTTTCACGCTGACTTTAATTTGATTTTATTTTTATTTTTATACAGGAAGCTTGATGCAGAAAGGGAAGGAAAGAAGAAGGAGCTGAGTAAACACATTCCAGGACCCCTACAGGGACAGTAAGTATTGCTGGTTAGTTGGTTAGTTGTTGGACTAGTAATCAGTAGGTTGCTGACCTGGGCACTTCGGTCAATCCTTGGGCAAGACAGTTCATTCCATATTGCCTCAGTCTACCCAACTGCAAAATGGGTCCTTAGTATTAAAAAGGCAGTGTTTAGAGCTTGCACTCTATATGCAGCTGCTCTGTAATACTGGTATCCTTTGGGGTATTGAAATGGTGTCCATGTGTACAGGCCTGCTAGGGAAGGAGGGTCGTATGAACACTTGGGTGGATACAAGACTATAAACAGAATACCTTTACCTTTTACCTTCATCTCTCATTGTAGTACAATGCGTGTAAGGACACATAGGGCTGAATGGGTTAAATGTAGCATTAGTATCATATTTTATTGGCTTGGTGGGTGGAATCAAGGATCTTACCCTTAGGTCAGTCACCTGTAGACAGGAGTGATTGGTTATGCAAGGGTGTCCAGGTATATAGATACTGGAGCACCACTATAAATCTCCCCTGGAGCACAGCATTTTTAGTGGACGGCATATGCTACAAGTGGATCAAAGATATTGTTAAAAGTTTGGACTACTACTATTTAAGCCTTCATATCAATAATTAGAGCTAGTATCAATGAAAAGGCTTATAAATCTATTCATCAATATATTTAGAGTTTTAACAACTTTTATTACGACTGATATGAATGATTTTCACGCTGACTTTAATTTTATTTTATTTTTATTTTTATACAGGAAGCTTGATGCAGAAAGGGAAGGAAAGAAGAAGGAGCTGAGTAAACACATTCCAGGACCCCTACAGGGACAGTAAGTATTGCTGGTTAGTTGGTTAGTTGTTGGACTAGTAATCAGTAGGTTGCTGACCTGGGCACTTCGGTCAATCCTTGGGCAAGACAGTTCATTCCATATTGCCTCAGTCTACCCAACTGCAAAATGGGTCCTTAGTATTAAAAAGGCAGTGTTTAGAGCTTGCACTCTATATGCAGCTGCTCTGTAATACTGGTATCCTTTGGGGTATTGAAATGGTGTCCATGTGTACAGGCCTGCTAGGGAAGGAGGGTCGTATGAACACTTGGGTGGATACAAGACTATAAACAGAATACCTTTACCTTTTACCTTCATCTCTCATTGTAGTACAATGCGTGTAAGGACACATAGGGCTGAATGGGTTAAATGTAGCATTAGTATCATATTTTATTGGCTTGGTGGGTGGAATCAAGGATCTTACCCTTAGGTCAGTCACCTGTAGACAGGAGTGATTGGTTATGCAAGGGTGTCCAGGTATATAGATCCTGGAGCACCACTATAAATCTCCCCTGGAGCACAGCATTTTTAGTGGACGGCATGCTACAAGTGGATCAAAGATATTGTTAAAAGTTTGGACTACTACTATTTAAGCCTTCATATCAATAATTAGAGCTAGTATCAATGAAAAGGCTTATAAATCTATTCATCAATATATTTAGAGTTTTAACAACTTTTATTACGACTGATATGAATGATTTTCACGCTGACTTTAATTTGATTTTATTTTTATTTTTATACAGGAAGCTTGATGCAGAAAGGGAAGGAAAGAAGAAGGAGCTGAGTAAACACATTCCAGGACCCCTACAGGGACAGTAAGTATTGCTGGTTAGTTGGTTAGACTAGTAATCAGTAGGTTGCTGACCTGGGCACTTCGGTCAATCTTTGGGCAAGACAGTTCATTCCATATTGCCTCAGCCTACCCAACTGCAAAATGGGTCCTTAGTATTAAAAAGGCAGTGTTTAGAGCTTGCACTCTATATGCAGCTGCTCTGTAATACTGGTATCCTTTGGGGTATTGAAATGGTGTCCATGTGTACAGGCCTGCTAGGGAAGGAGGGTCGTATGAACACTTGGGTGGATACAAGACTATAAACAGAATACCTTTACCTTTTACCTTCATCTCTCATTGTAGTACAATGCGTGTAAGGACACATAGGCTTGAATGGGTTAAATGTAGCATTAGTATCATATTTTATTGGCTTGGTGGGTGGAATCAAGGATCTTACCCTTAGGGCAGTCACCTGTAGACAGGAGTGATTGGTTATGCAAGGGTGTCCAGGTATATAGATACTGGAGCACCACTATAAATCTCCCCTGGAGCACAGCATTTTTAGTGGACGGCATGCTACAAGTGGATCAAAGATATTGTTAAAAGTTTGGACTACTACTATTTAAGCCTTCATATCAATAATTAGAGCTAGTATCAATGAAAAGGCTTATAAATCTATTCATCAATATATTTAGAGTTTTAACAACTTTTATTACGACTGATATGAATGATTTTCACGCTGACTTTAATTTGATTTTATTTTTATTTTTATACAGGAAGCTTGATGCAGAAAGGGAAGGAAAGAAGAAGGAGCTGAGTAAACACATTCCAGGACCCCTACAGGGACAGTAAGTATTGCTGGTTAGTTGGTTAGTTGTTGGACTAGTAATCAGTAGGTTGCTGACCTGGGCACTTCGGTCAATCCTTGGGCAAGACAGTTCATTCCATATTGCCTCAGTCTACCCAACTGCAAAATGGGTCCTTAGTATTAAAAAGGCAGTGTTTAGAGCTTGCACTCTATATGCAGCTGCTCTGTAATACTGGTATCCTTTGGGGTATTGAAATGGTGTCCATGTGTACAGGCCTGCTAGGGAAGGAGGGTCGTATGAACACTTGGGTGGATACAAGACTATAAACAGAATACCTTTACCTTTTACCTTCATCTCTCATTGTAGTACAATGCGTGTAAGGACACATAGGGCTGAATGGGTTAAATGTAGCATTAGTATCATATTTTATTGGCTTGGTGGGTGGAATCAAGGATCTTACCCTTAGGGCAGTCACCTGTAGACAGGAGTGATTGGTTATGCAAGGGTGTCCAGGTATATAGATCCTGGAGCACCACTATAAATCTCCCCTGGAGCACAGCATTTTTAGTGGACGGCATGCTACAAGTGGATCAAAGATATTGTTAAAAGTTTGGACTACTACTATTTAAGCCTTCATATCAATAATTAGAACTAGTATCAATGAAAAGGCTTATAAATCTATTCATCAATATATTTAGAGTTTTAACAACTTTTATTACGACTGATATGAATGATTTTCACGCTGACTTTAATTTGATTTTATTTTTATTTTTATACAGGAAGCTTGATGCAGAAAGGGAAGGAAAGAAGAAGGAGCTGAGTAAACACATTCCAGGACCCCTACAGGGACAGTAAGTATTGCTGGTTAGTTGGTTAGTTGTTGGACTAGTAATCAGTAGGTTGCTGACCTGGGCACTTCGGTCAATCCTTGGGCAAGACAGTTCATTCCATATTGCCTCAGTCTACCCAACTGCAAAATGGGTCCTTAGTATTAAAAAGGCAGTGTTTAGAGCTTGCACTCTATATGCAGCTGCTCTGTAATACTGGTATCCTTTGGGGTATTGAAATGGTGTCCATGTGTACAGGCCTGCTAGGGAAGGAGGGTCGTATGAACACTTGGGTGGATACAAGACTATAAACAGAATACCTTTACCTTTTACCTTCATCTCTCATTGTAGTACAATGCGTGTAAGGACACATAGGGCTGAATGGGTTAAATGTAGCATTAGTATCATATTTTATTGGCTTGGTGGGTGGAATCAAGGATCTTACCCTTAGGTCAGTCACCTGTAGACAGGAGTGATTGGTTATGCAAGGGTGTCCAGGTATATAGATCCTGGAGCACCACTATAAATCTCCCCTGGAGCACAGCATTTTTAGTGGACGGCATGCTACAAGTGGATCAAAGATATTGTTAAAAGTTTGGACTACTACTATTTAAGCCTTCATATCAATAATTAGAGCTAGTATCAATGAAAAGGCTTATAAATCTATTCATCAATATATTTAGAGTTTTAACAACTTTTATTACGACTGATATGAATGATTTTCACGCTGACTTTAATTTGATTTTATTTTTATTTTTATACAGGAAGCTTGATGCAGAAAGGGAAGGAAAGAAGGAGCTGAGTAAACACATTCCAGGACCCCTACAGGGACAGTAAGTATTGCTGGTTAGTTGGTTAGTTGTTGGACTAGTAATCAGTAGGTTGCTGACCTGGGCACTTCGGTCAATCCTTGGGCAAGACAGTTCATTCCATATTGCCTCAGTCTACCCAACTGCAAAATGGGTCCTTAGTATTAAAAAGGCAGTGTTTAGAGCTTGCACTCTATATGCAGCTGCTCTGTAATACTGGTATCCTTTGGGGTATTGAAATGGTGTCCATGTGTACAGGCCTGCTAGGGAAGGAGGGTCGTATGAACACTTGGGTGGATACAAGACTATAAACAGAATACCTTTACCTTTTACCTTCATCTCTCATTGTAGTACAATGCGTGTAAGGACACATAGGGCTGAATGGGTTAAATGTAGCATTAGTATCATATTTTATTGGCTTGGTGGGTGGAATCAAGGATCTTACCCTTAGGTCAGTCACCTGTAGACAGGAGTGATTGGTTATGCAAGGGTGTCCAGGTATATAGATCCTGGAGCACCACTATAAATCTCCCCTGGAGCACAGCATTTTTAGTGGACGGCATGCTACAAGTGGATCAAAGATATTGTTAAAAGTTTGGACTACTACTATTTAAGCCTTCATATCAATAATTAGAACTAGTATCAATGAAAAGGCTTATAAATCTATTCATCAATATATTTAGAGTTTTAACAACTTTTATTACGACTGATATGAATGATTTTCACGCTGACTTTAATTTTATTTTATTTTTATTTTTATACAGGAAGCTTGATGCAGAAAGGGAAGGAAAGAAGAAGGAGCTGAGTAAACACATTCCAGGACCCCTACAGGGACAGTAAGTATTGCTGGTTAGTTGGTTAGTTGTTGGACTAGTAATCAGTAGGTTGCTGACCTGGGCACTTCGGTCAATCCTTGGGCAAGACAGTTCATTCCATATTGCCTCAGTCTACCCAACTGCAAAATGGGTCCTTAGTATTAAAAAGGCAGTGTTTAGAGCTTGCACTCTATATGCAGCTGCTCTGTAATACTGGTATCCTTTGGGGGATTGAAATGGTGTCCATGTGTACAGGCCTGCTAGGGAAGGAGGGTCGTATGAACACTTGGGTGGATACAAGACTATAAACAGAATACCTTTACCTTTTACCTTCATCTCTCATTGTAGTACAATGCGTGTAAGGACACATAGGGCTGAATGGGTTAAATGTAGCATTAGTATCATATTTTATTGGCTTGGTGGGTGGAATCAAGGATCTTACCCTTAGGTCAGTCACCTGTAGACAGGAGTGATTGGTTATGCAAGGGTGTCCAGGTATATAGATCCTGGAGCACCACTATAAATCTCCCCTGGAGCACAGCATTTTTAGTGGACGGCATGCTACAAGTGGATCAAAGATATTGTTAAAAGTTTGGACTACTACTATTTAAGCCTTCATATCAATAATTAGAGCTAGTATCAATGAAAAGGCTTATAAATCTATTCATCAATATATTTAGAGTTTTAACAACTTTTATTACGACTGATATGAATGATTTTCACGCTGACTTTAATTTTATTTTATTTTTATTTTTATACAGGAAGCTTGATGCAGAAAGGGAAGGAAAGAAGAAGGAGCTGAGTAAACACATTCCACGACCCCTACAGGGACAGTAAGTATTGCTGGTTATTTGGTTAGTTGTTGGACTAGTAATCAGTAGGTTGCTGACCTGGGCACTTCGGTCAATCCTTGGGCAAGACAGTTCATTCCATATTGCCTCAGTCTACCCAACTGCAAAATGGGTCCTTAGTATTAAAAAGGCAGTGTTTAGAGCTTGCACTCTATATGCAGCTGCTCTGTAATACTGGTATCCTTTGGGGTATTGAAATGGTGTCCATGTGTACAGGCCTGCTAGGGAAGGAGGGTCGTATGAACACTTGGGTGGATACAAGACTATAAACAGAATACCTTTACCTTTTACCTTCATCTCTCATTGTAGTACAATGCGTGTAAGGACACATAGGGCTGAATGGGTTAAATGTAGCATTAGTATCATATTTTATTGGCTTGGTGGGTGGAATCAAGGATCTTACCCTTAGGGCAGTCACCTGTAGACAGGAGTGATTGGTTATGCAAGGGTGTCCAGGTATATAGATCCTGGAGCACCACTATAAATCTCCCCTGGAGCACAGCATTTTTAGTGGACGGCATGCTACAAGTGGATCAAAGATATTGTTAAAAGTTTGGACTACTACTATTTAAGCCTTCATATCAATAATTAGAGCTAGTATCAATGAAAAGGCTTATAAATCTATTCATCAATATATTTAGAGTTTTAACAACTTTTATTACGACTGATATGAATGATTTTCACGCTGACTTTAATTTGATTTTATTTTTATTTTTATACAGGAAGCTTGATGCAGAAAGGGAAGGAAAGAAGAAGGAGCTGAGTAAACACATTCCAGGACCCCTACAGGGACAGTAAGTATTGCTGGTTAGTTGGTTAGTTGTTGGACTAGTAATCAGTAGGTTGCTGACCTGGGCACTTCGGTCAATCCTTGGGCAAGACAGTTCATTCCATATTGCCTCAGTCTACCCAACTGCAAAATGGGTCCTTAGTATTAAAAAGGCAGTGTTTAGAGCTTGCACTCTATATGCAGCTGCTCTGTAATACTGGTATCCTTTGGGCTATTGAAATGGTGTCCATGTGTACAGGCCTGCTAGGGAAGGAGGGTCGTATGAACACTTGGGTGGATACAAGACTATAAACAGAATACCTTTACCTTTTACCTTCATCTCTCATTGTAGTACAATGCGTGTAAGGACACATAGGGCTGAATGGGTTAAATGTAGCATTAGTATCATATTTTATTGGCTTGGTGGGTGGAATCAAGGATCTTACCCTTAGGTCAGTCACCTGTAGACAGGAGTGATTGGTTATGCAAGGGTGTCCAGGTATATAGATCCTGGAGCACCACTATAAATCTCCCCTGGAGCACAGCATTTTTAGTGGACGGCATGCTACAAGTGGATCAAAGATATTGTTAAAAGTTTGGACTACTACTATTTAAGCCTTCATATCAATAATTAGAACTAGTATCAATGAAAAGGCTTATAAATCTATTCATCAATATATTTAGAGTTTTAACAACTTTTATTACGACTGATATGAATGATTTTCACGCTGACTTTAATTTTATTTTATTTTTATTTTTATACAGGAAGCTTGATGCAGAAAGGGAAGGAAAGAAGAAGGAGCTGAGTAAACACATTCCAGGACCCCTACAGGGACAGTAAGTATTGCTGGTTAGTTGGTTAGTTGTTGGACTAGTAATCAGTAGGTTGCTGACCTGGGCACTTCGGTCAATCCTTGGGCAAGACAGTTCATTCCATATTGCCTCAGTCTACCCAACTGCAAAATGGGTCCTTAGTATTAAAAAGGCAGTGTTTAGAGCTTGCACTCTATATGCAGCTGCTCTGTAATACTGGTATCCTTTGGGCTATTGAAATGGTGTCCATGTGTACAGGCCTGCTAGGGAAGGAGGGTCGTATGAACACTTGGGTGGATACAAGACTATAAACAGAATACCTTTACCTTTTACCTTCATCTCTCATTGTAGTACAATGCGTGTAAGGACACATAGGGCTGAATGGGTTAAATGTAGCATTAGTATCATATTTTATTGGCTTGGTGGGTGGAATCAAGGATCTTACCCTTAGGTCAGTCACCTGTAGACAGGAGTGATTGGTTATGCAAGGGTGTCCAGGTATATAGATCCTGGAGCACCACTATAAATCTCCCCTGGAGCACAGCATTTTTAGTGGACGGCATGCTACAAGTGGATCAAAGATATTGTTAAAAGTTTGGACTACTACTATTTAAGCCTTCATATCAATAATTAGAACTAGTATCAATGAAAAGGCTTATAAATCTATTCATCAATATATTTAGAGTTTTAACAACTTTTATTACGACTGATATGAATGATTTTCACGCTGACTTTAATTTTATTTTATTTTTATTTTTATACAGGAAGCTTGATGCAGAAAGGGAAGGAAAGAAGAAGGAGCTGAGTAAACACATTCCAGGACCCCTACAGGGACAGTAAGTATTGCTGGTTAGTTGGTTAGTTGTTGGACTAGTAATCAGTAGGTTGCTGACCTGGGCACTTCGGTCAATCCTTGGGCAAGACAGTTCATTCCATATTGCCTCAGTCTACCCAACTGCAAAATGGGTCCTTAGTATTAAAAAGGCAGTGTTTAGAGCTTGCACTCTATATGCAGCTGCTCTGTAATACTGGTATCCTTTGGGGGATTGAAATGGTGTCCATGTGTACAGGCCTGCTAGGGAAGGAGGGTCGTATGAACACTTGGGTGGATACAAGACTATAAACAGAATACCTTTACCTTTTACCTTCATCTCTCATTGTAGTACAATGCGTGTAAGGACACATAGGGCTGAATGGGTTAAATGTAGCATTAGTATCATATTTTATTGGCTTGGTGGGTGGAATCAAGGATCTTACCCTTAGGTCAGTCACCTGTAGACAGGAGTGATTGGTTATGCAAGGGTGTCCAGGTATATAGATCCTGGAGCACCACTATAAATCTCCCCTGGAGCACAGCATTTTTAGTGGACGGCATGCTACAAGTGGATCAAAGATATTGTTAAAAGTTTGGACTACTACTATTTAAGCCTTCATATCAATAATTAGAGCTAGTATCAATGAAAAGGCTTATAAATCTATTCATCAATATATTTAGAGTTTTAACAACTTTTATTACGACTGATATGAATGATTTTCACGCTGACTTTAATTTTATTTTATTTTTATTTTTATACAGGAAGCTTGATGCAGAAAGGGAAGGAAAGAAGAAGGAGCTGAGTAAACACATTCCACGACCCCTACAGGGACAGTAAGTATTGCTGGTTATTTGGTTAGTTGTTGGACTAGTAATCAGTAGGTTGCTGACCTGGGCACTTCGGTCAATCCTTGGGCAAGACAGTTCATTCCATATTGCCTCAGTCTACCCAACTGCAAAATGGGTCCTTAGTATTAAAAAGGCAGTGTTTAGAGCTTGCACTCTATATGCAGCTGCTCTGTAATACTGGTATCCTTTGGGGTATTGAAATGGTGTCCATGTGTACAGGCCTGCTAGGGAAGGAGGGTCGTATGAACACTTGGGTGGATACAAGACTATAAACAGAATACCTTTACCTTTTACCTTCATCTCTCATTGTAGTACAATGCGTGTAAGGACACATAGGGCTGAATGGGTTAAATGTAGCATTAGTATCATATTTTATTGGCTTGGTGGGTGGAATCAAGGATCTTACCCTTAGGGCAGTCACCTGTAGACAGGAGTGATTGGTTATGCAAGGGTGTCCAGGTATATAGATCCTGGAGCACCACTATAAATCTCCCCTGGAGCACAGCATTTTTAGTGGACGGCATGCTACAAGTGGATCAAAGATATTGTTAAAAGTTTGGACTACTACTATTTAAGCCTTCATATCAATAATTAGAGCTAGTATCAATGAAAAGGCTTATAAATCTATTCATCAATATATTTAGAGTTTTAACAACTTTTATTACGACTGATATGAATGATTTTCACGCTGACTTTAATTTGATTTTATTTTTATTTTTATACAGGAAGCTTGATGCAGAAAGGGAAGGAAAGAAGAAGGAGCTGAGTAAACACATTCCAGGACCCCTACAGGGACAGTAAGTATTGCTGGTTAGTTGGTTAGTTGTTGGACTAGTAATCAGTAGGTTGCTGACCTGGGCACTTCGGTCAATCCTTGGGCAAGACAGTTCATTCCATATTGCCTCAGTCTACCCAACTGCAAAATGGGTCCTTAGTATTAAAAAGGCAGTGTTTAGAGCTTGCACTCTATATGCAGCTGCTCTGTAATACTGGTATCCTTTGGGCTATTGAAATGGTGTCCATGTGTACAGGCCTGCTAGGGAAGGAGGGTCGTATGAACACTTGGGTGGATACAAGACTATAAACAGAATACCTTTACCTTTTACCTTCATCTCTCATTGTAGTACAATGCGTGTAAGGACACATAGGGCTGAATGGGTTAAATGTAGCATTAGTATCATATTTTATTGGCTTGGTGGGTGGAATCAAGGATCTTACCCTTAGGTCAGTCACCTGTAGACAGGAGTGATTGGTTATGCAAGGGTGTCCAGGTATATAGATCCTGGAGCACCACTATAAATCTCCCCTGGAGCACAGCATTTTTAGTGGACGGCATGCTACAAGTGGATCAAAGATATTGTTAAAAGTTTGGACTACTACTATTTAAGCCTTCATATCAATAATTAGAGCTAGTATCAATGAAAAGGCTTATAAATCTATTCATCAATATATTTAGAGTTTTAACAACTTTTATTACGACTGATATGAATGATTTTCACGCTGACTTTAATTTTATTTTATTTTTATTTTTATACAGGAAGCTTGATGCAGAAAGGGAAGGAAAGAAGAAGGAGCTGAGTAAACACATTCCAGGACCCCTACAGGGACAGTAAGTATTGCTGGTTAGTTGGTTAGTTGTTGGACTAGTAATCAGTAGGTTGCTGACCTGGGCACTTCGGTCAATCCTTGGGCAAGACAGTTCATTCCATATTGCCTCAGTCTACCCAACTGCAAAATGGGTCCTTAGTATTAAAAAGGCAGTGTTTAGAGCTTGCACTCTATATGCAGCTGCTCTGTAATACTGGTATCCTTTGGGGTATTGAAATGGTGTCCATGTGTACAGGCCTGCTAGGGAAGGAGGGTCGTATGAACACTTGGGTGGATACAAGACTATAAACAGAATACCTTTACCTTTTACCTTCATCTCTCATTGTAGTACAATGCGTGTAAGGACACATAGGGCTGAATGGGTTAAATGTAGCATTAGTATCATATTTTATTGGCTTGGTGGGTGGAATCAAGGATCTTACCCTTAGGGCAGTCACCTGTAGACAGGAGTGATTGGTTATGCAAGGGTGTCCAGGTATATAGATCCTGGAGCACCACTATAAATCTCCCCTGGAGCACAGCATTTTTAGTGGACGGCATGCTACAAGTGGATCAAAGATATTGTTAAAAGTTTGGACTACTACTATTTAAGCCTTCATATCAATAATTAGAACTAGTATCAATGAAAAGGCTTATAAATCTATTCATCAATATATTTAGAGTTTTAACAACTTTTATTACGACTGATATGAATGATTTTCACGCTGACTTTAATTTGATTTTATTTTTATTTTTATACAGGAAGCTTGATGCAGAAAGGGAAGGAAAGAAGAAGGAGCTGAGTAAACACATTCCAGGACCCCTACAGGGACAGTAAGTATTGCTGGTTAGTTGGTTAGTTGTTGGACTAGTAATCAGTAGGTTGCTGACCTGGGCACTTCGGTCAATCCTTGGGCAAGACAGTTCATTCCATATTGCCTCAGTCTACCCAACTGCAAAATGGGTCCTTAGTATTAAAAAGGCAGTGTTTAGAGCTTGCACTCTATATGCAGCTGCTCTGTAATACTGGTATCCTTTGGGGGATTGAAATGGTGTCCATGTGTACAGGCCTGCTAGGGAAGGAGGGTCGTATGAACACTTGGGTGGATACAAGACTATAAACAGAATACCTTTACCTTTTACCTTCATCTCTCATTGTAGTACAATGCGTGTAAGGACACATAGGGCTGAATGGGTTAAATGTAGCATTAGTATCATATTTTATTGGCTTGGTGGGTGGAATCAAGGATCTTACCCTTAGGTCAGTCACCTGTAGACAGGAGTGATTGGTTATGCAAGGGTGTCCAGGTATATAGATCCTGGAGCACCACTATAAATCTCCCCTGGAGCACAGCATTTTTAGTGGACGGCATGCTACAAGTGGATCAAAGATATTGTTAAAAGTTTGGACTACTACTATTTAAGCCTTCATATCAATAATTAGAGCTAGTATCAATGAAAAGGCTTATAAATCTATTCATCAATATATTTAGAGTTTTAACAACTTTTATTACGACTGATATGAATGATTTTCACGCTGACTTTAATTTTATTTTATTTTTATTTTTATACAGGAAGCTTGATGCAGAAAGGGAAGGAAAGAAGGAGCTGAGTAAACACATTCCAGGACCCCTACAGGGACAGTAAGTATTGCTGGTTAGTTGGTTAGTTGTTGGACTAGTAATCAGTAGGTTGCTGACCTGGGCACTTCGGTCAATCCTTGGGCAAGACAGTTCATTCCATATTGCCTCAGTCTACCCAACTGCAAAATGGGTCCTTAGTATTAAAAAGGCAGTGTTTAGAGCTTGCACTCTATATGCAGCTGCTCTGTAATACTGGTATCCTTTGGGGTATTGAAATGGTGTCCATGTGTACAGGCCTGCTAGGGAAGGAGGGTCGTATGAACACTTGGGTGGATACAAGACTATAAACAGAATACCTTTACCTTTTACCTTCATCTCTCATTGTAGTACAATGCGTGTAAGGACACATAGGGCTGAATGGGTTAAATGTAGCATTAGTATCATATTTTATTGGCTTGGTGGGTGGAATCAAGGATCTTACCCTTAGGTCAGTCACCTGTAGACAGGAGTGATTGGTTATGCAAGGGTGTCCAGGTATATAGATCCTGGAGCACCACTATAAATCTCCCCTGGAGCACAGCATTTTTAGTGGACGGCATGCTACAAGTGGATCAAAGATATTGTTAAAAGTTTGGACTACTACTATTTAAGCCTTCATATCAATAATTAGAGCTAGTATCAATGAAAAGGCTTATAAATCTATTCATCAATATATTTAGAGTTTTAACAACTTTTATTACGACTGATATGAATGATTTTCACGCTGACTTTAATTTGATTTTATTTTTATTTTTATACAGGAAGCTTGATGCAGAAAGGGAAGGAAAGAAGGAGCTGAGTAAACACATTCCAGGACCCCTACAGGGACAGTAAGTATTGCTGGTTAGTTGGTTAGTTGTTGGACTAGTAATCAGTAGGTTGCTGACCTGGGCACTTCGGTCAATCCTTGGGCAAGACAGTTCATTCCATATTGCCTCAGTCTACCCAACTGCAAAATGGGTCCTTAGTATTAAAAAGGCAGTGTTTAGAGCTTGCACTCTATATGCAGCTGCTCTGTAATACTGGTATCCTTTGGGGTATTGAAATGGTGTCCATGTGTACAGGCCTGCTAGGGAAGGAGGGTCGTATGAACACTTGGGTGGATACAAGACTATAAACAGAATACCTTTACCTTTTACCTTCATCTCTCATTGTAGTACAATGCGTGTAAGGACACATAGGGCTGAATGGGTTAAATGTAGCATTAGTATCATATTTTATTGGCTTGGTGGGTGGAATCAAGGATCTTACCCTTAGGTCAGTCACCTGTAGACAGGAGTGATTGGTTATGCAAGGGTGTCCAGGTATATAGATCCTGGAGCACCACTATAAATCTCCCCTGGAGCACAGCATTTTTAGTGGACGGCATGCTACAAGTGGATCAAAGATATTGTTAAAAGTTTGGACTACTACTATTTAAGCCTTCATATCAATAATTAGAGCTAGTATCAATGAAAAGGCTTATAAATCTATTCATCAATATATTTAGAGTTTTAACAACTTTTATTACGACTGATATGAATGATTTTCACGCTGACTTTAATTTTATTTTATTTTTATTTTTATACAGGAAGCTTGATGCAGAAAGGGAAGGAAAGAAGAAGGAGCTGAGTAAACACATTCCAGGACCCCTACAGGGACAGTAAGTATTGCTGGTTAGTTGGTTAGTTGTTGGACTAGTAATCAGTAGGTTGCTGACCTGGGCACTTCGGTCAATCCTTGGGCAAGACAGTTCATTCCATATTGCCTCAGTCTACCCAACTGCAAAATGGGTCCTTAGTATTAAAAAGGCAGTGTTTAGAGCTTGCACTCTATATGCAGCTGCTCTGTAATACTGGTATCCTTTGGGGTATTGAAATGGTGTCCATGTGTACAGGCCTGCTAGGGAAGGAGGGTCGTATGAACACTTGGGTGGATACAAGACTATAAACAGAATACCTTTACCTTTTACCTTCATCTCTCATTGTAGTACAATGCGTGTAAGGACACATAGGGCTGAATGGGTTAAATGTAGCATTAGTATCATATTTTATTGGCTTGGTGGGTGGAATCAAGGATCTTACCCTTAGGGCAGTCACCTGTAGACAGGAGTGATTGGTTATGCAAGGGTGTCCAGGTATATAGATCCTGGAGCACCACTATAAATCTCCCCTGGAGCACAGCATTTTTAGTGGACGGCATGCTACAAGTGGATCAAAGATATTGTTAAAAGTTTGGACTACTACTATTTAAGCCTTCATATCAATAATTAGAACTAGTATCAATGAAAAGGCTTATAAATCTATTCATCAATATATTTAGAGTTTTAACAACTTTTATTACGACTGATATGAATGATTTTCACGCTGACTTTAATTTGATTTTATTTTTATTTTTATACAGGAAGCTTGATGCAGAAAGGGAAGGAAAGAAGAAGGAGCTGAGTAAACACATTCCAGGACCCCTACAGGGACAGTAAGTATTGCTGGTTAGTTGGTTAGTTGTTGGACTAGTAATCAGTAGGTTGCTGACCTGGGCACTTCGGTCAATCCTTGGGCAAGACAGTTCATTCCATATTGCCTCAGTCTACCCAACTGCAAAATGGGTCCTTAGTATTAAAAAGGCAGTGTTTAGAGCTTGCACTCTATATGCAGCTGCTCTGTAATACTGGTATCCTTTGGGGGATTGAAATGGTGTCCATGTGTACAGGCCTGCTAGGGAAGGAGGGTCGTATGAACACTTGGGTGGATACAAGACTATAAACAGAATACCTTTACCTTTTACCTTCATCTCTCATTGTAGTACAATGCGTGTAAGGACACATAGGGCTGAATGGGTTAAATGTAGCATTAGTATCATATTTTATTGGCTTGGTGGGTGGAATCAAGGATCTTACCCTTAGGTCAGTCACCTGTAGACAGGAGTGATTGGTTATGCAAGGGTGTCCAGGTATATAGATCCTGGAGCACCACTATAAATCTCCCCTGGAGCACAGCATTTTTAGTGGACGGCATGCTACAAGTGGATCAAAGATATTGTTAAAAGTTTGGACTACTACTATTTAAGCCTTCATATCAATAATTAGAGCTAGTATCAATGAAAAGGCTTATAAATCTATTCATCAATATATTTAGAGTTTTAACAACTTTTATTACGACTGATATGAATGATTTTCACGCTGACTTTAATTTTATTTTATTTTTATTTTTATACAGGAAGCTTGATGCAGAAAGGGAAGGAAAGAAGAAGGAGCTGAGTAAACACATTCCAGGACCCCTACAGGGACAGTAAGTATTGCTGGTTAGTTGGTTAGTTGTTGGACTAGTAATCAGTAGGTTGCTGACCTGGGCACTTCGGTCAATCCTTGGGCAAGACAGTTCATTCCATATTGCCTCAGTCTACCCAACTGCAAAATGGGTCCTTAGTATTAAAAAGGCAGTGTTTAGAGCTTGCACTCTATATGCAGCTGCTCTGTAATACTGGTATCCTTTGGGGTATTGAAATGGTGTCCATGTGTACAGGCCTGCTAGGGAAGGAGGGTCGTATGAACACTTGGGTGGATACAAGACTATAAACAGAATACCTTTACCTTTTACCTTCATCTCTCATTGTAGTACAATGCGTGTAAGGACACATAGGGCTGAATGGGTTAAATGTAGCATTAGTATCATATTTTATTGGCTTGGTGGGTGGAATCAAGGATCTTACCCTTAGGTCAGTCACCTGTAGACAGGAGTGATTGGTTATGCAAGGGTGTCCAGGTATATAGATCCTGGAGCACCACTATAAATCTCCCCTGGAGCACAGCATTTTTAGTGGACGGCATGCTACAAGTGGATCAAAGATATTGTTAAAAGTTTGGACTACTACTATTTAAGCCTTCATATCAATAATTAGAGCTAGTATCAATGAAAAGGCTTATAAATCTATTCATCAATATATTTAGAGTTTTAACAACTTTTATTACGACTGATATGAATGATTTTCACTCTGACTTTAATTTGATTTTATTTTTATTTTTATACAGGAAGCTTGATGCAGAAAGGGAAGGAAAGAAGAAGGAGCTGAGTAAACACATTCCAGGACCCCTACAGGGACAGTAAGTATTGCTGGTTAGTTGGTTAGTTGTTGGACTAGTAATCAGTAGGTTGCTGACCTGGGCACTTCGGTCAATCCTTGGGCAAGACAGTTCATTCCATATTGCCTCAGTCTACCCAACTGCAAAATGGGTCCTTAGTATTAAAAAGGCAGTGTTTAGAGCTTGCACTCTATATGCAGCTGCTCTGTAATACTGGTATCCTTTGGGGTATTGAAATGGTGTCCATGTGTACAGGCCTGCTAGGGAAGGAGGGTCGTATGAACACTTGGGTGGATACAAGACTATAAACAGAATACCTTTACCTTTTACCTTCATCTCTCATTGTAGTACAATGCGTGTAAGGACACATAGGGCTGAATGGGTTAAATGTAGCATTAGTATCATATTTTATTGGCTTGGTGGGTGGAATCAAGGATCTTACCCTTAGGTCAGTCACCTGTAGACAGGAGTGATTGGTTATGCAAGGGTGTCCAGGTATATAGATCCTGGAGCACCACTATAAATCTCCCCTGGAGCACAGCATTTTTAGTGGACGGCATGCTACAAGTGGATCAAAGATATTGTTAAAAGTTTGGACTACTACTATTTAAGCCTTCATATCAATAATTAGAGCTAGTATCAATGAAAAGGCTTATAAATCTATTCATCAATATATTTAGAGTTTTAACAACTTTTATTACGACTGATATGAATGATTTTCACGCTGACTTTAATTTGATTTTATTTTTATTTTTATACAGGAAGCTTGATGCAGAAAGGGAAGGAAAGAAGAAGGAGCTGAGTAAACACATTCCAGGACCCCTACAGGGACAGTAAGTATTGCTGGTTAGTTGGTTAGACTAGTAATCAGTAGGTTGCTGACCTGGGCACTTCGGTCAATCCTTGGGCAAGACAGTTCATTCCATATTGCCTCAGTCTACCCAACTGCAAAATGGGTCCTTAGTATTAAAAAGGCAGTGTTTAGAGCTTGCACTCTATATGCAGCTGCTCTGTAATACTGGTATCCTTTGGGGTATTGAAATGGTGTCCATGTGTACAGGCCTGCTAGGGAAGGAGGGTCGTATGAACACTTGGGTGGATACAAGACTATAAACAGAATACCTTAAGTTTACCTTTTACCTTCATCTCTCATTGTAGTACAATGCGTGTAAGGACACATAGGGCTGAATGGGTTAAATGTAGCATTAGTATCATATTTTATTGGCTTGGTGGGTGGAATCAAGGATCTTACCCTTAGGGCAGTCACCTGTAGACAGGAGTGATTGGTTATGCAAGGGTGTCCAGGTATATAGATCCTGGAGCACCACTATAAATCTCCCCTGGAGCACAGCATTTTTAGTGGACGGCATGCTACAAGTGGATCAAAGATATTGTTAAAAGTTTGGACTACTACTATTTAAGCCTTCATATCAATAATTAGAGCTAGTATCAATGAAAAGGCTTATAAATCTATTCATCAATATATTTAGAGTTTTAACAACTTTTATTACGACTGATATGAATGATTTTCACGCTGACTTTAATTTGATTTTATTTTTATTTTTATACAGGAAGCTTGATGCAGAAAGGGAAGGAAAGAAGAAGGAGCTGAGTAAACACATTCCAGGACCCCTACAGGGACAGTAAGTATTGCTGGTTAGTTGGTTAGTTGTTGGACTAGTAATCAGTAGGTTGCTGACCTGGGCACTTCGGTCAATCCTTGGGCAAGACAGTTCATTCCATATTGCCTCAGTCTACCCAACTGCAAAATGGGTCCTTAGTATTAAAAAGGCAGTGTTTAGAGCGTGCACTCTATATGCAGCTGCTCTGTAATACTGGTATCCTTTGGGGTATTGAAATGGTGTCCATGTGTACAGGCCTGCTAGGGAAGGAGGGTCGTATGAACACTTGGGTGGATACAAGACTATAAACAGAATACCTTTACCTTTTACCTTCATCTCTCATTGTAGTACAATGCGTGTAAGGACACATAGGGCTGAATGGGTTAAATGTAGCATTAGTATCATATTTTATTGGCTTGGTGGGTGGAATCAAGGATCTTACCCTTAGGTCAGTCACCTGTAGACAGGAGTGATTGGTTATGCAAGGGTGTCCAGGTATATAGATCCTGGAGCACCACTATAAATCTCCCCTGGAGCACAGCATTTTTAGTGGACGGCATGCTACAAGTGGATCAAAGATATTGTTAAAAGTTTGGACTACTACTATTTAAGCCTTCATATCAATAATTAGAGCTAGTATCAATGAAAAGGCTTATAAATCTATTCATCAATATATTTAGAGTTTTAACAACTTTTATTACGACTGATATGAATGATTTTCACGCTGACTTTAATTTGATTTTATTTTTATTTTTATACAGGAAGCTTGATGCAGAAAGGGAAGGAAAGAAGAAGGAGCTGAGTAAACACATTCCAGGACCCCTACAGGGACAGTAAGTATTGCTGGTTAGTTGGTTAGTTGTTGGACTAGTAATCAGTAGGTTGCTGACCTGGGCACTTCGGTCAATCCTTGGGCAAGACAGTTCATTCCATATTGCCTCAGTCTACCCAACTGCAAAATGGGTCCTTAGTATTAAAAAGGCAGTGTTTAGAGCGTGCACTCTATATGCAGCTGCTCTGTAATACTGGTATCCTTTGGGGTATTGAAATGGTGTCCATGTGTACAGGCCTGCTAGGGAAGGAGGGTCGTATGAACACTTGGGTGGATACAAGACTATAAACAGAATACCTTTACCTTTTACCTTCATCTCTCATTGTAGTACAATGCGTGTAAGGACACATAGGGCTGAATGGGTTAAATGTAGCATTAGTATCATATTTTATTGGCTTGGTGGGTGGAATCAAGGATCTTACCCTTAGGTCAGTCACCTGTAGACAGGAGTGATTGGTTATGCAAGGGTGTCCAGGTATATAGATCCTGGAGCACCACTATAAATCTCCCCTGGAGCACAGCATTTTTAGTGGACGGCATGCTACAAGTGGATCAAAGATATTGTTAAAAGTTTGGACTACTACTATTTAAGCCTTCATATCAATAATTAGAGCTAGTATCAATGAAAAGGCTTATAAATCTATTCATCAATATATTTAGAGTTTTAACAACTTTTATTACGACTGATATGAATGATTTTCACGCTGACTTTAATTTTATTTTATTTTTATTTTTATACAGGAAGCTTGATGCAGAAAGGGAAGGAAAGAAGAAGGAGCTGAGTAAACACATTCCAGGACCCCTACAGGGACAGTAAGTATTGCTGGTTAGTTGGTTAGTTGTTGGACTAGTAATCAGTAGGTTGCTGACCTGGGCACTTCGGTCAATCCTTGGGCAAGACAGTTCATTCCATATTGCCTCAGTCTACCCAACTGCAAAATGGGTCCTTAGTATTAAAAAGGCAGTGTTTAGAGCTTGCACTCTATATGCAGCTGCTCTGTAATACTGGTATCCTTTGGGGTATTGAAATGGTGTCCATGTGTACAGGCCTGCTAGGGAAGGAGGGTCGTATGAACACTTGGGTGGATACAAGACTATAAACAGAATACCTTTACCTTTTACCTTCATCTCTCATTGTAGTACAATGCGTGTAAGGACACATAGGGCTGAATGGGTTAAATGTAGCATTAGTATCATATTTTATTGGCTTGGTGGGTGGAATCAAGGATCTTACCCTTAGGGCAGTCACCTGTAGACAGGAGTGATTGGTTATGCAAGGGTGTCCAGGTATATAGATCCTGGAGCACCACTATAAATCTCCCCTGGAGCACAGCATTTTTAGTGGACGGCATGCTACAAGTGGATCAAAGATATTGTTAAAAGTTTGGACTACTACTATTTAAGCCTTCATATCAATAATTAGAACTAGTATCAATGAAAAGGCTTATAAATCTATTCATCAATATATTTAGAGTTTTAACAACTTTTATTACGACTGATATGAATGATTTTCACGCTGACTTTAATTTGATTTTATTTTTATTTTTATACAGGAAGCTTGATGCAGAAAGGGAAGGAAAGAAGAAGGAGCTGAGTAAACACATTCCAGGACCCCTACAGGGACAGTAAGTATTGCTGGTTAGTTGGTTAGTTGTTGGACTAGTAATCAGTAGGTTGCTGACCTGGGCACTTCGGTCAATCCTTGGGCAAGACAGTTCATTCCATATTGCCTCAGTCTACCCAACTGCAAAATGGGTCCTTAGTATTAAAAAGGCAGTGTTTAGAGCTTGCACTCTATATGCAGCTGCTCTGTAATACTGGTATCCTTTGGGGGATTGAAATGGTGTCCATGTGTACAGGCCTGCTAGGGAAGGAGGGTCGTATGAACACTTGGGTGGATACAAGACTATAAACAGAATACCTTTACCTTTTACCTTCATCTCTCATTGTAGTACAATGCGTGTAAGGACACATAGGGCTGAATGGGTTAAATGTAGCATTAGTATCATATTTTATTGGCTTGGTGGGTGGAATCAAGGATCTTACCCTTAGGGCAGTCACCTGTAGACAGGAGTGATTGGTTATGCAAGGGTGTCCAGGTATATAGATCCTGGAGCACCACTATAAATCTCCCCTGGAGCACAGCATTTTTAGTGGACGGCATGCTACAAGTGGATCAAAGATATTGTTAAAAGTTTGGACTACTACTATTTAAGCCTTCATATCAATAATTAGAGCTAGTATCAATGAAAAGGCTTATAAATCTATTCATCAATATATTTAGAGTTTTAACAACTTTTATTACGACTGATATGAATGATTTTCACGCTGACTTTAATTTTATTTTATTTTTATTTTTATACAGGAAGCTTGATGCAGAAAGGGAAGGAAAGAAGAAGGAGCTGAGTAAACACATTCCAGGACCCCTACAGGGACAGTAAGTATTGCTGGTTAGTTGGTTAGTTGTTGGACTAGTAATCAGTAGGTTGCTGACCTGGGCACTTCGGTCAATCCTTGGGCAAGACAGTTCATTCCATATTGCCTCAGTCTACCCAACTGCAAAATGGGTCCTTAGTATTAAAAAGGCAGTGTTTAGAGCTTGCACTCTATATGCAGCTGCTCTGTAATACTGGTATCCTTTGGGGTATTGAAATGGTGTCCATGTGTACAGGCCTGCTAGGGAAGGAGGGTCGTATGAACACTTGGGTGGATACAAGACTATAAACAGAATACCTTTACCTTTTACCTTCATCTCTCATTGTAGTACAATGCGTGTAAGGACACATAGGGCTGAATGGGTTAAATGTAGCATTAGTATCATATTTTATTGGCTTGGTGGGTGGAATCAAGGATCTTACCCTTAGGGCAGTCACCTGTAGACAGGAGTGATTGGTTATGCAAGGGTGTCCAGGTATATAGATCCTGGAGCACCACTATAAATCTCCCCTGGAGCACAGCATTTTTAGTGGACGGCATGCTACAAGTGGATCAAAGATATTGTTAAAAGTTTGGACTACTACTATTTAAGCCTTCATATCAATAATTAGAGCTAGTATCAATGAAAAGGCTTATAAATCTATTCATCAATATATTTAGAGTTTTAACAACTTTTATTACGACTGATATGAATGATTTTCACGCTGACTTTAATTTGATTTTATTTTTATTTTTATACAGGAAGCTTGATGCAGAAAGGGAAGGAAAGAAGAAGGAGCTGAGTAAACACATTCCAGGACCCCTACAGGGACAGTAAGTATTGCTGGTTAGTTGGTTAGTTGTTGGACTAGTAATCAGTAGGTTGCTGACCTGGGCACTTCGGTCAATCCTTGGGCAAGACAGTTCATTCCATATTGCCTCAGTCTACCCAACTGCAAAATGGGTCCTTAGTATTAAAAAGGCAGTGTTTAGAGCTTGCACTCTATATGCAGCTGCTCTGTAATACTGGTATCCTTTGGGGTATTGAAATGGTGTCCATGTGTACAGGCCTGCTAGGGAAGGAGGGTCGTATGAACACTTGGGTGGATACAAGACTATAAACAGAATACCTTTACCTTTTACCTTCATCTCTCATTGTAGTACAATGCGTGTAAGGACACATAGGGCTGAATGGGTTAAATGTAGCATTAGTATCATATTTTATTGGCTTGGTGGGTGGAATCAAGGATCTTACCCTTAGGTCAGTCACCTGTAGACAGGAGTGATTGGTTATGCAAGGGTGTCCAGGTATATAGATCCTGGAGCACCACTATAAATCTCCCCTGGAGCACAGCATTTTTAGTGGACGGCATGCTACAAGTGGATCAAAGATATTGTTAAAAGTTTGGACTACTACTATTTAAGCCTTCATATCAATAATTAGAGCTAGTATCAATGAAAAGGCTTATAAATCTATTCATCAATATATTTAGAGTTTTAACAACTTTTATTACGACTGATATGAATGATTTTCACGCTGACTTTAATTTGATTTTATTTTTATTTTTATACAGGAAGCTTGATGCAGAAAGGGAAGGAAAGAAGAAGGAGCTGAGTAAACACATTCCAGGACCCCTACAGGGACAGTAAGTATTGCTGGTTAGTTGGTTAGACTAGTAATCAGTAGGTTGCTGACCTGGGCACTTCGGTCAATCCTTGGGCAAGACAGTTCATTCCATATTGCCTCAGTCTACCCAACTGCAAAATGGGTCCTTAGTATTAAAAAGGCAGTGTTTAGAGCTTGCACTCTATATGCAGCTGCTCTGTAATACTGGTATCCTTTGGGGTATTGAAATGGTGTCCATGTGTACAGGCCTGCTAGGGAAGGAGGGTCGTATGAACACTTGGGTGGATACAAGACTATAAACAGAATACCTTTACCTTTTACCTTCATCTCTCATTGTAGTACAATGCGTGTAAGGACACATAGGGCTGAATGGGTTAAATGTAGCATTAGTATCATATTTTATTGGCTTGGTGGGTGGAATCAAGGATCTTACCCTTAGGGCAGTCACCTGTAGACAGGAGTGATTGGTTATGCAAGGGTGTCCAGGTATATAGATCCTGGAGCACCACTATAAATCTCCCCTGGAGCACAGCATTTTTAGTGGACGGCATGCTACAAGTGGATCAAAGATATTGTTAAAAGTTTGGACTACTACTATTTAAGCCTTCATATCAATAATTAGAACTAGTATCAATGAAAAGGCTTATAAATCTATTCATCAATATATTTAGAGTTTTAACAACTTTTATTACGACTGATATGAATGATTTTCACGCTGACTTTAATTTGATTTTATTTTTATTTTTATACAGGAAGCTTGATGCAGAAAGGGAAGGAAAGAAGAAGGAGCTGAGTAAACACATTCCAGGACCCCTACAGGGACAGTAAGTATTGCTGGTTAGTTGGTTAGTTGTTGGACTAGTAATCAGTAGGTTGCTGACCTGGGCACTTCGGTCAATCCTTGGGCAAGACAGTTCATTCCATATTGCCTCAGTCTACCCAACTGCAAAATGGGTCCTTAGTATTAAAAAGGCAGTGTTTAGAGCTTGCACTCTATATGCAGCTGCTCTGTAATACTGGTATCCTTTGGGGGATTGAAATGGTGTCCATGTGTACAGGCCTGCTAGGGAAGGAGGGTCGTATGAACACTTGGGTGGATACAAGACTATAAACAGAATACCTTTACCTTTTACCTTCATCTCTCATTGTAGTACAATGCGTGTAAGGACACATAGGGCTGAATGGGTTAAATGTAGCATTAGTATCATATTTTATTGGCTTGGTGGGTGGAATCAAGGATCTTACCCTTAGGGCAGTCACCTGTAGACAGGAGTGATTGGTTATGCAAGGGTGTCCAGGTATATAGATCCTGGAGCACCACTATAAATCTCCCCTGGAGCACAGCATTTTTAGTGGACGGCATGCTACAAGTGGATCAAAGATATTGTTAAAAGTTTGGACTACTACTATTTAAGCCTTCATATCAATAATTAGAGCTAGTATCAATGAAAAGGCTTATAAATCTATTCATCAATATATTTAGAGTTTTAACAACTTTTATTACGACTGATATGAATGATTTTCATGCTGACTTTAATTTGATTTTATTTTTATTTTTATACAGGAAGCTTGATGCAGAAAGGGAAGGAAAGAAGAAGGAGCTGAGTAAACACATTCCAGGACCCCTACAGGGACAGTAAGTATTGCTGGTTAGTTGGTTAGTTGTTGGACTAGTAATCAGTAGGTTGCTGACCTGGGCACTTCGGTCAATCCTTGGGCAAGACAGTTCATTCCATATTGCCTCAGTCTACCCAACTGCAAAATGGGTCCTTAGTATTAAAAAGGCAGTGTTTAGAGCTTGCACTCTATATGCAGCTGCTCTGTAATACTGGTATCCTTTGGGGTATTGAAATGGTGTCCATGTGTACAGGCCTGCTAGGGAAGGAGGGTCGTATGAACACTTGGGTGGATACAAGACTATAAACAGAATACCTTTACCTTTTACCTTCATCTCTCATTGTAGTACAATGCGTGTAAGGACACATAGGGCTGAATGGGTTAAATGTAGCATTAGTATCATATTTTATTGGCTTGGTGGGTGGAATCAAGGATCTTACCCTTAGGTCAGTCACCTGTAGACAGGAGTGATTGGTTATGCAAGGGTGTCCAGGTATATAGATCCTGGAGCACCACTATAAATCTCCCCTGGAGCACAGCATTTTTAGTGGACGGCATGCTACAAGTGGATCAAAGATATTGTTAAAAGTTTGGACTACTACTATTTAAGCCTTCATATCAATAATTAGAGCTAGTATCAATGAAAAGGCTTATAAATCTATTCATCAATATATTTAGAGTTTTAACAACTTTTATTACGACTGATATGAATGATTTTCACGCTGACTTTAATTTGATTTTATTTTTATTTTTATACAGGAAGCTTGATGCAGAAAGGGAAGGAAAGAAGAAGGAGCTGAGTAAACACATTCCAGGACCCCTACAGGGACAGTAAGTATTGCTGGTTAGTTGGTTAGTTGTTGGACTAGTAATCAGTAGGTTGCTGACCTGGGCACTTCGGTCAATCCTTGGGCAAGACAGTTCATTCCATATTGCCTCAGTCTACCCAACTGCAAAATGGGTCCTTAGTATTAAAAAGGCAGTGTTTAGAGCTTGCACTCTATATGCAGCTGCTCTGTAATACTGGTATCCTTTGGGGTATTGAAATGGTGTCCATGTGTACAGGCCTGCTAGGGAAGGAGGGTCGTATGAACACTTGGGTGGATACAAGACTATAAACAGAATACCTTTACCTTTTACCTTCATCTCTCATTGTAGTACAATGCGTGTAAGGACACATAGGGCTGAATGGGTTAAATGTAGCATTAGTATCATATTTTATTGGCTTGGTGGGTGGAATCAAGGATCTTACCCTTAGGTCAGTCACCTGTAGACAGGAGTGATTGGTTATGCAAGGGTGTCCAGGTATATAGATCCTGGAGCACCACTATAAATCTCCCCTGGAGCACAGCATTTTTAGTGGACGGCATGCTACAAGTGGATCAAAGATATTGTTAAAAGTTTGGACTACTACTATTTAAGCCTTCATATCAATAATTAGAGCTAGTATCAATGAAAAGGCTTATAAATCTATTCATCAATATATTTAGAGTTTTAACAACTTTTATTACGACTGATATGAATGATTTTCACGCTGACTTTAATTTTATTTTATTTTTATTTTTATACAGGAAGCTTGATGCAGAAAGGGAAGGAAAGAAGGAGCTGAGTAAACACATTCCACGACCCCTACAGGGACAGTAAGTATTGCTGGTTAGTTGGTTAGTTGTTGGACTAGTAATCAGTAGGTTGCTGACCTGGGCACTTCGGTCAATCCTTGGGCAAGACAGTTCATTCCATATTGCCTCAGTCTACCCAACTGCAAAATGGGTCCTTAGTATTAAAAAGGCAGTGTTTAGAGCTTGCACTCTATATGCAGCTGCTCTGTAATACTGGTATCCTTTGGGGTATTGAAATGGTGTCCATGTGTACAGGCCTGCTAGGGAAGGAGGGTCGTATGAACACTTGGGTGGATACAAGACTATAAACAGAATACCTTTACCTTTTACCTTCATCTCTCATTGTAGTACAATGCGTGTAAGGACACATAGGGCTGAATGGGTTAAATGTAGCATTAGTATCATATTTTATTGGCTTGGTGGGTGGAATCAAGGATCTTACCCTTAGGGCAGTCACCTGTAGACAGGAGTGATTGGTTATGCAAGGGTGTCCAGGTATATAGATCCTGGAGCACCACTATAAATCTCCCCTGGAGCACAGCATTTTTAGTGGACGGCATGCTACAAGTGGATCAAAGATATTGTTAAAAGTTTGGACTACTACTATTTAAGCCTTCATATCAATAATTAGAGCTAGTATCAATGAAAAGGCTTATAAATCTATTCATCAATATATTTAGAGTTTTAACAACTTTTATTACGACTGATATGAATGATTTTCACGCTGACTTTAATTTTATTTTATTTTTATTTTTATACAGGAAGCTTGATGCAGAAAGGGAAGGAAAGAAGAAGGAGCTGAGTAAACACATTCCAGGACCCCTACAGGGACAGTAAGTATTGCTGGTTAGTTGGTTAGTTGTTGGACTAGTAATCAGTAGGTTGCTGACCTGGGCACTTCGGTCAATCCTTGGGCAAGACAGTTCATTCCATATTGCCTCAGTCTACCCAACTGCAAAATGGGTCCTTAGTATTAAAAAGGCAGTGTTTAGAGCTTGCACTCTATATGCAGCTGCTCTGTAATACTGTTATCCTTTGGGGTATTGAAATGGTGTCCATGTGTACAGGCCTGCTAGGGAAGGAGGGTTGTATGAACACTTGGGTGGATACAAGACTATAAACAGAATACCTTTACCTTTTACCTTCATCTCTCATTGTAGTACAATGCGTGTAAGGACACATAGGGCTGAATGGGTTAAATGTAGCATTAGTATCATATTTTATTGGCTTGGTGGGTGGAATCAAGGATCTTACCCTTAGGGCAGTCACCTGTAGACAGGAGTGATTGGTTATGCAAGGGTGTCCAGGTATATAGATCCTGGAGCACCACTATAAATCTCCCCTGGAGCACAGCATTTTTAGTGGACGGCATGCTACAAGTGGATCAAAGATATTGTTAAAAGTTTGGACTACTACTATTTAAGCCTTCATATCAATAATTAGAGCTAGTATCAATGAAAAGGCTTATAAATCTATTCATCAATATATTTAGAGTTTTAACAACTTTTATTACGACTGATATGAATGATTTTCACGCTGACTTTAATTTGATTTTATTTTTATTTTTATACAGGAAGCTTGATGCAGAAAGGGAAGGAAAGAAGAAGGAGCTGAGTAAACACATTCCACGACCCCTACAGGGACAGTAAGTATTGCTGGTTAGTTGGTTAGTTGTTGGACTAGTAATCAGTAGGTTGCTGACCTGGGCACTTCGGTCAATCCTTGGGCAAGACAGTTCATTCCATATTGCCTCAGTCTACCCAACTGCAAAATGGGTCCTTAGTATTAAAAAGGCAGTGTTTAGAGCTTGCACTCTATATGCAGCTGCTCTGTAATACTGGTATCCTTTGGGGTATTGAAATGGTGTCCATGTGTACAGGCCTGCTAGGGAAGGAGGGTCGTATGAACACTTGGGTGGATACAAGACTATAAACAGAATACCTTTACCTTTTACCTTCATCTCTCATTGTAGTACAATGCGTGTAAGGACGCATAGGGCTGAATGGGTTAAATGTAGCATTAGTATCATATTTTATTGGCTTGGTGGGTGGAATCAAGGATCTTACCCTTAGGTCAGTCACCTGTAGACAGGAGTGATTGGTTATGCAAGGGTGTCCAGGTATATAGATCCTGGAGCACCACTATAAATCTCCCCTGGAGCACAGCATTTTTAGTGGACGGCATGCTACAAGTGGATCAAAGATATTGTTAAAAGTTTGGACTACTACTATTTAAGCCTTCATATCAATAATTAGAGCTAGTATCAATGAAAAGGCTTATAAATCTATTCATCAATATATTTAGAGTTTTAACAACTTTTATTACGACTGATATGAATGATTTTCACGCTGACTTTAATTTGATTTGATTTTTATTTTTATACAGGAAGCTTGATGCAGAAAGGGAAGGAAAGAAGAAGGAGCTGAGTAAACACATTCCAGGACCCCTACAGGGACAGTAAGTATTGCTGGTTAGTTGGTTAGACTAGTAATCAGTAGGTTGCTGACCTGGGCACTTCGGTCAATCCTTGGGCAAGACAGTTCATTCCATATTGCCTCAGTCTACCCAACTGCAAAATGGGTCCTTAGTATTAAAAAGGCAGTGTTTAGAGCTTGCACTCTATATGCAGCTGCTCTGTAATACTGGTATCCTTTGGGGTATTGAAATGGTGTCCATGTGTACAGGCCTGCTAGGGAAGGAGGGTCGTATGAACACTTGGGTGGATACAAGACTATAAACAGAATACCTTTACCTTTTACCTTCATCTCTCATTGTAGTACAATGCGTGTAAGGACACATAGGGCTGAATGGGTTAAATGTAGCATTAGTATCATATTTTATTGGCTTGGTGGGTGGAATCAAGGATCTTACCCTTAGGGCAGTCACCTGTAGACAGGAGTGATTGGTTATGCAAGGGTGTCCAGGTATATAGATCCTGGAGCACCACTATAAATCTCCCCTGGAGCACAGCATTTTTAGTGGACGGCATGCTACAAGTGGATCAAAGATATTGTTAAAAGTTTGGACTACTACTATTTAAGCCTTCATATCAATAATTAGAACTAGTATCAATGAAAAGGCTTATAAATCTATTCATCAATATATTTAGAGTTTTAACAACTTTTATTACGACTGATATGAATGATTTTCACGCTGACTTTAATTTTATTTTATTTTTATTTTTATACAGGAAGCTTGATGCAGAAAGGGAAGGAAAGAAGAAGGAGCTGAGTAAACACATTCCAGGACCCCTACAGGGACAGTAAGTATTGCTGGTTAGTTGGTTAGTTGTTGGACTAGTAATCAGTAGGTTGCTGACCTGGGCACTTCGGTCAATCCTTGGGCAAGACAGTTCATTCCATATTGCCTCAGTCTACCCAACTGCAAAATGGGTCCTTAGTATTAAAAAGGCAGTGTTTAGAGCTTGCACTCTATATGCAGCTGCTCTGTAATACTGGTATCCTTTGGGGGATTGAAATGGTGTCCATGTGTACAGGCCTGCTAGGGAAGGAGGGTCGTATGAACACTTGGGTGGATACAAGACTATAAACAGAATACCTTTACCTTTTACCTTCATCTCTCATTGTAGTACAATGCGTGTAAGGACACATAGGGCTGAATGGGTTAAATGTAGCATTAGTATCATATTTTATTGGCTTGGTGGGTGGAATCAAGGATCTTACCCTTAGGTCAGTCACCTGTAGACAGGAGTGATTGGTTATGCAAGGGTGTCCAGGTATATAGATCCTGGAGCACCACTATAAATCTCCCCTGGAGCACAGCATTTTTAGTGGACGGCATGCTACAAGTGGATCAAAGATATTGTTAAAAGTTTGGACTACTACTATTTAAGCCTTCATATCAATAATTAGAGCTAGTATCAATGAAAAGGCTTATAAATCTATTCATCAATATATTTAGAGTTTTAACAACTTTTATTACGACTGATATGAATGATTTTCACGCTGACTTTAATTTGATTTTATTTTTATTTTTATACAGGAAGCTTGATGCAGAAAGGGAAGGAAAGAAGAAGGAGCTGAGTAAACACATTCCAGGACCCCTACAGGGACAGTAAGTATTGCTGGTTAGTTGGTTAGTTGTTGGACTAGTAATCAGTAGGTTGCTGACCTGGGCACTTCGGTCAATCCTTGGGCAAGACAGTTCATTCCATATTGCCTCAGTCTACCCAACTGCAAAATGGGTCCTTAGTATTAAAAAGGCAGTGTTTAGAGCTTGCACTCTATATGCAGCTGCTCTGTAATACTGGTATCCTTTGGGGTATTGAAATGGTGTCCATGTGTACAGGCCTGCTAGGGAAGGAGGGTCGTATGAACACTTGGGTGGATACAAGACTATAAACAGAATACCTTTACCTTTTACCTTCATCTCTCATTGTAGTACAATGCGTGTAAGGACACATAGGGCTGAATGGGTTAAATGTAGCATTAGTATCATATTTTATTGGCTTGGTGGGTGGAATCAAGGATCTTACCCTTAGGTCAGTCACCTGTAGACAGGAGTGATTGGTTATGCAAGGGTGTCCAGGTATATAGATCCTGGAGCACCACTATAAATCTCCCCTGGAGCACAGCATTTTTAGTGGACGGCATGCTACAAGTGGATCAAAGATATTGTTAAAAGTTTGGACTACTACTATTTAAGCCTTCATATCAATAATTAGAGCTAGTATCAATGAAAAGGCTTATAAATCTATTCATCAATATATTTAGAGTTTTAACAACTTTTATTACGACTGATATGAATGATTTTCACGCTGACTTTAATTTTATTTTATTTTTATTTTTATACAGGAAGCTTGATGCAGAAAGGGAAGGAAAGAAGAAGGAGCTGAGTAAACACATTCCAGGACCCCTACAGGGACAGTAAGTATTGCTGGTTAGTTGGTTAGTTGTTGGACTAGTAATCAGTAGGTTGCTGACCTGGGCACTTCGGTCAATCCTTGGGCAAGACAGTTCATTCCATATTGCCTCAGTCTACCCAACTGCAAAATGGGTCCTTAGTATTAAAAAGGCAGTGTTTAGAGCTTGCACTCTATATGCAGCTGCTCTGTAATACTGGTATCCTTTGGGGTATTGAAATGGTGTCCATGTGTACAGGCCTGCTAGGGAAGGAGGGTCGTATGAACACTTGGGTGGATACAAGACTATAAACAGAATACCTTTACCTTTTACCTTCATCTCTCATTGTAGTACAATGCGTGTAAGGACACATAGGGCTGAATGGGTTAAATGTAGCATTAGTATCATATTTTATTGGCTTGGTGGGTGGAATCAAGGATCTTACCCTTAGGGCAGTCACCTGTAGACAGGAGTGATTGGTTATGCAAGGGTGTCCAGGTATATAGATCCTGGAGCACCACTATAAATCTCCCCTGGAGCACAGCATTTTTAGTGGACGGCATGCTACAAGTGGATCAAAGATATTGTTAAAAGTTTGGACTACTACTATTTAAGCCTTCATATCAATAATTAGAGCTAGTATCAATGAAAAGGCTTATAAATCTATTCATCAATATATTTAGAGTTTTAACAACTTTTATTACGACTGATATGAATGATTTTCACGCTGACTTTAATTTGATTTGATTTTTATTTTTATACAGGAAGCTTGATGCAGAAAGGGAAGGAAAGAAGAAGGAGCTGAGTAAACACATTCCAGGACCCCTACAGGGACAGTAAGTATTGCTGGTTAGTTGGTTAGTTGTTGGACTAGTAATCAGTAGGTTGCTGACCTGGGCACTTCGGTCAATCCTTGGGCAAGACAGTTCATTCCATATTGCCTCAGTCTACCCAACTGCAAAATGGGTCCTTAGTATTAAAAAGGCAGTGTTTAGAGCTTGCACTCTATATGCAGCTGCTCTGTAATACTGGTATCCTTTGGGGTATTGAAATGGTGTCCATGTGTACAGGCCTGCTAGGGAAGGAGGGTCGTATGAACACTTGGGTGGATACAAGACTATAAACAGAATACCTTTACCTTTTACCTTCATCTCTCATTGTAGTACAATGCGTGTAAGGACACATAGGGCTGAATGGGTTAAATGTAGCATTAGTATCATATTTTATTGGCTTGGTGGGTGGAATCAAGGATCTTACCCTTAGGTCAGTCACCTGTAGACAGGAGTGATTGGTTATGCAAGGGTGTCCAGGTATATAGATCCTGGAGCACCACTATAAATCTCCCCTGGAGCACAGCATTTTTAGTGGACGGCATGCTACAAGTGGATCAAAGATATTGTTAAAAGTTTGGACTACTACTATTTAAGCCTTCATATCAATAATTAGAGCTAGTATCAATGAAAAGGCTTATAAATCTATTCATCAATATATTTAGAGTTTTAACAACTTTTATTACGACTGATATGAATGATTTTCACGCTGACTTTAATTTGATTTTATTTTTATTTTTATACAGGAAGCTTGATGCAGAAAGGGAAGGAAAGAAGAAGGAGCTGAGTAAACACATTCCAGGACCCCTACAGGGACAGTAAGTATTGCTGGTTAGTTGGTTAGTTGTTGGACTAGTAATCAGTAGGTTGCTGACCTGGGCACTTCGGTCAATCCTTGGGCAAGACAGTTCATTCCATATTGCCTCAGTCTACCCAACTGCAAAATGGGTCCTTAGTATTAAAAAGGCAGTGTTTAGAGCTTGCACTCTATATGCAGCTGCTCTGTAATACTGGTATCCTTTGGGGGATTGAAATGGTGTCCATGTGTACAGGCCTGCTAGGGAAGGAGGGTCGTATGAACACTTGGGTGGATACAAGACTATAAACAGAATACCTTTACCTTTTACCTTCATCTCTCATTGTAGTACAATGCGTGTAAGGACACATAGGGCTGAATGGGTTAAATGTAGCATTAGTATCATATTTTATTGGCTTGGTGGGTGGAATCAAGGATCTTACCCTTAGGTCAGTCACCTGTAGACAGGAGTGATTGGTTATGCAAGGGTGTCCAGGTATATAGATCCTGGAGCACCACTATAAATCTCCCCTGGAGCACAGCATTTTTAGTGGACGGCATGCTACAAGTGGATCAAAGATATTGTTAAAAGTTTGGACTACTACTATTTAAGCCTTCATATCAATAATTAGAGCTAGTATCAATGAAAAGGCTTATAAATCTATTCATCAATATATTTAGAGTTTTAACAACTTTTATTACGACTGATATGAATGATTTTCACGCTGACTTTAATTTGATTTTATTTTTATTTTTATACAGGAAGCTTGATGCAGAAAGGGAAGGAAAGAAGAAGGAGCTGAGTAAACACATTCCAGGACCCCTACAGGGACAGTAAGTATTGCTGGTTAGTTGGTTAGTTGTTGGACTAGTAATCAGTAGGTTGCTGACCTGGGCACTTCGGTCAATCCTTGGGCAAGACAGTTCATTCCATATTGCCTCAGTCTACCCAACTGCAAAATGGGTCCTTAGTATTAAAAAGGCAGTGTTTAGAGCTTGCACTCTATATGCAGCTGCTCTGTAATACTGGTATCCTTTGGGGGATTGAAATGGTGTCCATGTGTACAGGCCTGCTAGGGAAGGAGGGTCGTATGAACACTTGGGTGGATACAAGACTATAAACAGAATACCTTTACCTTTTACCTTCATCTCTCATTGTAGTACAATGCGTGTAAGGACACATAGGGCTGAATGGGTTAAATGTAGCATTAGTATCATATTTTATTGGCTTGGTGGGTGGAATCAAGGATCTTACCCTTAGGGCAGTCACCTGTAGACAGGAGTGATTGGTTATGCAAGGGTGTCCAGGTATATAGATCCTGGAGCACCACTATAAATCTCCCCTGGAGCACAGCATTTTTAGTGGACGGCATGCTACAAGTGGATCAAAGATATTGTTAAAAGTTTGGACTACTACTATTTAAGCCTTCATATCAATAATTAGAGCTAGTATCAATGAAAAGGCTTATAAATCTATTCATCAATATATTTAGAGTTTTAACAACTTTTATTACGACTGATATGAATGATTTTCACGCTGACTTTAATTTGATTTTATTTTTATTTTTATACAGGAAGCTTGATGCAGAAAGGGAAGGAAAGAAGAAGGAGCTGAGTAAACACATTCCAGGACCCCTACAGGGACAGTAAGTATTGCTGGTTAGTTGGTTAGTTGTTGGACTAGTAATCAGTAGGTTGCTGACCTGGGCACTTCGGTCAATCCTTGGGCAAGACAGTTAATTCCATATTGCCTCAGTCTACCCAACTGCAAAATGGGTCCTTAGTATTAAAAAGGCAGTGTTTAGAGCTTGCACTCTATATGCAGCTGCTCTGTAATACTGGTATCCTTTGGGGGATTGAAATGGTGTCCATGTGTACAGGCCTGCTAGGGAAGGAGGGTCGTATGAACACTTGGGTGGATACAAGACTATAAACAGAATACCTTTACCTTTTACCTTCATCTCTCATTGTAGTACAATGCGTGTAAGGACACATAGGGCTGAATGGGTTAAATGTAGCATTAGTATCATATTTTATTGGCTTGGTGGGTGGAATCAAGGATCTTACCCTTAGGTCAGTCACCTGTAGACAGGAGTGATTGGTTATGCAAGGGTGTCCAGGTATATAGATCCTGGAGCACCACTATAAATCTCCCCTGGAGCACAGCATTTTTAGTGGACGGCATGCTACAAGTGGATCAAAGATATTGTTAAAAGTTTGGACTACTACTATTTAAGCCTTCATATCAATAATTAGAGCTAGTATCAATGAAAAGGCTTATAAATCTATTCATCAATATATTTAGAGTTTTAACAACTTTTATTACGACTGATATGAATGATTTTCACGCTGACTTTAATTTGATTTTATTTTTATTTTTATACAGGAAGCTTGATGCAGAAAGGGAAGGAAAGAAGAAGGAGCTGAGTAAACACATTCCAGGACCCCTACAGGGACAGTAAGTATTGCTGGTTAGTTGGTTAGTTGTTGGACTAGTAATCAGTAGGTTGCTGACCTGGGCACTTCGGTCAATCCTTGGGCAAGACAGTTCATTCCATATTGCCTCAGTCTACCCAACTGCAAAATGGGTCCTTAGTATTAAAAAGGCAGTGTTTAGAGCTTGCACTCTATATGCAGCTGCTCTGTAATACTGGTATCCTTTGGGGTATTGAAATGGTGTCCATGTGTACAGGCCTGCTAGGGAAGGAGGGTCGTATGAACACTTGGGTGGATACAAGACTATAAACAGAATACCTTTACCTTTTACCTTCATCTCTCATTGTAGTACAATGCGTGTAAGGACACATAGGGCTGAATGGGTTAAATGTAGCATTAGTATCATATTTTATTGGCTTGGTGGGTGGAATCAAGGATCTTACCCTTAGGGCAGTCACCTGTAGACAGGAGTGATTGGTTATGCAAGGGTGTCCAGGTATATAGATCCTGGAGCACCACTATAAATCTCCCCTGGAGCACAGCATTTTTAGTGGACGGCATGCTACAAGTGGATCAAAGATATTGTTAAAAGTTTGGACTACTACTATTTAAGCCTTCATATCAATAATTAGAACTAGTATCAATGAAAAGGCTTATAAATCTATTCATCAATATATTTAGAGTTTTAACAACTTTTATTACGACTGATATGAATGATTTTCACGCTGACTTTAATTTGATTTTATTTTTATTTTTATACAGGAAGCTTGATGCAGAAAGGGAAGGAAAGAAGGAGCTGAGTAAACACATTCCAGGACCCCTACAGGGACAGTAAGTATTGCTGGTTAGTTGGTTAGACTAGTAATCAGTAGGTTGCTGACCTGGGCACTTCGGTCAATCCTTGGGCAAGACAGTTCATTCCATATTGCCTCAGTCTACCCAACTGCAAAATGGGTCCTTAGTATTAAAAAGGCAGTGTTTAGAGCTTGCACTCTATATGCAGCTGCTCTGTAATACTGGTATCCTTTGGGGTATTGAAATGGTGTCCATGTGTACAGGCCTGCTAGGGAAGGAGGGTCGTATGAACACTTGGGTGGATACAAGACTATAAACAGAATACCTTTACCTTTTACCTTCATCTCTCATTGTAGTACAATGCGTGTAAGGACACATAGGGCTGAATGGGTTAAATGTAGCATTAGTATCATATTTTATTGGCTTGGTGGGTGGAATCAAGGATCTTACCCTTAGGGCAGTCACCTGTAGACAGGAGTGATTGGTTATGCAAGGGTGTCCAGGTATATAGATCCTGGAGCACCACTATAAATCTCCCCTGGAGCACAGCATTTTTAGTGGACGGCATGCTACAAGTGGATCAAAGATATTGTTAAAAGTTTGGACTACTACTATTTAAGCCTTCATATCAATAATTAGAGCTAGTATCAATGAAAAGGCTTATAAATCTATTCATCAATATATTTAGAGTTTTAACAACTTTTATTACGACTGATATGAATGATTTTCACGCTGACTTTAATTTTATTTTATTTTTATTTTTATACAGGAAGCTTGATGCAGAAAGGGAAGGAAAGAAGAAGGAGCTGAGTAAACACATTCCAGGACCCCTACAGGGACAGTAAGTATTGCTGGTTAGTTGGTTAGTTGTTGGACTAGTAATCAGTAGGTTGCTGACCTGGGCACTTCGGTCAATCCTTGGGCAAGACAGTTCATTCCATATTGCCTCAGTCTACCCAACTGCAAAATGGGTCCTTAGTATTAAAAAGGCAGTGTTTAGAGCTTGCACTCTATATGCAGCTGCTCTGTAATACTGTTATCCTTTGGGGTATTGAAATGGTGTCCATGTGTACAGGCCTGCTAGGGAAGGAGGGTTGTATGAACACTTGGGTGGATACAAGACTATAAACAGAATACCTTTACCTTTTACCTTCATCTCTCATTGTAGTACAATGCGTGTAAGGACACATAGGGCTGAATGGGTTAAATGTAGCATTAGTATCATATTTTATTGGCTTGGTGGGTGGAATCAAGGATCTTACCCTTAGGGCAGTCACCTGTAGACAGGAGTGATTGGTTATGCAAGGGTGTCCAGGTATATAGATCCTGGAGCACCACTATAAATCTCCCCTGGAGCACAGCATTTTTAGTGGACGGCATGCTACAAGTGGATCAAAGATATTGTTAAAAGTTTGGACTACTACTATTTAAGCCTTCATATCAATAATTAGAGCTAGTATCAATGAAAAGGCTTATAAATCTATTCATCAATATATTTAGAGTTTTAACAACTTTTATTACGACTGATATGAATGATTTTCACGCTGACTTTAATTTGATTTTATTTTTATTTTTATACAGGAAGCTTGATGCAGAAAGGGAAGGAAAGAAGAAGGAGCTGAGTAAACACATTCCACGACCCCTACAGGGACAGTAAGTATTGCTGGTTAGTTGGTTAGTTGTTGGACTAGTAATCAGTAGGTTGCTGACCTGGGCACTTCGGTCAATCCTTGGGCAAGACAGTTCATTCCATATTGCCTCAGTCTACCCAACTGCAAAATGGGTCCTTAGTATTAAAAAGGCAGTGTTTAGAGCTTGCACTCTATATGCAGCTGCTCTGTAATACTGGTATCCTTTGGGGTATTGAAATGGTGTCCATGTGTACAGGCCTGCTAGGGAAGGAGGGTCGTATGAACACTTGGGTGGATACAAGACTATAAACAGAATACCTTTACCTTTTACCTTCATCTCTCATTGTAGTACAATGCGTGTAAGGACACATAGGGCTGAATGGGTTAAATGTAGCATTAGTATCATATTTTATTGGCTTGGTGGGTGGAATCAAGGATCTTACCCTTAGGTCAGTCACCTGTAGACAGGAGTGATTGGTTATGCAAGGGTGTCCAGGTATATAGATCCTGGAGCACCACTATAAATCTCCCCTGGAGCACAGCATTTTTAGTGGACGGCATGCTACAAGTGGATCAAAGATATTGTTAAAAGTTTGGACTACTACTATTTAAGCCTTCATATCAATAATTAGAGCTAGTATCAATGAAAAGGCTTATAAATCTATTCATCAATATATTTAGAGTTTTAACAACTTTTATTACGACTGATATGAATGATTTTCACGCTGACTTTAATTTGATTTTATTTTTATTTTTATACAGGAAGCTTGATGCAGAAAGGGAAGGAAAGAAGAAGGAGCTGAGTAAACACATTCCAGGACCCCTACAGGGACAGTAAGTATTGCTGGTTAGTTGGTTAGTTGTTGGACTAGTAATCAGTAGGTTGCTGACCTGGGCACTTCGGTCAATCCTTGGGCAAGACAGTTCATTCCATATTGCCTCAGTCTACCCAACTGCAAAATGGGTCCTTAGTATTAAAAAGGCAGTGTTTAGAGCTTGCACTCTATATGCAGCTGCTCTGTAATACTGGTATCCTTTGGGGTATTGAAATGGTGTCCATGTGTACAGGCCTGCTAGGGAAGGAGGGTCGTATGAACACTTGGGTGGATACAAGACTATAAACAGAATACCTTTACCTTTTACCTTCATCTCTCATTGTAGTACAATGCGTGTAAGGACACATAGGCTTGAATGGGTTAAATGTAGCATTAGTATCATATTTTATTGGCTTGGTGGGTGGAATCAAGGATCTTACCCTTAGGGCAGTCACCTGTAGACAGGAGTGATTGGTTATGCAAGGGTGTCCAGGTATATAGATCCTGGAGCACCACTATAAATCTCCCCTGGAGCACAGCATTTTTAGTGGACGGCATGCTACAAGTGGATCAAAGATATTGTTAAAAGTTTGGACTACTACTATTTAAGCCTTCATATCAATAATTAGAGCTAGTATCAATGAAAAGGCTTATAAATCTATTCATCAATATATTTAGAGTTTTAACAACTTTTATTACGACTGATATGAATGATTTTCACGCTGACTTTAATTTGATTTTATTTTTATTTTTATACAGGAAGCTTGATGCAGAAAGGGAAGGAAAGAAGAAGGAGCTGAGTAAACACATTCCAGGACCCCTACAGGGGCAGTAAGTATTGCTGGTTAGTTGGTTAGTTGTTGGACTAGTAATCAGTAGGTTGCTGACCTGGGCACTTCGGTCAATCCTTGGGCAAGACAGTTCATTCCATATTGCCTCAGTCTACCCAACTGCAAAATGGGTCCTTAGTATTAAAAAGGCAGTGTTTAGAGCTTGCACTCTATATGCAGCTGCTCTGTAATACTGGTATCCTTTGGGGTATTGAAATGGTGTCCATGTGTACAGGCCTGCTAGGGAAGGAGGGTCGTATGAACACTTGGGTGGATACAAGACTATAAACAGAATACCTTTACCTTTTACCTTCATCTCTCATTGTAGTACAATGCGTGTAAGGACACATAGGGCTGAATGGGTTAAATGTAGCATTAGTATCATATTTTATTGGCTTGGTGGGTGGAATCAAGGATCTTACCCTTAGGTCAGTCACCTGTAGACAGGAGTGATTGGTTATGCAAGGGTGTCCAGGTATATAGATCCTGGAGCACCACTATAAATCTCCCCTGGAGCACAGCATTTTTAGTGGACGGCATGCTACAAGTGGATCAAAGATATTGTTAAAAGTTTGGACTACTACTATTTAAGCCTTCATATCAATAATTAGAGCTAGTATCAATGAAAAGGCTTATAAATCTATTCATCAATATATTTAGAGTTTTAACAACTTTTATTACGACTGATATGAATGATTTTCACGCTGACTTTAATTTGATTTTATTTTTATTTTTATACAGGAAGCTTGATGCAGAAAGGGAAGGAAAGAAGGAGCTGAGTAAACACATTCCAGGACCCCTACAGGGACAGTAAGTATTGCTGGTTAGTTGGTTAGTTGTTGGACTAGTAATCAGTAGGTTGCTGACCTGGGCACTTCGGTCAATCCTTGGGCAAGACAGTTCATTCCATATTGCCTCAGTCTACCCAACTGCAAAATGGGTCCTTAGTATTAAAAAGGCAGTGTTTAGAGCTTGCACTCTATATGCAGCTGCTCTGTAATACTGGTATCCTTTGGGGTATTGAAATGGTGTCCATGTGTACAGGCCTGCTAGGGAAGGAGGGTCGTATGAACACTTGGGTGGATACAAGACTATAAACAGAATACCTTTACCTTTTACCTTCATCTCTCATTGTAGTACAATGCGTGTAAGGACACATAGGGCTGAATGGGTTAAATGTAGCATTAGTATCATATTTTATTGGCTTGGTGGGTGGAATCAAGGATCTTACCCTTAGGTCAGTCACCTGTAGACAGGAGTGATTGGTTATGCAAGGGTGTCCAGGTATATAGATCCTGGAGCACCACTATAAATCTCCCCTGGAGCACAGCATTTTTAGTGGACGGCATGCTACAAGTGGATCAAAGATATTGTTAAAAGTTTGGACTACTACTATTTAAGCCTTCATATCAATAATTAGAACTAGTATCAATGAAAAGGCTTATAAATCTATTCATCAATATATTTAGAGTTTTAACAACTTTTATTACGACTGATATGAATGATTTTCACGCTGACTTTAATTTGATTTTATTTTTATTTTTATACAGGAAGCTTGATGCAGAAAGGGAAGGAAAGAAGAAGGAGCTGAGTAAACACATTCCAGGACCCCTACAGGGACAGTAAGTTTTGCTGGTTAGTTGGTTAGTTGTTGGACTAGTAATCAGTAGGTTGCTGACCTGGGCACTTCGGTCAATCCTTGGGCAAGACAGTTCATTCCATATTGCCTCAGTCTACCCAACTGCAAAATGGGTCCTTAGTATTAAAAAGGCAGTGTTTAGAGCTTGCACTCTATATGCAGCTGCTCTGTAATACTGGTATCCTTTGGGGGATTGAAATGGTGTCCATGTGTACAGGCCTGCTAGGGAAGGAGGGTCGTATGAACACTTGGGTGGATACAAGACTATAAACAGAATACCTTTACCTTTTACCTTCATCTCTCATTGTAGTACAATGCGTGTAAGGACACATAGGGCTGAATGGGTTAAATGTAGCATTAGTATCATATTTTATTGGCTTGGTGGGTGGAATCAAGGATCTTACCCTTAGGTCAGTCACCTGTAGACAGGAGTGATTGGTTATGCAAGGGTGTCCAGGTATATAGATCCTGGAGCACCACTATAAATCTCCCCTGGAGCACAGCATTTTTAGTGGACGGCATGCTACAAGTGGATCAAAGATATTGTTAAAAGTTTGGACTACTACTATTTAAGCCTTCATATCAATAATTAGAGCTAGTATCAATGAAAAGGCTTATAAATCTATTCATCAATATATTTAGAGTTTTAACAACTTTTATTACGACTG